>CM065138.1:25270000-25752500 GCA_033026305.1 Cirrhinus molitorella
ATAGTTATGTTCCCTTCCGCAAGCAGAACACAAACTATCAACGAAGCGATGTATCAGCGTGAGACTAGCTCAACCCTGAGCACAACGATCGTGCCGATTGTTATTGTTTACGAGGAAACCGCAACCAGGAAGACACAGACGGAAAGGCATATGTAAACACACAATCCATCCGTGTCGGCTCTTTCAGAGAAATTACTCCTTTTCAGGAGGAAAAGCTCTTTAGAGATCGTCGTCGAAGCACCCAGGGGTATTCTTGCTTACCAATAGGAGGGTTAAAGGGAGAGACCGCTGCTCGTGCCATAGATCCAACGACGAAGAGGTGAGTAATGCTGTTTTCCCACTAAGAGAATACTGCATTCGGCTCCGAAGAAAAAGAACAATGAGCAGTGCTTAGCCACCTCCTCTTATGCCCGGATGTCCGGGGCAGAGCTGGCTACGCAAATACTGCGCACCAATTTCATTGGCCTTTTCTCAAAGCTGTCAGAGGTGTTCGGGCTCCCTAGAGCGACCCCTAGTGTCGTCACTTCGACACCACGTTGAACGTGAACGACAGAGGGGGAACACATTATTGAGCACCCTGATCTACAGATATGAACAGACTTTGTGTCATTTCTGAAAACTGATTCTTTTCTGAATTCTGTTCAACAAGTGAAACAAGTAAATCATACCTGACATTTAAGTGCTTGCAAAACTCATCATCAGTAGTCAAGAAACTTGTTTTGCACTAGAATATCAGTGTTGTTGAACATCTGCAGTTGAAGTTTTATATCTGAGGAACTAATTATTGTTTAGCACGTCAAACGTCTATTCGCGATCAGAGTATTACTAATAAAATGGTCTAAACATACACTCAGTATAAACACTCATAGGCTATTTTTATTTTATTACATTTTGCGATAAATAAATAAAATACATATACAAATATGATCTTATAGGCATAAACACAAGCATGTTTTGTATTGTTTAATGCAATACATGCTGTCTAAACATTCTTAGCGCTATCATTCAGTGTTACAGTGTAAACACTTACTTTTATATCGAATCGTTATCTAAAACAATAAAAAACATCCTTGCGTCGTGAGACATTTACATGCAATGAATTGAAACGTACATCATAGCGTTTCACTTTAAGTAGTCAGCAATTATAGTTTGGAAAAAGTCTAACTAGCAAAACGTATACAGTTTAGTCTGTCACAGTAATGCAGCGAATGCAAGCAGGCTAATAAAAGAAAGACTTACATTACTTACTAACTAGACTTACGAATTTATTCTCTGTTGAATCTGCTGCGCGTCACATCGTGTTCTTCTTCTGATGAGGTAAATATAAGATTTATTCCTCTCAGCACGTCTTCTTTCAGAAACGAACAGTAGTCCAGATGAATTTGACGAAATGTCTTGCCGCTTTGTTGACGGTGATGTGGGCGTTTACCTCCCGCGTTTCTCACGTGGCTAATTGTAATATGAAAGCGAAACTAACTTATGGGCGTCGACAAATTAAAGTTAATGAGGTCCAAGGGGATAAACTGGACATGGCGTTGGTTTTATATAGATTACTTTATCACAGAATATTTGTTTTCGACAAAATTTACTTAGTTTAAAAGTAGAAATATCAAGCTTTCTCCAGGTATATGTATAATGTATCTGTGTGCTGTTTTCACCCAGTATTTGATCATTTAAGTGACACATTTCAAAATGAAGATCACAGAGACCAACGCGGCACACTGCACTCCCTGTTTATTTTCTTTATTTGTCAAAAGCTCACCGTTTTATTGTTATTATGTGTCTGTACAAATAATAGTAGACCCTTTACGGATTCGATTGATTTATTGATCTTATCTGTACAATCAAAACTGACGGAGTAATTTAAGTTTATATAGGAGGCTTTAAAAAAAAACACACCAAAACGCGCCGGCGCGTTCTTCGACCCCAGAGGGTTAAAGTACATCTTAAAGTACTTCTTCTGGCCTGGATTGAGCAACAGTGTTGTGAGTTACTGCAGAGCTTGCCATGATTGTCAAGTCTCAGGTAAGCCTAACCAGATGTTCCCTCTGCTCCTCTTCATCCTATACCAGTGATGAATGAACCATTTGAACGCCTGATCTTGGATTGTGTGGGACCCTTGCCCAAGTCAAAATCTGGTCATCAGTATCTTCTAACGTTAATGTGTGCTGCTACACGGTTCCCAGAACCTGTTCCACTGCGTTCCCTAAGAGCTAACATCATAGTCAAAGAGATCATCAAGTTCTGCTCAATGTTTGGACTACCAAAGGTCATCCAAACTGACCGAAGCTCTAACTTCACATCAAAGCTCATGTTTTGAAAGAGTTGGGAATTTCTCATCAGATGTCCAGTGCCTATCACCTGGAGTCGCAAGGGGCCCTGGAACGATTCCACCAGACTCTTAAGTCCATGCTCCGTACCTACTGTGTGAGTATGGGTAAAGACTGGGTGGAAGGTCTACCTTTGCTGCTGTTTGCTGTCCGAGAAGCTATCCAATAATCACTAGGATTCAGTCCTTAAAACTCCTTTGAGAACAACTAATATTAAAGCCTCCACTTGCCACCAACCTGTTAGACTATGTCAGTAGTTTCCGTGAACGACTGCATCGTGCATGTGACATTGCTAAAGCTCACCTTGTGCATACTCAATCTAAAATTAAGTCAAGATTTGATAGAAGGTCTATTAAGCGCAGTTTTCAGCCTGGTGATCAAGTGCTTGTTTTGCTCTCCGTTCCATCCTCAGCACTACATGCTAGATTTGCGGCCCCTACAGTATCGAGAAAAAGTTGAGTGAGACTGATTATGTCATTTCTACTCCAGATCGAAGGAGAAAGAGTAGAGTTTGTCACATTAATATGTTGAAGATGTATGTGAGTAAAAGTGTAGCTGAAGTTCCTTCAAACAAGAAAGCTGAACCAGCTAAGCCTGCTGTGGTAATGCCTACTGCTCCCTGCTCCTCTGCAGATGATCTAATTGTGAGTGAATTGATGCCTGAACCTTTTCAGCATTCATCAGTGTTAAGTCACCTTGATGACTACCTTGCATACTTGTCTTGTGATCAGAAGGAATCTCTTGTTTAGCTGTTCAATAATTATGCCATACTCTTTTCTGATGTTCCTGGCAGAACTTCTGTAATCACGCGTGACATAGATGTAGGTAATTGTACTCCCATAAAGCAACACCCATACCATGTTAATCCTTAAAAATGAGAGCTAATGAAGAAGGAAGTTGAGTATCTTCTAAAGTATGGTCTTGCCACACCATCTGCGATTTGATGATTTGTTCGACTGAGGTCTCACATCTCTCATTATTCAAGAGTTCAACTTGAATATCCAGTACTGTAAAGGGTCTAAAAATACTGTAGCTGATGCCCTTTCGAGAATGTATTGTGCTATAGAGTGAAAGAAAAGTGAGTATTTGGTTTGTATAGTTTTATTTTCAAGACATTGATGTTTGAAAATATGGGTGGGGGTGTTACGTTCTGTGGTTTATTTTATCAGATATAGCTCTGGTGTAACACAAGTTACTGCTAATTGTAGCAGTTTGATCAAGTGTTTAGCTTTGTTGTTGAGCTACAAATCCTTGTGAGTTGGAAGCTGTAGGGAGGTGGGTGCCATTTTATTTCTGTGAATCTTTTTCTCTTGTTTTTTATTTTATTTTATTTTATTTTTTTGCTTAGTTAGGGAGTTAGTGTACGGTCAGTCGTTTGCTCGGTCACTCCTGATGGCGATGGCTCATTGACTGCGGCAGGCTCAGGCTCTCCATCCGCGGTGGGCTCGGGCAGCTCCGCACAGCAGGGTGGTGGTCGGCTGGGCTCTGGGTCTGGAGTGGGGCTGGTGTCGACCCACTCGATAAAGGCGGCAAGGTTCTCTCAAGGACCCTCTCCGGACAACTGCGCTCTGGTGGTGGTGTTAAGTCCATGGTGATAGAACACACAGAGGCAGTCGTCCGGATAGTTTGTGAGATTAGCAAGGGCTATGAAGTCTCTTGTGTGGTCCTCGAGAGACCGATCCCCCTGCGCCAACAGGAGGATGAGGACAGCAGGGTTGTTCATAACGTGGCAAAAAAAAAGACAAAAAAACAAAAAGAAAACACTGTGAAAACGAGAAAAATAAATGAGGACGAAAACACGCCGTAAAACTGTTTAGGTCCGTTCTTCTGTCAGGTGTCGTGTGGAGGAAGATGAACAAGGAGCGCAAGAGCAAGATTGAGTACAAAACAAGTCTTTAATAAACAAATCCACAACGATAAATCCACATAAGACAGGCAAGGAGACAAGCACACAAAGACAAGAACAGACAATCAAACACTGAAC
Organism: Cirrhinus molitorella; assembly: GCA_033026305.1. Lineage (NCBI taxonomy): Eukaryota > Metazoa > Chordata > Actinopteri > Cypriniformes > Cyprinidae > Cirrhinus > Cirrhinus molitorella. Next base: position 25,274,315 of record CM065138.1, read on the forward strand.
AGAACTCAACTTAAAAAGGGTGGTTAACAAGACACAGACAGGTGAAGGGAATTAACCAATAATGACTTAATGAGGGGAGGAACAGAAACAAAACCAAAAAAGGGCATACAGGAAGTGGAAGGAACCAAACAAAAAAAGGACTGAACCAAATCAAAACACAACAAAAGAGTCTGAAAACCTGACACTTGTAAAAATAACTTTTACGCACCACATGATATTTCATAAAATTGAAATAAAAAAATAAAAAATTGTTTGTATATTATGATGGAAATATCTATAAATGCTTTGCAATTTTATACAGGATTACAAAACACTTTGGAAAACATGCCAACTATTGCAAAAAATTAAAAAAAAAAAATGCAGTTGGAAAGAAAATGTAGGTGTCATGTCATTGACCCTTATATGAATAAATCAGTGAATAAATGAAAAGTTTGCATTTGAGGATCCTCAGATCCTTCAGTGTCATACTGGGTTTCCACATCTGTACGTCTGTAGCTGTGGTAGTTTAGTTTAATCAAAAACAAGCTCTTTTAATCAAGAGATTATTTAAATAAATACATTTTCAAACACATTTAGATTCACCTCTGCAAATGTTACCAATGATTTCAGTGTGTGAAGTTATACTGACCCCACATTTTAATAAAGGTAAAATTAATGAAATTTATGTTTTTTAACCTTCACCCTTTCACACACTTAAAAATACCTGTAGAATAAAGAATCGAGAAACGCAGCCCAGAGATGTCAAAGTTGCTATGTCAATGTCAATTTGACCCCAGACATTACAGGAGGGTTATACTGTACTGTACTGGTTATACTGTTATTCTTATTAATTAATGCATTCATTCATGTATTGCATGTAATGTGTCTCTTATTCTTCAACTTATTTTCTAAGAACCAGGTAAATGCCTATGTTTGGACTTCTGCTCATGGCATGTACAGTCAATAATCTGACACAAATTAAGAACACAATCTTTGATTGAGATTACCCTAAATATTATATATATATATATATATATATATATATATATGTATATATATTAACTTTTTATCTTAAAAAATAAAGACTGACATGTTGTGAAGAGAGACTGATAAGATTTAGATTTAGTTTTCCTTCCATTTAATACTTTTGTTATTTTCTAATTATACTAAGCAAAGATAGTCAGAACTTACTGTTTCAATAACATGCTTATATATAAATCAAATATATAAGCACCACTATATGCTGCTTTAATTCATTAACTAATATGAACTAACAATGAACAATATATTTTTACAGCATTTATTAATCTTTTTTAGAGTTAGTTAATAAAAATATTCCTGTTCATGTTAACTCACAGTGCATATAAACTAATATTAAAATACAACTGTGCATTTTAATAACATAATACATGTTGAACTTAATAATAATTAACATTAATAAATGCTATCTAATTATTTTTTCTTGTTAACTAATATAATTAACCTATTCACACATGGAGGTCACTACAGTGGACAGATATTTGGAAATATTACACTGGTAGACTCACCATAGGGTGATTCAGCCTTTTGTATCAATTAATGACCTTGCTATTCCATGCTAACTTGTCATTAGCGGTTATCAAGAGACGTTTACATAATTTTCTATAAAGATAGACATGCAGTTTCCCTAAGGTTGTATTGTTCATTTTTTGTGTGTCTGTGTGTGTTTAACTCTGTTGATGTTGTAGTGTAACCCTTTCATTGCTGTAACCCTTAAAACCAGACAGCCAGAGCGATAGTGTAAATCCATGTGTCTGCTGTGCATCGTTTTCCTGATTACACCAGGGTGGCGATTGCACTGAGGGCGAGGGCCCGCCCATCGCTGCTCGCAGCTATATTTATTATTCTTCTTCTCCAAAGTGAATCGCATTTTTTGAGGGCCTAAACATGCTCAAAAACTCATGAAACTTTGCACATGTCAGAACTGGAGAATATTTACATCTGATATGGGTTTCAGAAGTGGGTGTGGCAAAATGGCTCTGTAGCGCCACCTATAAAACTTTAATGGAGTGTGCCTCGAGCTACGTTTCACGTACGTGTACAAAACTCGGTACATACATGTAACACACCAGTACCTAAACATCCCAAACCTAACAGGAAGTCCGTTATTTTGAATTTCTTGTTCAATTTTTGTGCAGTTTTGGCCATTTTCAGGCCTCATACATTAACAAACTCCTCCTACAGTTTTGATTGGATCATTTTCAAATTTGGTGAGTGTGATCATAAGGCCTTTGCGATGCAAAAAAACTTTTAATACGCATGTTTAATAACAGTCATGTCCTGAACACATCTCCATGCCCATATTTGGTTATAATCATAGTGCCACCTGCTGGTGTTGAAGATTTCTCTTTTTCCCGCTTTGAAGAATCACTCGATACTCTCAGGTTTTGATGCCAAAAATAGACTTTATTGTTGGTACAATAAGCCAAGTTGTCTATAGAGAACTGATTTCTGTTCAGTCTGCAAGGGGTTTATATAGGGGTCTTCTCACGCATACCTGTCAACTCGAGTTATAGGGGGGACCCTCGAAGTTACACTTATAATTTGAACCATATGTTGGTGGGCTTTTATCAAAACATGAGACCTGTCCTGGCTAGTGGGTCTCTAGAGACGAGCTATCCAGACCCTTTACAAAAACATACAATATCAATGCCCGCACACACAGTAACTGAGGAATAGAACTTATAATGGCCAAACGATACATAATTCCTTTATATTTATAATGGTAAAATAATTAATACATGATTCCTTCTTTTTAAAGTTAATAAAATCTTCTTCATATTCCCCCTTTGAGACGTTTACGTCTCACTCTCTCCGGAGTGCTGTTCCATGATCCAGTCCTCTCAGCCAATACTACCTAGGGACTGAAATACAGTCTCTATGTTTCATTACCATAAGACTAAATCATGCCACGGCACTTCGGAAGAGTATCAGGGCCAAACATCTCCCCTCCTGTTCAATTAATTAGCTTAGCTAGAAAGGAGTAAAAGACCCTGACCTCTTAGGTTATTTCCCTCTTCAGTATAAAAGTTACAAAACTGTTAAAGCATGTGCGTGCAATAGTTCAGCCTTGCCTGTGGTTGTCACAGTTATGTAGAATATATATGACAGTAAAATAAAAGCAGATAAGGACATGAAAGGAAAGAAGATAATGCATAATACAAAGGTTCAAGTCACAAATACATTTGTTTCAGAACTCATTCCTCATCCTCGTCCGAGGTACTTAAAGTCTCTTCTGCCAATTGCAGATTCAAAATGGTTTTGTATAGTAAGTCCTGATAGCATTCATGTTGAGTCACATTCAATTTGTCATCCTCATGATATCTTAATATCTCCATTTGCTTAACTGAAGCTTTGATAATTAGGGATTTTAATAAAGGCATTATGCAGCAAAATAATAATCCTCCTATGCCTATTGTCACTCCCAAAAGTATTCCTAATCTTGTCAACCATGTTTTCCATGCTCCTAGTTTTAAATCAAACCAATCCCACATTTTTTCATCTCTTCCAGCATTAGTCGCCATTTCTATTTGTAACTCTTTGAGTTTGGTCATGGCTTTTGTAAATGTTCCTTCGGGGGCTGTATTATTAGGGATATATGTACAGCACTGGTCTCCGAAAAAGACACACACACCTCCTCGTTCCGCCAGAAGGAAATTTAGAGCTAGCCTATTTTGCCATGTCATCTTGCTGGTTGCATCTAGTTGTTCTCCTAAAGAAGTTAAAGCTTCATTGCTAAAATTAATGAATCTTTGTTGATTGTAGTATATGTAATTTATTCATTCTATATTTTTATTTTGTGAAATCCAGATAAATATTGATTCAAAACCTGATTTAATTTCATCTCGGGCTTTGAATTGATGTGGCACTCCCCTTGGTTGACCTATTAAATCTGTCTACACATTAGGATCTGGTACGTAACTTCTTTTAGCTCTGTGATTGATTGTTTTATTCTCTCTTAATGGGGACTCTGAATCCCATTCTATAATATGGAGTTCTTGTATCAATCGTACCCTAGTACATTTTCCTTTCCATCCTAGGGGCAAGGATGGTAAAAGTTTCCTTTTTCCACAAACCCAGAAATAGTCAGCTAATGCTATGGTTTGATCCTTATAATTGTCTGTCTGGGGTAATGTTATATTTTGACTTTCGCAAGTTTCAGCTGGTCTTATATTTTCTCCTTTCCTTGTTCCTGCCGCCCGGAGGGGCGGGATGTCCCTAGAATCATCAACATCTCGAAATATCATAGTATCTAAATTCCATGTGATACTGCATTTTCCTTTGAAATGTCCTACACTAATAATCCCTGTGGGTTTGACAAAGCATTCATATTCTTTACTATAGTCTATGTTATACCATAGTGGAATTTCTACTTGGTCCATTTGTGTTTTCAAACCTTCAGTTATACCCAAGTTTCCACATTTAGCTCTTAATCAGGGTATATGCCGATAGAACGGTTTATGCTTAGAATTGCTGAGGGCACCCAAACATTCGGCTGGGCAAAAAGGTCTGAATTTTTTTTTCCAAATGGCAAAAGTTTCTGTTGAATTCAGCGCATTGTTCATAGCTGAATGGATTTGGGACTACTACTATTTGGCTCAAGGGTGTTTTAGCACAGAATAAGCAGTCTTCCTTTTTTAGCTCTGTTGAAGTAAAGGTAGCCCATTCATACCATTGATTGCTTTGTGCAGTTTCCCACAGTTCATCTAGTTTGATATTGCTATCATACATGTTGTCACTCTCCTCTGTATTCCTACGTTGCTTCCCATATCCTCCTGGTTCAATTATGTCCGGGGCTGAGTTGTTAGTGGGTTTTACTGAGGGCTGAGAAGTTGATGGCAGGGAAGTATGGTTGATTGTCTGAGTTGTGGCATCCGGAGTCTGGGTTGTGGTATCCGGAGTTGTGGTGTTGGTGGTAGCTTGAATTGTGACCAGCATATGATGAGCAGGCATATTATCAGGGTCATTATTTTCATTGTTTTGTCCTGCTCCTTCATCGTTTCCAACTCTCTGGCTTTCTTGCTCTGTCGTTTCTTGTCTGTTGTCTCCAGCTGCCCTTGTTTTTTCTTTAGGAACCCTGGTGCAGTGGTTGAGATGATACCAGGTGTTGCTTCCTTCCACTTGGACTGCCGTTGAAGTAGCTGCGGTTACTTTGTAGGGTCCTTCCCTTCTTGGTTCATTCCATTTCCTCCTGAACACCCTCAGATAGACTTGATCCCCTGGTGCAATCGGGCAGGTGGTTTCTGCTTCTGCGCATGGCTCTTTTCTCTTTTCCTGCACACAAATAGCTTTATGGATAGCAGTTAGTTGTTTCATGTATGATCTTAATTCCATTTGTAATTGTTCTAAAGGGGGTCCCTTATACAGGCCTCTGCTGTAGGGTACCGGCATAGGTCGACCAGTAAGCATTTCATGCGGTGTTAAATGCGTGATTCTGTTAGTTTGCATGCGGCAGCTCATCAGTGCAAGAGGTAAAGCATCAATCCAGTTAAGTTTAGTACTCGCACATATTTTGTTGATCTTGGACTTGAGAACACCATTAAAACGTTCCACTTGACCTTGACTTTGTGCCTACCCAGGGGTTCACAGGTCCACGAATGGGCGCCTGCCAACCCGTCCCCCTTCCAATCCCGGGGGTCGGCTGCCATGGATTAGTAGGGCAGTCTCGTCTGTTATGGCCACTCTGTCCGCATCCCCAGCATATTCCTGGTGGAAAGTTAATGGCTCTACCTCTGCCTCTTTGTCCTCGTGGTATCATTTTTCTTTTCCACTCAGTGGGCCCCTGTGGCTGAGCATAAACATTGATTGTAGGGGCAGGAGGCTGGTTCAAATTCGGAGGGATTCCAGCGGGTAGAGTTGTTTGGACAGCTGGTTGGGAAGCATTTACAGAAGCCATCACAGTCATTTGGTTAGATTCGTCTTTCTTTACAACTGCTTGAACCTTTTTCTTATGTTTGGCAGTTAATTCTTCAAGCTGTAATTGAGTTAGCTTTCTTTGTAGTTCTTTCTCTTGATTTTTGATCTTTTGTTCGTTTTGTCGGTGCAGGTTAACTGCATGAGTCACATGGTCGCAAAACTCTTTGTGGGTTTTGGAGTTTAGACCAACTACATCCTCCAGTTTGCTCTTTACAGCTGGTGGCATAGCTTCTATTATAGAATTTTGGAACAATATAGCCAATAGGGGGTCTCCTTCTGGATTCCCTTCAGTCTCTTGTTTCCATTGTTTCAATTGTCTCTGGACATATGTGACTGGATTGTCAGTTTCCCCCAACTGCTCGCCCTTTAACGCTTTAGGGTCGACTTTAGTTGGATATTCATCACGCAGTGCTTGCCACATGGCGGGGCGGTATATGTCAAAAATAGTCCCGTCCATGAAATGGGAGTCCACAGCTCTCTCTAAGTCAGATGCTTGAAGGATTTCTACCATCTTTGCCCCTCCTATAACTTTAGCCAGGAGTGCTTTGATGTCCCCCACAGCTAATAGCTTGCCCATCGTTTCCTCCTCAAAGGTTCTAATGAATTTGGCGCCGCCCTCGTTTATGTCTGGTAGACGAGCCACAAGGCCCTCAAGGTCCTGTGAAGCCCAAGGTATATATTGTCCTTGTGCTCCTTTAACTAAAATAGGGAGTTGTTTTGTCAACGGTCTAAGCCGTCCTTCTACGTTTTCTCGTGACCACTTTCCTGTATCAAATGAGAGCTCCTTTTCACTTCCTTCTGTTCTACTTCCTGGAGATCCACTCCTCCTTTGCAATATTCTATCTGTTTCATCCACAAACTTTTCTGCTTCCTTAATCCTTCTGTTTAACTCTGCTTCTAATATCTTTGCTTCTGCTTCTAGTCCCTCTTCTCTTTTTTCTCTGTTCAGTTAAGTTTTTCCCACTTGGTAATTTTTGTTCATACTGTGTATGAGCTGTCTGTACTTGTTCATAACAGTCTAATATCGGGCCTCTCTCTATAATCTTACTTTGCCTGCATTTTGGTCTTACATTTGGCCCCATCTGTTTTTCATCTCCTAACTCCACATTTCCTTGCATCTGCATCTCTCCAGTGACCTCCACCATTCCTTTGAGTAAAGGAAACTGACCTTCTGCGGTCACATAAGGAGGGGGGTCTGCAAATTTCCCTTCCTTCTCTTTGGTTTCTCTGTCTGCCTCTTTTAAAATCTTTCTGGCTTGTTTTATATTTTTCAGTAAGTTCTCTCCTTCTTTTTTGAATAATGCTAACACTTCTTGCTCTCTTTCTCTTTTTTCTTCCCTTTTTTCTGCTTTTTACCCATATCTTTAGCCTTGTAATTCTTTATTAATGTTTCCATTTCCACACACAGTGCTGTATCAAATGTTCCCTCCTTTGGCCATTTTGTCATCAGGTACTTTGTTCTCTTTTGCTATTTATTGGAGACCTTGATTATAAGTTCTTTACTCAAAGGATACTTTGAGCACAGAAAGTCTATTGGTGTTGCTGTCATAATTTTTCTTTCAGCAAACTTTTGACTTTAGACTGGTTTTATTCAAAACCTACAAATTATCAGTCTTACAAGTTTTCCTTTATATCAGAGCGTTCAAGCAATTTCAGATTTTTAGAGTGATTTACATCCAAGTAACACCAGATCGTAATATCAGCCACTTTCCTTCAATCCTAAGTATGATTTTCAACCAGTCTTTTAGATGAAGTATTACAATTTTAAACTACATATACAATATACTTTTAATTACAATAATAGGCTTTTTAATGCAATATGAATTTTGAGCAAGTAATATTCAACACTCACACAGTCCCTTTATTTTATATGGGGGGTCCCTTTATTTCAGGGCTCATTCATCCGCTCAGTCCCTATATCAAAAAAATAGGGCTCATCTTTTTCATACAAAGTCCCTTTATCAAAAATTAGGGCTCATCTTTTTCATACAAAGTCTGGCAACAGGAAATAAAATGTTTAACACTGTTATGGTCTCGTAGCAAAATATTAAAAAGCATCAGCAAGTGTTAAATAGGCTAGCAACATGCTATACACATGCCAAAACATGTTAGCAACACTTAGCTAAATGCTAAAGTATACTATTAATGCAATGCAGCATGAAGTTGCTGTAACTCAGGCAGGCAGTGTCCAATCTGCCCCAAACTTAACATACAACATGCTACAAACATGGTAAAGTATGCTAGCAACACTTAGCTAAGTGCTAAAGCATGTTATTACTGCAATGAAACAGGAAGTTACTGTAAATCAGTCAGGTAGTGTCTGATCTGCCCCAAACTTCCCATGTTTTATAAAAGTCCTGGCCTGAACACTTCTATGTGCCAATATTCAGTTATAGTCATAGCACCACCTGCTGGCAACAAGAAGTAACATGTTTAACACTGTGATGCACTATTAGCAACACACTAAAATAAGCCATTGAGTGCTAAACATGCTGGAAACATACTCAAACATGCTAGCAACACTTATTAAGTGTTTTATTAAGTGCATGTTTTTAAAGCCATAAAACAGGAAGTTGTTGTAATTCGTGCAAACAATGTCCAATCTGCCCCAAATTTCACATTTGATAAGAGTCCTGACATTAAGATATTTACATGCACATATTTGGTAATAGTCATAGTGCCACCTGCTGGCAACAGAAAGTGATATGTTGAACACTGTGATGAACTATTAAAAGCACAGCAAAATATGTCATTTTGTGCTAAACATGCTAGAAACATGCTCAAACCATGACAGCAAAATGTACTAAGCACTAAACGCATGTTGTTAAAGCCATGAAACAGGAAGTTGTTGTAATTCATGCAAACAATATCCAAACTGCCCCAAACTTCACTTGTTCGATAAGAGCCATGACTTGAACACATCTAAATACCAATAATCTGTTACAATCATAGTGCCACCTGCTGCAATGTCTGATAGGCCCCAAACTTCACATATTTGGTAAGAGTCCTGGCCTGAAGACACCTAAAAACCAATATTCAGATATAATCATAGCGCCACCTGTTGCCAGCCAGATATGAGATGTCTTACACTAACTCAAGCATACAATGTTCAATCTGCACCAAACTTCATATGTCTGATGACAGTGCCGACCTGAACACATCTACATGCCAATATTTAGTTATAGGCATAGTGGCAGCAGGAAGTTTGGCACATATAAATGACTTTGACATATTCCTCCTATATTTACAATATTAAAAGAATACTCCCCAGCATTCGCTGTTTTCCTAAAGCCACCAGTCGGCGGTGTACCCGGGTGCGAGGGCCCTTTCCTTGCTGCTTGCAGCTTTAATATTTGATTGTTGCTGTGCTTTATGCATTTGATTTATTTATTCATTTTTGATTTATTTTATTAGTAGTAGTAGTATTTATTTTTTACAGTACAGTTACTTGTTGGAATTGTTGTACTTGTATGGTATATATATATATATATAGAGAGAGAGAGAGAGAGAGAGAAAAAAAAAAAAAAATGGGTAGAGTAGCCAAAAACTGTACAAGCAAACGTTCAAGTACTTACTCGAGTAGGAGTAAAAGTAGCAATCCTATTCCTGATCCAATTTATTTGTTGCTCTTGTAGGGTAGGGACCAATCAGACAATGGTTCATTAGATTTAACCAAATCAGTGGTTTATTCAGTTAACAAAGAAGCAGACTTCCCCTCACCCCAACCCAACAGTGGGTGACAAAGTCTCAACCAGGACGCTTCTAGCAACCACTGATAATGTCAGTTTACGACGTAAAACTATGCAGGAGAATCTGCAACTATGCAGGCAGACTGTTTTTCTTCACTCACCTCCCCCCATAGGAAAGACACAATGCTCATAGAAATGGACTCTTTCCTATTTCATTCACAGGCAAACGTTTCTGTGAACGAAGACATAGCTCATATATCAGTGTGTGTATATTACGACTGTCCATGTCCTTTGTCTTCCTTACTTTGTATTTCTTACTTTATAACCGTTTTATGCTTGTGTCTTGATAGGATGCTAATGTAACCACATACAGTATATGCCATGTTTGGTCTCTTTTGACTCGTATGTAGATTTCCTGAAAGACGCTGTGTATTAGAGACTCATACCGGTGCAACATATTAGCGTTCTAATATGTCTTTAGTATTTCTGGCCTGAACCCCTATTGACTTAAATATGCAAACTGACATTTCTCTGAAACAAAGGGCCATAAAACGAAGACCCAGTTTCAAACCTCCCACTGAGAAAGCCAGCCTTCTCATTGGTCGGAACTACTTGGGAAGGTGTGACTCTGTCCAGACTTTAAAGGGCTCACACCCCGTCCGGCCCTCTGTTCTCTTCTCCTCTTCTTCTGAAAGATCTTCAGAGTTATCGTGGAGGTCCTCCACGGAAAGGCCGTGGGGCAAACCCGTGGCCCAGCCACATGCGGTTTCCCCCAGCATGAGGCCGAACTCTCTCTTTCTATCCTGGCATCCACACCTCAGCCCCTTGGTAACCATCCGATCAGCCGATCAATGGAACAACGAAGGCTCCATCTCCATTACATCATCAGGACTACCTTTGAGCTGGCATCTGGACCCTTGCGTAAGCACCACACAAAAGGAAACCATTATGCAAGTAACCATTTAACTATTAGATGCAATAAGGAAGCTGTGCCCCTTGTAGGTCAAGGAGATTCAGGTTTTTCTGATGATTGGTTGTGCTGATGAAAAGATTGCCAGTCTACTCTCTCTCTCTCCTCCTCACTCACTCTCTCTACTCCCTCTCTCTTGCTTTGTTTTATGTGTGTCTGTTTAGTGTTCGTTATTTGCTAGCTAGTGTTTATTTTCCCCTTTTACGTATTCAATAAACCCGCATTTTGTATTCACAAATGAATTTCTTACTGTGTTCCTTGCTCACAAACCTCACGTCACTTAAACTGCTTTGATTTCGTTACAAAACTGATCCAGTCCTGTAACTTAGCCAATTACAGTGGGAAGGATTAATTTTCAAGGCTAGGAAGTTGATTTTTCTTAGAGTTAGAATAAAAGCGGCTAATACTCGCTGGACGAGGGCATTAGTTCGGTTTATTTTCGACTCGGCTGTTTCAGAGAAGTGTATAAAGTATGTGCAATTAATAACCATTAATTATACATAGTTTATTGTGCTTAAATTAATAACTTTTGTTACATATTTGGTGGAGGATTGCGCGGGCAGTTTTAAACGTGTTTGTGAGCAAACCCAGTATATGTTCATTTTGTGTGTACATCTGTGTGTAATGCGCGCCTTTTGTTTTGTTTTATATTGGTGCAGTTAATCTGTGCTGAGACAGACTGAGTCTTTCTATCCAGAAAATCAGTCACTGTTAATGACGGCTAAAATTAACTGTAATTTATGTGACCCTATGAGATGAAAAAATTCCTTATAGTGAGTTTCACCAGCATTACGGCGCTGAGACAGTACCTGAGTTTTTCTATTCAGAAACCTGTTGATGAAGTTAAGTAACTGCAATCTACATGACCCCGCAAGATGAAAAAATTCCTTGCAGCGAGCGTCATGAGAATTACGGTGCTGAGACAGACCCACTGTTAATGACAGCTAAGTAATTTTAATTTGATACCGCCATAATGCGAAGAAGGTAACGTTAGACTGAACGACCTTATATCGGCCGAATAAAAAAAAAAAAATGTATAGCCCAATATGTTGATGCATTGCACGCCCAATGTTTTCGCTGGCTATACCCATTTCCCAAGTTAAAACATTAGCTTTGCTACCTAATGTATAACTTTCTCGTTTCCTCCGTGAGCAGGAAGGATGTTGTTCTTGCTTTATTAACTTTAATAGGCTAGCACACAATAGATGACAAACTGTTCTAAGTTATACAAGGCTGAGGATGTTGTTTCTGGTTTTGTGTACTTTAATGTAAAATTAATCAGACGACAGATGACGATGTAAATGGAAATGTGATATCAAATCTTGATCAAGTTAAAGGTATGACGGTGAAACCCCGTCGTGTGTTTGTTTTATGTATTATAGTATGTAACTCTGTGTCCGCGCAGAAAATTAATCAGACCGCACGCCGCGCAAGGCAAAGCTCGCGTGCTGCTTGTGAGATCTGCTGAGATCAATAGTTTTGCCACCCGCGATGTGATTAGAACTGGTATCAAATTGACGTCAAATGTTGTAAACATCAGGTTCTGGTGAATCCAGTTGAATTACCATATTCGATTTGGGCATTGACGTCACTTTGGATATCAATTATTGTCAACAGTGATTATTTAAGTCTTTGTTAAAGCGAGAGCGCTCTCACGATAAACTTAAGCCTTAATCACAGTGTGTTGTGAGGCATGGAAGTACATGCCTGAGATTGGGCGAGGAAACTCCAATCTTCACGTTCTATACATTGCATAAGACCGTTGTAATCAGAACAGCGTTTTAAAAATGTATTTCGCTGACAAAGAAATCCCAGCGCAAAACTGTGTTTGAAAAATGAACATGCTCAGTTTTCCAGTAAGATATTCCGTTTACAGACGTGTCTCATTGTAGTCAAAGTCATTGACGTGATGAATATGAACATTGCTTGACTGGTGGAACACTGGTTCGACAGAATCAGCCTTCCACCACGGTCTGTGACGCGAGCCTGCTGTTGAAGTTTTGGAATTAAGTTGTGTGTGTCGCGTCAGGACTGACTGCTGACAAGATTCTAGAAATGTGCTCGCACCCTTCACCCACAAGCCTTGTGCACACTGGGGGATGAGATTACATCTGTCTCCTTAGCAACATGGAAAACCATTGTTGTTGTTTTTTTCTTTCCCCAGTCAAACTCACGTCAGCGCCCACGTCACAGACCTGCATGTAAACAGACCCATGCGTGTAGCATAGGCTAACTCATTAGCACATCCACACGCCGATAAGCTAAGCCTTTTTCCTGAACTGATAGCTATTAGCATCCGGCTAATTTAGAGAGTGTGAGTGTAAGATGTAACCAGTCTTCTCTAGCCACACCTCCGTTCTCAGTTTCACTCTCTGTCTGTTCTCAACACTGTTGTTCCACTACTGGCCTATCTGTGTTATTCTATTTTTATTTATTTTTTTTGTTTTGTTTCTTTATTGTTACCCCCTCATTCATTTATTTAAGTTTAATTTAGGCATTTATTTTGCTTTTGGGATTTTGTTTTTCTATTTTAATTGGTTTAGCCTGAATAATCATTTGGCACAATGGATTCCATTTAGGAAAAAATCTAAATCTAATCCAAACCCATTTGTTTATTTTCTATTTCCATTGATGCTCCCTAAGCAATTAGGACATCTCTCATCTACTTTTATTTCTATTGATTTCGATTTACCCCTCATGAAGTTAATTTTAAGGTCAACTTTAATTTTACTTCCCTCTCATTTCCCATTCCTAGGGTGTAGGATTACAGTAGCTTAAATAATGTTGCTCTTCAAAGTAGCTAGTTCACTAGTGGCCTTTGAATGAAATCTCTTACCCCCTCAACAATTAGCATCAAGCTACTTATCTTATCATTTAACCCTTGTTCCTTCTCTCAGTGTGTCCTATTAGGAAGCCCTCTTTTGTGCCTGGGTGGTGAAGCGTCGGCTGGTGGGGCCCGGGGACCGTAGTCATCTGCCGGACGCACCCGACACCCTCTGGGGGGTGCCCTAGATACCTCCTTCCCCTGTACTCCGGAAAGCGACCCGCAGCCGACATCAGCAATGTGGTACCTCAAGTGTTGTATCAACCATATCAACTGACACACTAGGGCAACTTTGGTTAATTACCCTGGGGTGGTTCCATGCATCATGTGCCCATCTTAGTGGGGAGCTCGCCCCCACTTTGCCGGCCTATGCAACTCCAGATCCCCCAGGCGAAACCCAATTTTGGGGTCAGCTGGTCGTTGACCTTCCCTCACTTGAGTGCGGCTCATTGTGCAAAAGGTCAAGGCTGTTTGAGCGATCGCTGCCGAGTGCTGTGAGCGGGAGTGATCTGAGGTCCCTGCAGTTGTGTGTCGGGGGGGTGGTCTGGGGATGGCTCGGTCACAGGATTTCACCAGGTTGACCTCAACTCACCACCTTGTCAGCACATAGCACCTAAGCCCTATTTACTCAATTTAAGCTCCCAAAGAGTACTAGAGAACCTCTATGCTTCAGATACGTCTGATAGGCCCTGCTATCTCCCTTTCCACATCCCTAGGCAGTATACCTCAACAGCGCCCCCTCTCTGAAGGCCCTGACAAAACCATGGTAGAAAGTCTAGCCCCTGCTTTTCCCAAAATTTCAAACCTTGGTTCGACCTTTGCGGCCTCTCCTGGTCAAATTTTTATTTTGTTTTATTTTGTTTTTATTTTATTTTATTTTATTTTATTTTTTTTACTTCTTTTGTTTTTTTCTTTCATTTTCTTCTGTTTGTTTTCCCTATGCATAGATACCAAACCAGTGAGAATCATCAGAGAAACTGAATAATAGACTTGCAAACGGTGCAGCCATAGAGTCAGGAAGTGACCCCCTCGGCTACCACACCCGCCACAATCATTATTCAGTTTACCTTCCTGCAGCACACTGCCACCTGCACACTGTAGACAAGATGACGCATGTCTACCCCACGCATCCTCCCTTACTGACTGCATCAGTTAAGCAAATTGCACAGCCAATTAAACCTTATGGTAGCGTAGCTTGTTAAATACATCTATACTTGCATTGGTGTCCTTTTGTGTTGTGCTGTTTTTTCTCTCGCCACCAGTGAGACAGTATGCCCAAGCATCCAGCCCTGCAGACCACTGGGACCACCTGGATGCCTGGCCGAGCACCATGACCAATGCGATCCACAGTACCTCAGCCAGCACAGCGGGATGATCAACAGAATCGGCCGATAGCCCCAACCTGATCCAGAGCCACAGCTACAAGGAGCTGGCCATGATCACCAGGGAACTGGTCTACAACGTCATCATCCAAGCAAGGTTGAGTGGAAAAGACATCGCTAATCTGGAGCAAGCAGCAGCAGAGCTAAAGCTCCAGGCCAAGGTGGCTCGGCGGAGCCAGACAAGCTCAAAGCCAGCTACACCAGCCCACAACACAGGAGACCAAGGACCAGCACAAGACCAAAAGAGCTACAGGAGGATGCATAGGACTTCAAGTTCACGGACATCCACGTAAACAGTGAGCAGAGAACGACTGAAAAGAAACCTGAGATGGACCGTATGATAAGCTGCAACAAGCTTAAATGAGAGCATACACTGAAAAGGCTCTTCAAAGGAAACAGAGGTGAGAGCCCTCTGCTAAGGACTGCACCAACCAGCACCCCAATAGCCCCCATCAGCAACAAGTGGGGTGGGAGCCCATTCAAAGGACCCTGGCCACCAGCCATGGCATGACTCAAAGACTTTGATAAGCTGGCTAGAAACATCTCCACACTCACTGCAAACCCCACGGGGGGGCCACAATGTAGTGATTACCCGCAACACATCTGCAGCTGAAGCAACCACACAAGACTGGCTGTACCTGCTTACGACCACCCTCAGCGATGATGCCAACCAACAGTCTGACAATGTTAAAGCAGCACTCTAGTTCCATCCAAACTACCTCACAACTTCAACAGGAGATAGTTAGGAACAAAATACAGCCATGTGCACGCAGATAGAAGGGATTGTGGAGCTCAACACAAGAACTTATAGTTGAGGAAAATATTCAATAGCACTCTGACTACACTTCACGCGGTGCCCCACTCATGGCTTGGCCGAGGAAGGAGCTGAACACGCAGCAGCTACGACCAACCAGAGTGTGGGAACGCCACTGTGATCACTAGTGCTATTGATTTTTCCCACTTTCAGATTCCCCTGATGTAACCACAGCCTAAAGCAGCTGGACTACAGGGGAAACGATCTCCTGACACATGATTCAGACCAGAGTCACAGACACTTGTCAGTCTACAGAGATCACCTTCGACTGGGCCCACAACATCACGGGCCCTACAGTGAAATCCCATCTAAAACTAGAACACAGTCTCAACTTCCACCAGGACTCAAGGTCACCACTGACCAGCCAAAGACTGTTGCTATCATGCTCTCACGTCAGACACCTAAGCCCTGAGTGGCATAAATGGACTGTAAGCCTCTAACACCAGACTAAGGTTTCAAAACAAACCACCTCTCAAACCCCTCCAGCCACCCGATCCTAACTTTCAAGCTCACTTATGCTCCATGCCTTACAATGCCAAAGGACTTCACATACATGCTAATGTGGGACTCATCATGCTTCAATATGTCCCTGAAGGCACCACAGCACCACAGCTTGTGTTGCCCCCACTGACAAGGGGGGTGAAAGCATAGCATGCCCACAACACACCATGACACCCAAGCCACCTAAACAGGCGGCATCCATGGCCAGCATGCAGCATGACATGATGTGAGAAGGTAGAAGGTGTCTGGACTACCAACACATGGAGCCCATCTCCAACCTGACACACATTGACCCGGGCACGATACAACCAGTCAAACGAACACTCCCTCACACTTGGTTTCACCCTCCGCAGAAAACCATATACCCTTTTCCTTTTGGGAGGAGTGTTGTCTAAAATTAGATTTTTGGTCATTCCTTATTTCATCTAGATGTGTTTCATTTAGCCAGGACAAAGTTAATTAAATTTTAAAATTTAATTGAATTAGCGGGCTTATAAACACTCTCCTTTAGGTTCCTATAGCTATAAGGACACCCTACTTTTACTTTTATTTGGACTTTATTCCTCTATTTTTAGTCATTGATTTAACTTTGTTTCCGACTGAATTTTCCTATTCAGCTACCCTGAATTGAATTACATTAGAAATGTAATTAAATCAGGCTGCCTATTTAACTTTCCTTCAGTCTTCTGGAGCTATAAGGACATTTCTAACCTCGACTTTCACCTTACTTTAGTTATGTTTACCATCACTTATTTCCCTCCTTGCGTGGGATTACAGCAGTGTAGCCGCTGTTGTTCCCCTAAAGAGTATGCAGGATATTAGCAGCCCTAAATCTGTGTTACCTCTCTGCCCCTTCGCAATCTTCAAGGCCAGGCCTTGTATGCTGAAAAGGCATTGATTGCCGAACACAATGGAGGTGCCAGACAGAACGGGAAACGCTTCCCCTTGTTTCTTTTGTCTTTCTGACCTCGGAGTATTTAGTGTGTGTTAGTTTAGCTAATAATCTAACCCTAGGTTTATGAGCCTAATGCAGCCTCACCCACAAGTGACCACTGCTTTAATCATATTTCCTAGCTCAAACTAAATAAGGAAAGCCTTTCTTTCTCTTTCTTTCTCTTCCTGCCTTTATTTCATTTTATTTTTGATACTCTCATAATGACCAACACTAAGAACCATCAGTGCGCTGAGTAATAACGTACCACACGTACAGCACAGTCATTAGCTGACCCATGCAAAATTACTCAAACCACTTGGTGGTCACCTGCACAAATCTCAAGACTAGCTGTCCCTCACCGGCTATTCACACACTATCTGGCTTACAGAACCCTTATTCAAATGGATAGCTTACCACCTCTGTCTGTACTTGCATTTGCCCTCTGCCTCTCTCTCCTGTGTCTCCACCAGTGACCCAGTGTGTCAGACAGCTAACACTGCCATCTGCCAGTACCACCTTGTAGACCTGGCAGAGCACTGCAATGGACATCCCTCAGCCTACAGCAGCCAAAGTCCTGCAACAGTCAAGAAAGGAACAGCAGAACGGCGACACAAATGGACACTTCACGCCCAGCCGGGACAACCAGGAACTGACACCTGCCCAGCACGAGAAGGAACAGAACAGATTCACCAGACAAGATGGAGAAACAGGAAGAAATCGCCAGTCTTCAGGAGGCTCTAACAGCTACCGGACACAGGAAACAGTTTGAAAAGGTCACCGGAAAAGACTTGGAAAGAGAACAGTTCCACACGAATCGGTGTCAAAATAGCACATATGTATATATATATCTACATTTTAATGTGAGAGACATTAGAGCTACGGCCATAGAAACCCTCTGCATGCAGCCAGAGCTGAAGTCCAAACCTGGTCTCAGCAATTCTGCAACCTTCGGAAGGAGCTCAACATGGTCCAGAGAGAACTGAAACAGTCTTACAGACTGTGCATGGACTCAAGTAAAAGACACCCTGCTGCCGTCACAGATCCAGCAGTGCAGTCCAACTCACCCCCGTACAAGACACAAAAGGGGGGAGTCAAACCCTTCTACCTGACACCCAAGACAAGTCAACTTCCTGAAAACTTCAGCAGTGACAGAAGGAAAAGGATTCATTCAGATGAGCCCGGAAACAGCACATGAAGTGACACTCAAAGATCTCAACCAAATGAGACGTCCCTGCATTCACAACAAAACCTGCAGGAGACATTGTTGTCCATGCCTACTGGTGAGACATTTGAGACATTGCAGTCCTGAACTACCAAGATAGACTGTCTGCTCTGGGTCACTTCTCGCCTAGAGGTGCAACACTTCCTGGGTTGACAGCCAGGACACATCCAGTAGGACTGCCAGCTGCTAAGACAAGCCAGCACGAAGGAAACTGCAGACCTACAGTCTGAACTTTAGAACTTTTTGCTGCCCTAGCCACCAAACAGGGCCGGCATGAAACTTCCCCATCACAGACCTCAACAAGCTTACTTCAGAGCTCATAAAGAACCTGCGAAGGAGGAGGACACCGGCTTTGCAAGCTTTTCCTCCAAACAGCCTTCCGTCTGTAAGTCACCGGTTTAGGCATTCTGGCCTGCCCCACTCAATGCCTGTGCAACAACTGTGTGACCTGACACCGAGAGCCTTTCGTGACCACAAGGCCACCTCAGAAAGGGGTTCATAAGATCTCAATGACACTGATCTACCAAACTCAAAGGATCAAGTTAGCACCTGAAGGCCCCGGTAGGGCCTCAGCGCAAGTCAGCACAGGACTCACATTTTAAGTAGGTGGAAACACATGCTGGAAAGAAGCAAGTGTGTGACAGTGAATTTATGATTTGGCCACTTGAATTGAAATCTTAAACAGAAGACTCAATTGCTAACAGACTAGCCTTCCAAAGCCTAGACATTTGCTACACTCTGTTCAAATTGACATTAATGTGCATTGTTTCCCATGACAAAGACTTGTCAAAGGACACAAAAACTCCAGAGAATGCACACGTCATGACACCAGATTGTAAGCACACCACCTGAGCCGGTCAAGCTAACAAGGACCAGTTTTAGCTTAGGCTAAGTTAACCAATAGCGTCAACAGCTAGCAGTTATCATCATTCACTTGAAGCTTTAACTACAGCTTGTAGGCACGCAGTGCAAAGTGTTCTATATGTATATATAAATATATTTTGGAATATATTTATATATATACTGTTCCTGAACCCTTACTACTTAGTCCCTCACTTTAAGTCTTCTCAGCTAAGTCACCTTCACTATTTTAGTTGTACCCCCTCGTGCTTCAACTAAATCCGCAGTTACTTAATTAAATCTAAATTTAATCACATGTAAACTGCTTAAGGAGAGAAGAATTTTATAGATATAGGGAACCGTTAATAGCATTTTGTCTAAACTTTATGGAAGGACACACCCATAGAATGGTCTTGAACATGCACCCTAACATCCACAGTTAATGCATTAATCATAGGAGACACTTCACTAGCAAACCATGCCTGAAACAACAAGCTGTATGTTATATCGCTAGCTGAACCATTAAGCCTATAACTCCGGACTCTTCAGGGTGGTGCATTAGTCTCTTACTTCTACCCTCACTGTGAAAATGGCAACACTTCACAGAGGCTCAGCCTATCCTCCCAGATGGGCGACCTGAACACTGACTAGCCAGTGCGAGGAACACTGTCCCCCCCCACAGCACCTGAGGAAAATGCCACCGAACAAGGAGAGAAGGGGACCAATGACACCTGACCCAGAGTTACAGCTACCTTGGCCCGAACAAGGCTATCACCACCTTAGCCACCTTATGGGTCTCAACCAGAGGGTAAAACAACTTCACTTCACTGGTCACCAAACAAAATCCCGCAAGGAGCAGACACATGCTCAATGCCCCACAGATCGGCTAGAGATTGAGACACTGTTGCCATTGCGACAGCCCAGGTACAAAACACCACTCATCCTATGTACCCCATGGTATGTCCTACAGCAGTCCACCACAACATCCTCCCCCCACAACCTTCACACAGGTGCCAAATGGAGGCTGCATGTGGACAGCTGGACACACCTAGTTACAGGAGCTGCTAACACTAGCAAAGGACCTCCTTGAACAAACTCAAGTGAGAAATATTGAAAGGGACAAACTGCTGACTCCTTGCACAATGCAACACAGCATCAGACTCCTCCAAGGGAGGAGCATCCTGCAAAGCAGTCGACACCCCAGGAGCAGCCAGACAATGTTGGACCGAGCAACAGCTCACATGCCCAGCAACAAAACTCCTACCAACACAAATCAGGCAAACTCAAGTCAGTGACGCTACAAGACAGAAGTGACACTGTTAACATCAGATTTGTGGTGAAGTTCGAGCAGAACAGAGGGCTAACAAACACCTGCTGCCCTCCTACCACCTTCACTAGCGCAGCCTGAACTCTCTTCACACTACAAATCTCCCTAAAAATTCCCTGCGACCCCAGGAACCGCCTGCCCTCTCACAAGTGAGAGTCCAACCAGCTATTCCAAACCGCAGGCACTACAGACAGCCTACTAGATAACAGCACCTGAACCAACCACCTGACCTAGACCCACATCAGGATGACAGGTGACACGGCCCCGACAACTGCTGCACCCGCTCAAGGACCCGCACCTTGCTACAACTTACATCACCACGATGCCTGACGTTCTCTTCCAGCCATGAATGGCAGGTGCATGTCTGATCGCTCTACCCCTTTAACGTCGATCGCTGTTGTCTATTGGATGGACAACAACGTTCGACGGGGGGGGATATGTAGGGTAGGGACCAATCAGACAATGGTTCATTAGATTTAACCAAATCAGTGGTTTATTCAGTTAACAAAGAAGCAGACTTCCCCTCACCCCAACCCAACAGTGGGTGACAAAGTCTCAACCAGGACGCTTCTAGCAACCACTGATAATGTCAGTTTATGACGTAAAACTATGCAGGAGAATCTGCAACTATGCAGGCAGACTGTTTTTCTTCACTCACCTCCCCCCATAGGAAAGACACAATGCTCATAGAAATGGACTCTTTCCTATTTCATTCACAGACAAATGTTTCTGTGAACGAAGACATAGCTCATATATCAGTGTGTGTATATTACGACTGTCCATGTCCTTTGTCTTCCTTACTTTGTATTTCTTACTTTATAACCGTTTTATGCTTGTGTCTTGATAGGATGCTAATGTAACCACATACAGTATATGCCATGTTTGGTCTCTTTTGACTCGTATGTAGATTTCCTGAAAGACGCTGTGTATTAGAGACTCATACCGGTGCAACATATTAGCGTTCTAATATGTCTTTAGTATTTCT
This sequence comes from Cirrhinus molitorella, assembly GCA_033026305.1. NCBI lineage: Eukaryota > Metazoa > Chordata > Actinopteri > Cypriniformes > Cyprinidae > Cirrhinus > Cirrhinus molitorella. The sequence goes on from CM065138.1 coordinate 25,295,737, forward strand.
GGCCTGAACCCCTATTGACTTAAATATGCAAACTGACATTTCTCTGAAACAAAGGGCCATAAAACGAAGACCCAGTTTCAAACCTCCCACTGAGAAAGCCAGCCTTCTCATTGGTCGGAACTACTTGGGAAGGTGTGACTCTGTCCAGACTTTAAAGGGCTCACACCCCGTCCGGCCCTCTTTTCTCTTCTCCTCTTCTTCTGAAAGATCTTCAGAGTTATCGTGGAGGTCCTCCACGGAAAGGCCGTGGGGCAAACCCGTGGCCCAGCCACATGCGGTTTCCCCCAGCATGAGGCCGAACTCTCTCTTTCTATCCTGGCATCCACACCTCAGCCCCTTGGTAACCATCCGATCAGCCGATCAATGGAACAACGAAGGCTCCATCTCCATTACATCATCAGGACTACCTTTGAGCTGGCATCTGGACCCTTGCGTAAGCACCACACAAAAGGAAACCATTATGCAAGTAACCATTTAACTATTAGATGCAATAAGGAAGCTGTGCCCCTTGTAGGTCAAGGAGATTCAGGTTTTTCTGATGATTGGTTGTGCTGATGAAAAGATTGCCAGTCTACTCTCTCTCTCTCCTCCTCACTCACTCTCTCTACTCCCTCTCTCTTGCTTTGTTTTATGTGTGTCTGTTTAGTGTTCGTTATTTGCTAGCTAGTGTTTATTTTCCCCTTTTACGTATTCAATAAACCCGCATTTTGTATTCACAAATGAATTTCTTACTGTGTTCCTTGCTCACAAACCTCACGTCACTTAAACTGCTTTGATTTCGTTACAAAACTGATCCAGTCCTGTAACTTAGCCAATTACAGTGGGAAGGATTAATTTTCAAGGCTAGGAAGTTGATTTTTCTTAGAGTTAGAATAAAAGCGGCTAATACTCGCTGGACGAGGGCATTAGTTCGGTTTATTTTCGACTCGGCTGTTTCAGAGAAGTGTATAAAGTATGTGCAATTAATAACCATTAATTATACATAGTTTATTGTGCTTAAATTAATAACTTTTGTTACACTCTTAAAGGGATAGTTCACCCAAAAATGAAAATTTTGTCATTAATCACTTACCCCCATGTCATTCCAAACCCGTAAAAGGTATCATCCAAAATATCTTAAATTGTGTTCCGAAGACAATCGAACCTTTTACGGGTTTGGAACGACATGGGGGTAAGTGATTAATTACAAAATTTTCATTTTTGGATGAAGTAACCCTTCAATACTGTAATGATCATTAAATGTTGATTAGGCCTAATAAAGGGGAAAAGCATGAACCGTTTATGAATTCCTTTTTACAGATTAGACAATCAAGACTTAGTTATTTCAGCAACATGAAAAAAAGGTTAGTCAAATGGGGAAAAAATTACATTAAGAAACAGAAGCACTGCGAGTTATGCATTTTAGCAAACACTCATTATAATCACTGAAGCTGTCTACACTGCACAACAATCTCTTTTCTGCAGTTTGTTGTTTATGCTGACAAGAAAATTTGCTAATGCACATTGATCAGAATTCAAATTAGACAATCAAGACACATATTCACATATTGTTATTTCAGTAACCTAAAAAACAAAACAGTTATTTAAAACCGGGAATAAATTACATGAAGAAACAGAAGTGCTGTGAGTCATGCATTTTAGCACATACTCTCGTTATAATTGCTGAAGCTGTCTACACTGCACAAACTATCTCTTTTTTCCAGTTTGTTGTTTATGCTGATGAGAAAATTTGCTAATGCAGATTGTTTAGAATTCAGTCAATGAGCATACAGGCTGAACAACTCCAGAGTTCTCCGCGGTGACAAATCAAAATGCCTCTGATTGGATATTGCATTCATAGGCTTAACGCTGCAGACCACACTCAAAATACATTTGATGCCACGCAATAAAGCCAATCTATGAAATGCCACGATCAAAACTTTTCATTCTTTACACATTTCTTGTGACAGTTGATCTAGCTTACCACTACTACAAAATATTACTTGAATGAAATAGCACCTGTGGAATCGCTCACAGATAGCACACACAGTGTTCAGCTAATAAAGATTCTTATCACAGACCAAGAGTAGAATATGCAGATTTAGCTTCAATTCATTGTAGGTCTTTATGTTCTCTGTGTTCTTAAATTTACCGGTGGGAATGAGAAACCACTTCAGATGATTCAGTGTGTGCAGGGAACTGAACAAATCATTCTAAGTGATAGGGTGGGAATCACCAGAGGCCCCACGATGCAATATTATCACAGTGCTTCCCACACATAGACTTTCCCCTCGCTTTACGCATTTTGTAGGCTCCACAGACGATCTCCAGAATGACCCCAGTGTTTCCTATATGTTGATTTATTACTGCCACAAATACCCACTGTCCGCTGCCATCAGCTCCCGCGTCTCACACACGCGAACGTGACTTCAGCACAATATCTAGCAACTTTCAGACCCTTTTGGCGTACTATATTATTGTGATTTTTAATATATTGTGACATTCTTTTTTGTGAACAATTATTTATTGATATACAGTGCAGGATTATACAAAAAAAATGGCATTTTAATGGCAATTTTCATCTGTTATACCCTCCACCCACCAACCCACAAGGCAGACCCACACTGCGTTTAGGAAATACAAAACATTGCAGTGGAGAAAATACAGAATATAATACTAAATCAAAGAAGATAAAGAAAATAAATAAATAAAATTAACAAATAAATCATACATCAAAAAAGAGGAAATAAAAGATTTAACAGTGTCAAAAATGGCATGCCAGAACTTCAAAGTTTTTGTCTTTGCTCCATGAATGCGAGCTGTAGACAGTTCCATGGAAACAATGTCCAGCAAAGATAAGCCCCATACGCGTCTGGTCATTGAATGAGGAGGAACCCAGCGACTGGCTAACATTTTCTTTGCAGCAGTAAAAGCAGCTAAAAGTAAGTTTCTCTGTTGCGGCGACAAAACCAATTCAGAAAAAAACATTTAAGAAGAAAAGATCTGGAGTCAAAACCACATCTTTTTCTAAAAGAAATGATATGTCAAGAGCAAGCTGAGACCAGAAAAGAGAAAGTGAAGAGCATTCCCCAAAAAAAATATGTAAATATGTACCAAGTACCCCCTGCGGACATAGATTGCAATTTGGGGAAGGTGACACATGCATATAGAAGCCTTTTAAAGGGGACAAATAAACTATGTAGTAATTTCCAATGGATCATCTGATGGTTTGGGTTTTTTGAGGCTGATGTGATTGTCTCCCAAATTTGATCAGAGAATAAAGTTTGTAAATCACCACTGATATCCTTAGACCAGATAGTTATTATGGATAATAGTTTATATGATTGTTTGAGAAGAAAAGAGTAAATAGATGAAGCAGAGATAAAAGAATTATCAGTGAGGAGAATTACTTTTCGCAAAGGATGTACAGGTAATTGTGCATCCCAGTGAACTCCATATGCGCAAATCGCCGACCTAATATGAAGATACATGAAAAAGGAGGTTCCTGGTAAGTTAAAAGAAGCTTTAATATCTTGAAACAATTTCAGGCCTTTGTCATCAAAAATGTCACCAAAGGAATTTACTTTACATTTATTCCATTGTGGGCAATAAAGTGGGGTTTTACCCAATAAAAAAATATTATTTTGGAACAAAGGTGAATGACAATGCAATCTCAAGTTTGGTTCTATCTTCCTGGTCACAGATCTCCAAGTAGAAATAAAATGTGTTATTTTAGGGCCAAAATGAACTTTACCTTGTCTAAGTGTGACACCAGCAGAAACCAAATGCTCTAGGTTGTGTGGAGAAACAAGAAATTCTTCGATGGCCCACCATGAGGTTGACACATTTGGTTTAAACCAGGCTGACAGTGCACGAAGAGTAAAGGAGTCAGCGTATAATTTAAAATTTGGAAAGGACCAGCCACCATCTGATCTGTTTCGTTGTAAAGTAGATCATTTAATTCGGGGCCGTTTACCATTCCAAATGTATTGAGAGATTACTGAATCCAGTTTTTTCCAATATCCTGCAGGTGGGGGTAGAGGAATCATAGATGAATAGAAATTAACACGAGGAAGGATGTTCATTTTAACAACAGATATTCTTGCATGAAAAGAAGAAGGAACGTGTCCAATTTGCCAGATCTGAGGTGACTTTAGCCAGGTTTTTATTCAAATTTTTTGAGACAATATCCTGCGTGGAAGGATAGATATCTACACCCAAGTATGTAAAAGATTGCACCACTGGAATGAAATCAGAAAAAGTAGCAGACCCAACACAAAAATTGAGAGGGAGCAGATATGACTTTGTCCAATTGATTTTATACCCTGATATATTACCAAACTGATCAAATAAATTTAAAACGTGAGGGATTGATAAAATTGGATTGTCCAAAAATAGCAATATATCATCTGCAAATAAAGATATGTGATGCAAAGTATTCTTAACAGATATAGGCAGTATAAGTTCTGACTGACGTACAGCTTGAGCAAGAGGTTCTAAAGATAAAGCAAACAGTAAAGGTGAAAGAGGACAACCCTGGCGGGTGTCTCTTCCAATTGGAAATGATTGTGAACTTATCTGGCCCGTAAGAATAGTGGCTGAGGGATTAGCATAGAGGATTTTAATCATATTTATAAAAGTAGAGCTAAAACCTAGGTGATCTAGCACTGCCCATAAATAGTTCCACTCCAAATGGTTGAATGCTTTCATTGCATCTAAAGAAAGTATAGCAGTGGGAGAAATCAACTGTTCAGATGAGGAGATTATGTGAAGTAGTCTTCACAGATTATCTGAAGCAGAACGAGATTTAATAAACCCTGTTTGATCATGATTAACAAGTTTGGTCATAAAAACTTCTAGGCGGCAGGCTAAAACTTTTGCATAGATTTTAACATCTGTACCAATTAGAGAAAGTGGGCGGTAACTTGAACATAAAGTAGAGTCTTTATCTTTTTTTAGTAGAAGAGATATAATGGCCATGTTCATATTTTGAGGAAAGGATCCTTGATCAATAGAATATTACATCATATCCAACATAAGTGGCCCCAAAATCAGACCAGAAGGTCAAGTAAAACTCCACTGGTATGCCATCTAGGCCAGGGGATTTCTTTTTGCTCATAACTTTAATCGATGATTCTAATTCAATAAGTGATAAAGGTCTATCCAAAAACTCAGAGTCAGATTCTGACAGATGTGGAAGGTGAAGAGAAGATAAAAAAAGAAGTGAAAGATGTAGGTTCACATTTAGAGTTGGAACTATAAAGATCACAACAGGAGAAATGAAAACTGTCATTTATACTCTTCTGATCAGTCAGAACCTTGCCAGTTTGAGATTTCACCACTGTAATATTAGCAAATTTTTCACTATTACGTAGCCTTAGCGCCAGTAAATGGCTAGGTCTGCTACCTTGAAAATAATAGTTTTGTCTGGATCTTTGAATCAGAAATTCGTCTCTCTCCCTATATAACAAATTAAGTTCTTTCCTAACAGTTTCAATTTTAGCTGCTGTATTATCAGAAAAAGTGTATTGATTTGCCTGTTCCAGTGAAGATTGGATTCCAGGTCAGAGACTTTCTTGCGGTGGGTTTTCTGACGAAAGGAAGCAAATGATATTGAAAAAATTCCTTACTGCTATGGTCAGAGAGAGCAATGGGAAAGATGTCAACTTCAAGTAGCATTGAGGTCAAGGAATAGGAAGCAAAAATGTAGTCAATCCGTGAATATGATTTGTGTCTAGCTGAGAAAAATGTGTAAGATTTTTGGGAAGGATTGAATAATCGCCATGCATCTACTAGTGAAAAAGAGGCTATGCACTGATTGAGTTGCTCAGTAGAAATAGACTGGGAGTTAGAAAAATTGTCACCAGATCTATCAAGTTCATTGGACATTACAGCATTCATATCTGCTCCCATTACAATCTCAAAGTCTGTGAGATCTTTTCTGAAAAAAAAAAAAAAAAAAAGTTGGATCTGGACTACATGGTGCATAAACTGAGAGAAATGCTATCTTCCTTTTCTCAACCATAGTCTTTATATGAGCTATTCTGCCAGCATTATCACCATTTTTGTCTAAAACTGAAACATTTTAATTTCTTCTAACAATTATCAGAACATCTCTAATTTTATTATCAGTCGCAGCAAAAGAGACCACCTCATAATATTTATTATTGCATCTATGAGCATCCTCCTTCCGCAAGTGAGATTCCTGGATTAAAGCAATGTCAACTTTTTTTTTGTCGCAATAGTTCTAGAAAACTTGTCTGTTTATGGGGGCCATTTAAACCATTGACATTACAACTTAGTATATTGATTTTTGTCATTACTATCAAACAAATAAGTAACTTGAACAAATGGGGGGAAATAAAACCACTGCAAATAAAATTTCTTTAGTCTGCCTTTAACCCTTCCCGAAAAAAACCCTTAACAAAAAGAAAGCCCATCTGTAGAACTTTTACAGACTGGGGTGAAAACAAACCCCAGTCTGCCGCCCTCCCCTGTCCACCCCAATATAATATATATATATATATATATATATATTGGGGTATGTATACTCTCTATATACTCTCTATAACGAGAAAGCAAACATAAACAATTACATCATGTACATTGAAAACTGTACATCAACGATACAGAGTTTCCTGGCTTGCATGAAGAAAACTGCCAGTAAACGATTAGTAAATCAGAATCTGAGTTACTTGGTATTATCAAACCCTTATGCCACGTCCATCTCAGGAGAATGAGTAGCGGGTATGGAACTCAGGAATCGATGCGCTTCGTCCGGTGAGTGCATTAGTTTGGTCTCGCCGTGTTTCATGACGATCTTCAGCGTGGCAGGATACTGAAGGAAAGTACCCGAAAGTGATGGTAACCATCTCGGCAGTGACCGTTTCAAAAAGCCAATCGGGTCATCTTTCTCGGTCCCTTCAGGTAGTCCCAGTAGGCGGAGGTTGTTGCGTCTGCTGCAGTCCTGTAGGTCTATCACTTGTTGCTCGAGGGCATCCAGATGCCCAGTGAGTTCGTTGATCACTTTTTTCTGCTCTCTCTGTTCCCGGTTAAGAAGTCAACTTTAGACGCACATATTTTGAACCGTAGTCATGTGAGAGGAGAATTCGAAGCGCATTGCTGCTAGTTCAGTTTTCAGAATGTCCTCAAATCGTTTTATGGTGATCGCCATATTGTCTTCCATGTCTGCCCGGCCCGCTGTAGTTGCAGATTTATTTTTCTTCTTGATTGGCGAAGATGATGGTGAAAAATCAGCGAGTTTCTGACTGTGTGACATCTACAAATCAAAAGCAAACGAAAAAATTACCCCAAATGAAAGAAAATAAGTAAAATAACAGAAAATACGGGCTACATATGCGAAGGTCAGTAATGTGTGTCTTGCTGCATGAAAGCGTCACGTGATCCCCAATATATTGTGATATTCTGTGATATATTGCAATTTATAATCTTTTTTCAACTTCTTATTGTAATTATGTCCCTGAAAGAAAACTTTGGAAACATCTGTTAAAAAAAAAAAAAGGATTTATTATCCACTTCACTTATTGCTGCTGTGCAAAATGGGATTTTCAATCTGACAACCAATACTTTCATGAAAAAAAAAATTAATATAATAAAATAAATATTGTATGCACCTGGCAAACTATTTGTATTACAGCCTTGTCTAGTCCACCTTAATTAAATGTAAACAGGTATGCACTGCTCTACTACTATAGGTATTTTAAGCAATGGAACTTAAACTTGTACAAAAAGTTGTGTAGACCCTTTGGGGCAATTGTGACATTACTGTTAAATTTAAAATAAGAGTGATAATATCACTGGACTTCATTTAGGTTTCTTTTTGGAAAATAATAAAAATAAAATGTCCCACTATTATCTTTTAAAACAATTTTTTTATTAAATAAAAACTAAACTTAAAAATAAAATTATATTACATTTTTTTATGTGAACTTTCATCATTTTTAAACCAAAATTAGCAAGCTTTTATTTTGGCGGGTTGCCGGCAAGCTTACGTTCTCCTGTCGGATTTAGCGCTTCCAATAAAAAAGCATTTAGTGAAGAGCATCAGTGAATGAAATGTCACACTTTTGCATTGTGCTCTGAAAATGGCAGCAAATGGCCTAGAATTATGCTTTCAGTTTGAATAGAAATCTTATACAGTATTACAGTTTGTCGATCTACAACAGCTGCAACCATGACGGTACGCAAATGCGCGCTCTGAAATTATTTACATAGTGCATTTTCTTATTTTGGTTGCGCATGTGGCCCTGCAGGCAACTTCTTTTACGGTGCTTATATATTTGATTTATTTATAAGCATGTTATCATTTTGATTTTCTATTAATTTTATGATTGCTGTTAAACCTTAGACTGGGAGCTGTGTTTTCACAAGGGGAGTATAGATAGGACAGTGTTTTGAAACAGTAAGTTCTGACTATCTTTGCTTAGTATAATTAGAAAATAACAAAAGTATTAAATGGAAGGGAAACTAAATCTAAATCTTATCAGTCTCTCTTCACAACATGTCAGTCTTTAATTATTTTTTAAGCTAAAATGTTAATATATATTTAATATTTAGGGTAATCTCAATCAAAGATTGTGTTTTTCATTTGTGTCAGATTATTGACTGTACATGCCATGAGCAGAAGTCCAAACATAGGCATTTACCTGGTTCTTAGAAAATAAGTTGAAGAATAAGAGACACATTACATGCAATACATGAATGAATGCATTAATTAATAAGTATAACAGTATAACCAGTACAGTACAGTATAACCCTCCTGTAATGTCTGGGGTCAAATTGACATTGACATAGCAACTTTGACATCTCTGGGCTGCGTTTCTCGATTCTTTATTCTACAGGTATTTTTAAGTGTGTGAAAGGGTGAAGGTTAAAAAACATAAATTTCATTAATCTTACCTTTATTAAAATGTGGGGTCAGTATAACTTCACACACTGAAATCATTGGTAACATTTGCAGAGGTGAATCTAAATGTGTTTGAAAATGTATTCATTTATTTAAATAATCTGTTGACTAAAAGAGCTTGTTTTTGATCAAACTAAACTACCACAGCTACAGACGTACAGATGTGGAAACCCAGTATGACACTAAAGGATCTGAGGATCCTCAAATGCAAACTTGTAACGCTAGCTCCGAGGAAGAGACGAGAGGCGTGCGGATCCATATGCAAACTTTATTATAAACAGTAATTGTAACAGACAGGCGGGGGTCAAACAGGGGCAATCGGGAATGGTGCAGGTAATAAAACGTAAACAGTTTGGGCAGTGAAGATCAAGGGTATCAGGCAAACGTTCGTAATCCAGAGGGCAGGCGTAGGTCAGAAAGGGGGGGCGGCGAGACAATCGAAGAAACCAGGGAACTAGGGGGGTCGACACGGGAAAGGAAACACGGGAATGAAAACGCTCGGAATTAACAGACTAGCTGATAAGACGTTGCAAGGATACTGTGGGAAAACTGGTCTATTTATACAGTGAATGAAATGAACAGGATGGGTGACAGGGGTGAGAGGTGAGAGGTAACAGGAAGTCCATGAGAAGGGGGTTATGGGAAATGTAGTGAATAATGGTCCATAGTAAAATGAAGGCTCCCTCTAAGGGTGAAGGGATGGAGCCACAACGGTGCAGTTTATGACAGAGCCCCCCCCCCCCCCCCCTTAGGAGACAGGGTTAGGAGGGGCAAAATGTCCAGGGAGTGCCAGAGAGACAGAGGGCCAACAGAAAGGCAGGAGGTGGACAGGAGACTGCGTAGACTGCCACCATGGCGGAACAGACGAAACAGACTCCTTCCAGGGCGGTTCAGGCGGAGCAGGTACCCTCCAGGGTGGAGCAGACGAGTCAGACGCCCTCCAGGGCGGAGCAGGCGAGTCAGACGCCCTCCAGGGCGGAGCAGGTGGAGCAGCTGCAGCGATGACGCTTGACTCAGAGGAAGGAGCAGCTGCGACGACAGTGCTTGACTCTGGAGGTGGAGCAGCTGCGATGACGGTGCTTAACTCTGGAGCGGCAGCTGTGACATCACTTGACTCTGAAGTGGCAGCTGCGATACTTGACACGAGGGGAGTGACTGCGGTATGATTTGGCTTTGGAGGAACGGCTGTGTCTTGACTTGGCATTGGAGGAACGGCTGTGTCTTGACTTGGCTCTGAGAGAACTGCAGTGACTTGACTTGGCATGGGGGGAGCTGCTGTGACTTGACTTGGCATGGGAAAAGCTGCGGCGACGACGCTTGACTCAGAGGGAGGAGCAGCTGTGACAATGATGCTTGACTCAGCAACAAAGCTAAACACTTGATCAAACTGTTAAAAATTAGCAGTAACTTGTGCTACACCAGAGCAATATCTGATACAATAAACATTAGCAATCGCCTCCCTCTCCTCCGCAACTGGTTGAACAGCAGGTAACACACACACATTAGAAAGGGAGAGAGAGAAAAGGCACAACGCAGCACACAGCATCCAACATTATAAAATAAACCACAGAATCTTTGTACAATATGAGAAAAAAATATGAGAAGAAAATGCAAAAAATAATAATTTAGTGCATGTAATTTTAGGTTGGTAATTATGCATTTATTAAACATTCATTATAAATTCATGAATAATTATATTAATCTATTTTACCATATTCCACTGCCAAGGAAAGTAAAATAAACACTCGCCACAGGCAGCATGTTTATTCTGACCCTGCAGTCAAGCACAAAATCCAGATGTAATTTTCTAATGTAAGAAAGATGTTTATGATTTCACCTCAGAACCTGAGCTAGCAACCTTCCATTACTCTAAATAGACCCTTCGCAAAGACCCGCCCCCCTTGGTTACTGTTTCTCTGTCTGACAAACCATGACACATTTATGCCACACATCATGTTCCCATGCAGTAAATAAATACATCACGGGCAAAGAAGACACTGAAAATGTGCTGACATACAAGACAGAACAGGTTATTAAACTATTAAGTCTAAGAGTTCAAATTTTGGCATTTTTTAAGAAATTTAAACAACAAATACTGTTTTGTGGCTCTTTAATGTGTCCTGACAGATCGCTGTACCACCTCAGTTCAAGCGGCATGTGAACCCATCATCTCTTACTAGTTATAGCACAAAATTAACGTGAATGAACATCAGAAGGTATCTAATTTTAACCATGAAAAGATGTCAATGCATACTATTTTTCAAGTTTAAGTTCACCAATATTATATACTCTCCTGTCCGGTTTGTTTGTCAGATAAAAAAGGTCATGATTGGTCAGATCGCCTGTTAATCAAACTCCACAAGATTGTACAAAGTTCAGAAATAACTGGGTCTAAAAAAATGCCTGCAATTAATGCCATGTGCAGTATTTTCACACGTTGCTTTAAATAGATTTTAATGTTATAAGGCCTTTGTGTCATTTGGAGCAACCACTCATTATGCAGTGCGACCAATAATAGCAGTAACTGTATTCAATTAATAATAAGTTATCTATTTTCTGTGGCTGAAATATGAATCACTGCTACAGTAGAATGGATATTAATCGACAAAAACACTCCAGTTGTATTTTACAACTAGTTTGAAAGATGTTTTTTTGAGTTTTTATGAGTCTTTTAGTCATATAAATTGTCTGTGGTATTTGTGATCCTGTTTGTATAAGCAGGTCAGGTTTTTCAGTCTGAAGAGCTGTGATCGTGAGATGACGAGCCACCCAGCTAGAGAACACTAAGAAGAGACAAAAAGAGGAAATTCTGCTATTCATCACATCACCTGTGTCTTAATTGCTGTCACCAGCAGAACTCATCTATTTTTTAGTGGTATTTCTCATCAATTACCTCAACACTGAGTATAAACTGAGTACTGAACAGAACTGTTTGTTGCCTTATTGAACACTGCACTACAAACAACTGCACTACTATTTCACCAAGAGACGTTTTGCATTCATTGGATTCATCAATTGGATTTCAAGGAACTTTCTTTACACACTTACATTCACACTTGCTTCATGGACTAGGAACTGTTCATCTTCATTGAATTACTGTTGATTTCTCTGTGTTATTTCAGGTGAAGTGTTTTTTGTTGAAAATCACTTGATTGTTACAATTGTTTCATTGTGGGTTAATGGTTTGAATATAACCAAAAGGAAAAAAATAACTAGCAGAAGTTAAAATATACAGACACTAAACTCAAATTAAAACTAAATAAATAAAAAAAGTTAACATATACCGATTTCAATATTAAAGTGAACAAATATAAAATATTATTTTCATTTTCACTGCACAGGATGACATTTGTTTATACATTTGCTTAAATTATTTAATATTCTTTTGTGAAAATAAATTGATGTATAAATTCGTATTTCATCTCTCTTAACCAGCTCAATTCTGAACTGTGTTACATAAGCAAAGTAATCTTGTTTTCTGATTGAAAGAAGATTATTTTGCTTACCCCATTGGCAGATTATTTTGCTTGTAAAAACTCACTTAATTTGAACTTATTTTTTCTGAAAACAAGTCAATAATTTGTCCAGAAACTGCAGTTTAAATGCAGCTTCAAGGGGCTCTAAATGATCGAAACAATTGGTTATTTTCTAACCAAACTGACAATTTACATACTTTTTAACCTCAAATGCTCGTCTTGTCTCATCCCTAATATGCGCATGTGGACTCTGTGTAATCCAAGTCAATACAGTTAGGGTATGTTGAAAAACCCCCATCTCGTTTTCTTCTTCAACTCCAAAATTGTCCTAGATCGCTGTAGTGTTTACAAAATGAACATACAAAGAAGTTCAAACACCCTTTACGAAAAAAAAAAAAAGAAAGGTAAAACAGCAATGTAGGACGATTTGGAAGTTGAAGACTAAAGCAAGATGGGAGTTTTTCCAAGCCCACCATTTTGAAAGCTAGAATTTAAGAAAACTATTTCAATAGTGGGTCAATTTCTCTATTTTTGAACCAGAGTATACATAGTATATTATTAAATATTAATTTATTTTTATTATTCCAAGCGTACAACATTTAATTTATAGCAGACAACCATGTGACCGGCTATGTGAGCAGTGCATTTCTGGGTTCATACGATCTTGCTTCTCCACAATAAATTGAATCCAATAGTTCTATCACTGAGGTGCCATGTAAACTTTTTTTTTTTTTTTTTTTTTTTTTACATATGTTGCTACTGTTTGAATTGGCCTTCTCTCACAAAGTTGACTTGGTGATGTGATTGCAAAGTGTCAATTTTTGTGCAACAGCTTCATGTTCTCATAGGCTTATTGCAGAGAAACTCTGCGGACCCGCCGGCCAAAATCGCGTTAAAAATGTTTATGCTTCATTTACATAGCCTTCCTTATATAGTATCTGCACTTACATGGTCTAATTTGAAATCTTAGAGTCTCAGCTTTACAAGGAATACCATAACTTTTGGTTTTATGATACATAAATACATAAAATAAAGCTTAGAATTTTATTCGTACCACTTGCGAATTTCCGCCTAATGACTGCGAAGAATTTTTCCTAAGAATGTCTATTTTTTATATTTTTTTCACAAAACAGTCAAGTCATATATCACAAGAAAGCTCTCGTTCTCAAGAATCTAGCTATATAGGTTCATTGTGTGATAACCACAGATCAAATAATCTTCAATAGAATCGCGATGTCAAACAAAACAATTTTGACAGAATTTGTTTTATTACATATTCTTACTCGTACTACTACTTTAGACACCCTATTGCCTTTTAGATTAGGATCTCTTCTTTCAAACGAGACCATTTTCACGTTTCTGCGTGCTTCCATTGGTAAGATATCCCCATTGTTTTGACCAGACTGTTACTTTCGCTTTTGCGCCTATGACGCACTTTCCAAACCAAAGCAGCGCCGGCGGTGATTCTGCTTCATAGACGGATGTTATTCAGAGCTGTGCTTGATGTGGCTGCTTAGAGCGCTCTAATAGGTCAGATTACACGCCACTCCAGCGCGCCTGACCACTCAGAGCCGTGAAACCGGACACCAAGAGCGCATAGGGACAGAGAGTGATTCCGGTTCACTTCGTGCTGTGAAGCCTCGCTCAGCGCTTGGGATTTGTAGTTTTTGGACTGTTTTGATTACGGAAGACGCGTGCAGCTCCGTGATGGACACAGATAGTCTCCGAAACCGAAAGTAACCGGTTTAATGACAGATGTGAAGACCAGAATCCATGGACAGGACACGGCTGATAAGCGCGTCTACAAATATTTATAAAGTTATATTCAGGTTTGTGATATAATTATAACTAGTTTGAAAAGTGAAAGGACCAGAAACGACCTGATAAGCTATGTACTGAGCATATTGACAACTAACAGTACAGTACAGGAGATGTTTCAGTAAATATACATGCATATTATTACAGTGATGTGTTTATAAACAGCTATTTCTTTGTTTCACTTATGAAAAGCAGACAGAAGTCAGTGACACAAGCAACAAGCTTTGTGGAGCACAGGCAAGTGATACAGGCTTGATTTATGGTCCTGATGCAGGAGGATGCTCAGGTAGAGATTATGCAATTTTACTCAGCTCAGGTATAATCAGTTATAACTCCAGTTTAGAAGCTCATATTTGAATGATTCTTTTTTTCTGAGACACCCTGACACCTAGTAGAATCAAACAAGATAAGTTGCAGAGAGCTGAAGCAAAGAAAACCTGAAAGATAGACTTACCAACAAAACATTATGAAGAAAATATTAAAAGCGCCATTGTTTTTTTAGTGTTTATTGTCATATTTAAAACCTATATCATGTTATTTATAAAGAATTACAACCATATTTTGTAGTTTAAAGGGTTTTCTATACAATGACACCATTTTTATTAATTTCCTCCATTGTATGTGTGTAGGGTAAACATTTGAATTTGGGTAGAAAAAATTAGACGGAAAATTGGACAGTTTTACTACATTCAGTTATACTTCAATAACTCCAGTTTAGAAGCTCATATTTGAAAGATTATTTTTTTTCTGGGACATCCTGACACCTAGCAGAATCAAACAAGATAAGTTGTAGGGAGCCGGGGTGTTTGGAACCTAAAATACACTTTTGAACAAAACATTCTGGAAAAAAAAAAAAAAAGAAAAATCACTGTTTTTTAGTGTTTATTGTCATATTTAAAACACATGTAATGTTATTTATGAAAACTTAAACAATCATATTGTATAGTTCAGAGGGTTTTCTATCCAATGACACCATTTTTATCAATTTCCTCCATTGTATGTGTGTAGGGTAAACATTTGAAATTGGGTAGAAAAATTTAGGTGAAAATACTAGAAAATGCTGCAGAGCTTAAGAGGTTAAGACTTGTAATATGTTTTTTTTTTTTTTTTTTTTGGTGCTGCTAATGTTGTATCAATGTCTGTTGTATGGATTTTTGTGTAAGAACAAAATCAAAAACATTGATTGGAAATGATCAGTTTACGGGTCCAATGTTAAAATAAAATAATCAACTTTAATTGCAAGTTATTTCCTTTTTTATACAATTACAAATGAATCCAGTGAAATAAATCCATGTAAAAACAGGTACATTTCACAACAAAAAGGTATCACAAAGATGTATCATTAAACTGCTGTAGTTTTAACTGGTTGACATCATGACTTCTAGAGGTTAAGTTATTTTTTAGACACTACTCAACAAATTTGAACGTGCTCCCTTTAAACCAAGACCACAGGTCGCCTTGCCAAATATCTTCTCAAAGCCAGTTTCTGAGTCCGGGATTGTTTGTAAGGTCTTCTTCCTGCAATTGAAATGCAGAAATTTCCTGGACCACTTTCTTTTGAGCAAACTTCCATACCAGGAACATTACACCACTGATCAGCTCACTGCACGACATCTGAAATACAGCAGTGTACAGAAACAGAATTACTAGTAAAATCAGAGAAGATCACAGATAAATCAGTAAGATCACAGATAAAAATGTTTTCCCTCAAAATCGACAATTTCTTAGTGACACATAATATAAATCTTGATATTCCTAGAGCCTACTGTACTCTGTTTGGCCCCAGCTACAACTACAATGATTGAGGGCAGATCAGAGTAAACGTCTGAGGGACAGCTGATGAAGTCCGTAGGCTGGCATTGTGGACTTACCTACCAGGTAATTTGTAACAGGAAGTGAGACTGGAGTTTCATTAATTTCAGCACACCAGTTCAGAATCACTTCTTTCTTTAAGACAAAACTTTTATTTTTCATAAACTTTGATATCTTTAAACCTTTGCAGACCTTTTACATTTACAAACAGCTATATGGGCACTTTAAATATCAACAAGATTCTCAACTAAAACTAGAGGAACTTGCATAGAGTCCAGAGATTCCCTTTCTCTAAGCATGGGCCAGTGACCTTTCAAGAATGTGATCTTTCAAGAATGTTATTCTGCAAACAGAAGAAAAGCTACATCAAATAGTCTGAGTCAATGTCAGGTTTGTTGTCATTATAAACAAATCATGTGAAAGTGGAATTACAAAAAAACACAGTTTCTTGAATCTACAATGCAGCATACAGTGCATTTGTTAGTTGTCCAGGATATAGACAAAAACAATTATGAACAAAATACACAGAACACATAAGTCCTCTGTGTGTAGTTACCAGAGCATATTGAATAAGATAGCAAATAGTACATTTTAGTTTTTGGTAAACCATCTGCAGTTCACTGCAATAGAACTACCACTCTACTGTCTACACATCTACTAGGAAATGCTACACCTAATTCATAGAAAACATAAAACAGAGAAAGAACATGGAAAAAGTAATTACTTTGATAAAAGTCAAAGTCAAATGCAATAATGTTTTTCAAATATCCACTATGTGGCACACATATGAATTGTAATAGAAGCTTTTTTTCTTTTTCTTATTTTACCCTAATCAGGAAGCAGCTGATACAAAGTGAATATAGCCAGATTTTTTTTCTTTTCTTTTCTTTTTTTTTTTACTGTCCTGAAAAAATATGTGGGTATGGAGCATTATTATTATATTTTTTTTTTTCTTAGACTACTTAGAAAACACATGAATATTGATTACTCCTGCCCTGAGACAAGCACATTACACTAAAAATAATAGTCATGTGAATACTGATTACTCCTGCTCTGAGAGCAGCGCATAGTACACTAAAAATAACAGTCATATGAATATTGATTACTCCTGCTCTGAGAGCAGCGCATAGTACACTAAAAATAATAGTCATTTGAATATTGATGATCATGAGAGCAGCGCTAATGCTAACGCAAACTGATGAAATGTCACAGAGATTTGAGTTCTGTTGTTGCTCATATCGGTTTCACAGACAGTCCGGTAGCAATGGAAAGGCATGTTTTACTAAAATTAGCCCATACGCAGCTTTGGTGCGATCGATATGATATCCTATTCAGCCGATGATTATTTGTTCTGTGCATTTTGGTTCGCTATCTTAGTAAATGATAAATATGTTTTTTTTTTTTTTCATAAATACATAGTAAATTTACTTACCTTGCAATAAATGTCTCCCACGAAGCGTTAATAATGTTAACTTTCTTTCTGCCCTCAAAACGTTTTTGAGTATGTTGTAGAAAAATTCATAGGGGGTGATTTCTATATGCTTATGTGATATATGTCTGAATGCTGTGCGAAGCAGCATGTGCGGCTGAGTTTCCCATAGAGGGTCTTCCTTCCTGAGTAGGGAGTAACTGGAGGATGTGGGAACAACTGGGGACTCTTGGGCGCCTTTCGGGTGACATAAGGGTCAGGAGAAGCCTAAAATATAGGTAGAACATGTCTTGGAGGATGGTGTATAGCAGTGGTCACCAACCTTTTCAAGCCGAAGATCCCTGACCTCGGCCTTAATGAAAGGCAAGATCTACCTATCGAAGAATAGATAGAAAAAGACAGCCCAGATTGTACTTCCAACTTGAGGCCTTTTATTTAGTATTTGAATTGTATTTGAATTTAATACATTAAATGTTCTTTTCTTTTTCTTTTTTTACTTAACTCGGAAGCAACCATCATATAATCAGATCATATGAAGTGGCACTGAACTCAAGAAAAATGCCATTGTCAGCAGTAAAGTGCTTATTCACTGAAGTTTCTGACAGTACTACCTACCCTTAACATTTTACAAATGAACTGTTTTATCAACAAAATTATCAACAATCTCAAATTAAGCTAAGTGCAGTTATGTCCCATCATATGCAACATCACTTTTCTCAATGCCACCAGAAGGCAAAACTGCTGAAGTAATGTTATTCACTCAAGTCAGTGTGATGGCTGTGACTGAATACTCTCTGTGAGTCCTCTGAAGTCTGGCTCATAGCTAGAGACAGCCAGTTTGAGGCAGTCTGTGAGGTGTCTGTCAGTAAGGCGGCTCCTGTATTTTGATTTGATTATTTTCATCTGTGAAAATGCCATTTCACAGAGGTAAGTTGATCCAAAATAGGCACTCACTTTTAGTGCACATGCAGTGAGGAGCGGAAACTTTTCTCTGTTGACAAGTCCCCAAAAGTCACTGTCCCTTGATCTGGCTTTCAGCTCAATGTCATTTTGCAAATCAACCATCTCCATGTCAACTCCACTTGACAAAGAAAATACTTGCTGGAATTTGGCTGCAACCTGTTCTATATCAATGAGCATGAATGGGTTTGAGACAAATGCAGCAATGCATTCCATTTCGTTTAACTCACCAAAACGCATATTGAACTCTGTTGCAACTTTGTCCAGGTGAGCACAGTATTTCTCAGGGTGAAAAACGTCCTTGTCTTTAATGCTCTGTGACATTTTTTCCAGGTTGGGAAAGTGTGTTAGCCTCCCGTTTTTAAGATGTGTGATCCAAACACCAAGCTTAGACTTAAAAGCATTCACTGCGCTGATCATGTGTGGCAGGTGTCGGTCTTTTCCCTGGAGCTCGTTATTGAGTGTATTCAGCTTTGCGGTCAAGTCTGTCAGAAACCCCAGGTCACACAGCCACGCATCATCTGACAGTTCCTTGTGCTCCTCGTTTCTTGCAGATAGAAATGTCTTTATCTCAGGCAGTAAGTCAACAAACCGCTGGAGCACTTTCCCGCGGCTCAACCACCGCACATCAGCATGAAGTAGTAGGTCTCCATACGCGGCATCGAGCTCATCCAGTAACGCCTTGAATAAGCGACGCTGAAGTGCTTTTGCTCGTATCGAGTTTATCAGTTTGACCACCAATGACATTACGTGTGAAAAATCTACGACTTTCCCTGCTAAGGCCTGCTGATGAATGACACAATGATAATTCTTGAACTCGGGAAAATCAGGGTCATTACGGCACAGTGCTATAAAACCCAGGCGCACGCCACGCATCGCCGGTGCTCCGTCGGTGGTAATTGCTACCAGTTTATGAATGGGGATATCATTTTCGCTTACATATTTTTTAAACTCAGTGTAAATATCCTCACCTCGCGTTCTCTCCTTTAAGTGCAAAAGAGTGAGGAAGTCCTCTTTTGTTGTAGAATCCTGGAAAGCCATTCTGACAAAAACAACAAGCTGAGCTGTGTCCACTGCATCCAGAGATTCGTCGAACTGCAGTGAAAAATATTCACAGAGTGACAAGTCCTTTAACACCTGTCGATCCACGTCCTCTGACAGTGACTCGACCCTCCTTGCCACTGATGCAGGGCCGAGAGGCACAGCACGGAGTGAGGCTTTTATGTCGTCTTTGTTTTTGAAATCCTTGAAAATAGTCTCTGCAGTAATGGCCATGGCTTCCTTGAATAATTCGCCATCCGTAAAAGGCTTTTTGTTTTTAGCCAGAAAGTGACTTACACGAAACGATGCTTCAGTAGCAGCCTTATTTTGATCAGCAGATTTTGTAAAAAGTGATTGCTGGGCCTTCAACTCAGATCTCAGCTCGTCAACTTTCCGTGCACGAATCGCGCTCTTTTGCGGGTAGCGGTCTTTAAATTTCGGGTGGTTGGTATTGTGATGCCGCTCCAGATTCCCTCTTTTACATAATGCTTGTTTTTGGTGGCACAACATACATACACACTTCTCTTTTACCAAGGTAAACAGAAATTCCTGTTCCCATTCTGGATGAAAATTGTATGTTTTTGCCTTCTTTCGTGGAGCCTCCGCCATTCTAGTTTATAGTATGTTACCTTGCGCGGGCTATCACCATGGAGATCCATATTGACGTTTGCGACAGTTAATTTACGGGTGCTCTTCTTTTATCTGATTGGTCACTTCATTGAAAATAAAGCAGTTGGGTTAAGAAATACAGATGCTTGCAAAACTGAAAACGTTTTTATTTTCGGGAGCGGGTAGTTTTTGATGTCCGCGGGTTGAAGCGACTCCAATAACGTAATATTTAACCCCTAAAATGAGAATTTACCAGGGAACCCCGACAAAAAACGTGCATGTTATCCCCCATAATTTATTGAAATTTAATGGGGAACCCCCTCGAAACGCCATTGGGCTAGTTTTGGGCTAGTTTTGGGTGTGTTTTGGTGTGAAAACCTGGCAACGCTGTCTGCAAGCAGATATTATTGGAACACTGCTTCTTGCAACCATATATCATTGACAGGCTCTTTGCCCGCATGTCCGCAATTCATTGCTGATTTTGTGACAATTATAATCTGTATTAAAAACAAAAGAGCAAATTTCTCTAAAAGAGTCAGACACGGTTGATTTGTGTATTTACAATGCCTTTCCATCCGTGTCCTTCTGGTTGTGGTTTCTACCACTTCCAGAGCGATCAGCATGAGCGCTTTCTTCAGTGTTTGGGTCGTGATAACGCTGAAGCAGCTTTCACTAAAAGGTGATCGGGCTGGAGTGGAATTCTCCGCCCCCTCCTGAACGTTGAAGGCTTGTGATTGGTATCTGGGCAATGACCGCGGTTCTCGTGGAAAGCTCCTTTTTCAGCCAGAACACGATATAGCAATTCCTCCTCTCTCACCACCCTCGATGGAGGTCCAGCGAAGGGGTATACGGAGGTTCCCCAGGTTGAGTGGGCGATTGCAGTGCACCTCTGCACGCAGACCGCCGCCCAAAACTCCCATCCAGGGCATGTAAGCTTTCTTCCGCTCTCGTGGGGAAGGCTTATGCTACTTCTGGGCAAGCTGTATCCGCCCTTCATGCTATGACCGTCCTGCAGGTCTATCAGTTGCACGAGGGTGCTCCCAAACCAGAGCTGTTGCAGGATCTGCGCTTGGAGACTGATTATGCTCTCCAGGCTATGAAAGTCACGGCGCAGACTCTGGGGAGGGCGATGTCCACTATGGTGGTCGAGGAGCACCACCTTTGGCTGAATCTGGCGAGATGAAGGACGCCGAGAAGGTTTGCTTTGTTGACGCCCCCATTTCCCAGGCTGGCCTCTTCGGCGATACTGGACTCAGTCGCTATGAACGCACGGCTCTCCCTGGAGCGTGCACAGTCAGTGCTGAGCTGCATCCAGAAGCTCTCACGCAGCTCAACTGCTCCCCTCAAACAATTTCAGAGGCTCCTGGGCCACACTGGTGTTCTTCCTAGGGGGAGGACCCACGGAGATATGGCATCCGAGCAGTGCTTTCCTTCCTCCAAGGAGGACTGGATAGGCACCTTTGTGCTTCAGTGCTCAAGGTCCAGGTGGCCGCTATATCCCCTAACTACAACCTGGTGGAAGGCAGATTGTTTGGGAAGCACGACTTGGTTATACGATTCTTTAAAGGTGCCCATAGGCTGAACCTCGTCAGACCGCACCTTGTCCCCTCTTGGGATCTACCTGTGGTCCTCCGGGGCCTGCAGCTAGATCCCTTTGAGCCTCTTCAGTCGGTCGATCTTAGTGCTCTCTCCCAAATGATGGCTCTCCTGACTGCGCTCACTTCTATCAAAAAAGTGGGAGACCTTCAAGCCCTCTCCGTCAGTGACTCGTGCCTCAAATTCGGGCCGGCTAATTCTCACGTTATCCTGAGACCCCGGCCCGGTTACGTGCCCAAAGTGCCCACCACTCTCTTCAGGGACCAGGTGATCACTTTGCAAGCTATCCCTTCTCAAGAAGGTGACCCCAACCTCTCCTTGTTATGCCCAGTCCGTGCCTTGAGCATTTACTTGGAATGTACTGAAAGTTTCAGATGGTCGGATCAGCTCTTTGTCTGTTTTGAAGGACACCAGAAGGGGAAGGCTGTCTCCAAACAAAGAATCTCCCATTGGATCATGGATGCGATTCGTATGGCCTACCAGGCCAGAGGTGTGCTCTGCCCGCTGGGGGGGCACGCCCACTCCACCAGGGGCATCGCAGCGTCGGCAGCGCTAGCGAACGGGACGTATGCAGAGCTGCAGGTTGGGCTACACCTAACACATTTGCCAGGTTTTATAATCTGCGCATGGAACCAGTCTCCTCAGGAGTCCTGAACGCAAGCCTGGCGGCTCCTGAAGCTGGTACGGTGTAGAAGCTTGCTACAGCGTCTTTCCCTAGGGGCATTGATGCTCCCTCAGTTCAGTAAGTTTCCTGGTGTGAACCCTGAACAACACTTCCATCATGCTGCACCCGCTACGTAGCTATGTTAGACGGAGGAACTAGCTATCAGAATCTATCAAAAAACTTGTCACTGATCCTGAGCCCAGCAGTTTCTTCTTATGTGGAGCCTGCCTCAGGATCTTCCCCTTGTAGCGCTCCCCTAGTGTGAGTCCTCAGGTGTACTCTCCACACAACGACCTCCCCTCCGGGTGGGGTGTGGTCTCCGTAGTGCCCGTCCCACCCTCGGGGGGGGGCGGACAGTCACTGGCCCAGTGTCTTCTAAGATGTTCAACCAAAGGTGAGGAAGGGCTGGCTGAAGCTCTTGGGCATTGGAAGGTCACGAAAAGGTGAGTTGCACTTATTTAACATGTAGACCTGTTATTACTTGCACTCCATACACTCGTGACGCAGTCCGCTAGTTGTGGCGTTTTCAACTGGGACCCCTAGTGTCTTCACTTCGACAGAACGTTGAACGTGAACAACAGAAGGGGAACGTCTTGGTTACATATGGTAACCCTCGTTCCCTGATGATGGGAATGGAGATGGTGTGTCCCCCTGGCCACAACTTCGGACTGCCTCTGAGTGTAGCCGAGTTGCTATTCGTCTCCTCAGAACAGAACGAATGAGCAGAGCTTAGCCACCTCCTCTTATACCTGGATGTCTGGGGCGGAGCTGGCTATGCAAATTCTGCACGGAAATTGCCATTGACCTTTTCTCAAAGCTGTCAGAGGTGTTCGGGCTCCCTAGAGCGACCCCTGGTGTCTTCACTTTGACACAACGTCTCCGTTCCCTCCATCTGGGAACGAGGGTTACCATACGTAACCAAGATGTTTTATAGCTACTTATGTTCTCTATTATTTATCTTGTTTCTGAATACTGATACAATTTAAAGGATTAGCTAACAACTTGTATATTTGTTTTTTTCCTCTCTTAATGCCATTTTGACAGATTTTATTTATTTATTTTTTAATCCATTAAGCTTTTTTTTTTTTTTTTTTACTTACAAATTTTACTGAAGTGTTAATTTCAGTTAATGGGTCAATCCCTACCCAGAAACACTTACTATAACTTGCCTACTAATCTTTCCCATTTTATCTTTGAATTTGCTTCCCTGATTGAGGTCATGTGATAGTTTATCAGCTAATAACATGTAACAAGGCAACATTTGTTAACATTTTGAGGTATTTTTCCTGTTTAAAGGTATAAAATGAAAATTGTAGTTGACTTAACTACCCTATTATGAGTATATTTGCAGTTGTGTGCATGTGTATACCAATCAATATGAATAAATTAGGTTAATTTAAGCTGACCTAAAATTTTGCTTTTAGAAATTATGTGATGAAAATGTATTATTTGCATGCTTATTTATATATATATATATATATATATATATTATATATAGGGTTAGGTAACCTTATTTTGAATTTTCATTTTCGGGTGTACTCCTTTACAGTGTGGTCACCCTTTGTCACTCTCTACGACGTTACGTCAATGATGAAATAACGGGGATCGGCTACAAGACCCTATCACCTCTGAGCTTAAGAGAAAAAGCCAATGAGAACTGGCGAGTGGAATTTGCATGCCGCGCCACTCCCCTGTACATACCGGAATATAAGATGGCGGCGTGCATCCGCTCATTCAGATTTCTGCTTCAGAGCCTCGCCTTCAGAGCTGGAGGAGAAGAAGAAGGGAAAGAAGAACCATTCCGGTGTTCCTGTTCCTACTCGATTGTGTAACCGGCGCTGCCGACATCTGTGCCCTTCCAGCGATTGCGACCTAATGCTGCCTTTCCTTGGGGCACGCAATCCTAAAAGCGCAAATGCCTTAAACACGGTCACGGGATAGTGTTTTCCAGGATGTCTGTCCGACCATGTGCTTCTGGCTGTGGTGGCTTTCTGTCCTCCAAAAATGGCCATGAACGCTGCTTCTCATGCTTGGGCCGAGAACACGCTAAGGCGGCGTTTGCGGATGGATCATGCATTCATTGTGAGCGTATGTCCGTGGCCATGCTGAGATCACTCCTCTCGTTTGCAAGATGGTGCCCCTCATTCCAGTTCGGCGGGCCGTAATGGCTCCTCGGCTGCATTGGTTAGAGGTGAGGGAGATCTGAGGGTGACAGTGTCAAACGTTCCGCCGGGTCAGCTCCCTCGGAAGTCCAGCCCCTCAAAGCATGGTTCTGTGGAGATACCAAAGCTTGGTGCTTGGTGCTCACCTTTGTCGTTCCCGAGGAGGATAGGATGTCCATCACTGTGTGTCCATTACTGTCAGTAGAGGGGTTTACACCTGCTGAGGTAGAAGCTTCTGCTGAACAGCATTGTGTGCAATGGGCAGACAGAATGCTGTCTCCAAACAGAGGTTGGCTCATTGGGTAGCAGATGCCATCACCTTGGTGTATGAGTCCCAAGGTGAGCCGCTCCCCCTAGGAGTTCGAGCAGTGCTAGTGTTGCCTCCTCCTATGCGCTGGCGCACAGCGCCTCTCTAGTAGACATTTGTAGAGCTGTGGGCTGGTCGACAGAGGTCCCCGTTATTACGTCATTGATGTAATGTCGTAGAGAATGACTGAGGGGGAACGTCTCGGTTACGAAGGTAACCCTCGTTCCCCAAAGGAGGGAACGGAGGCGTTACGTCCTCTTGCCACAATCCTGGACTGCGCTGAAGCCAGGTTGCGGTTCATCTCCACAGCAAATCTGAATGAGTGGATACACACCGCCATCTTATATACCTGTATGTATGGGGGAGTGGTGCAGCATGCAAATTCCACTCGCCACTTCTCATTGGCTTTTTCTCTTTTTCTCTTAAGGTGATAGGGTCTCGTAGCCGATTCCCATTATTACATCATTGATGTAACGTCTCCGTTCCCTCCTTCAGGGAACGAGATTTACCTTCATAACCGAGACGTTTTCTTGAACCATCCTATTGTATACGTTTTTTGAAAACTGCCTTTGAGTCTTGAGTGATTTAATATTTGCAGAACTCACAGCACAGATCCTAATAAATTGTTTTGCATAGTCATACTAATTACTTCATAAGCATTTTGTAATAACACAGTTTGTAACATCAGCCAATCTCTTTACTTTACAGATGGAGATTGAAGAGACAGGCCATGGGCATTCCCACATTGCTAGTTTTTTCAGCACACACAATTTATATAGAAGTTCTCACTGATTAAATGTTAATATGATAGTTTATGTTGAAGCATGAATTTTCAAACTCATACATAACGAACACAAATATAAACCCTAAAGCTATTCACTAGGTATTAAAAGGGACATGCACAATAAATGATTAGGACATAGTAGACATATGTGTGCTTGACATACATGATAATGAGTTAGGAAGTGGACTGATATTCATTTAGAAGTCCTTTTAAGCATTATTTTGGTGCATAAATATGAAGTCTGTACTGAGGTACTGTTCTGTGAGGACGGAATAGTCAGAAGGTTATAGAAGGAATCTCACTTGGTCCTGGTCTCCTACATGGGGGGAAGGCAATCCACAGTGTCTCTACTAATGATCTTCCTCATGTGATGATCAAGATGTGATGTGTCTTTGACCATTAATCTTGGTTACTAGGCCCAAATCTGACATCTCCATCCTGCTTTGGGCTTATCAGTAAATGTTCTTTGTGTTAAATCTGCAAGCTGTTCAAAGCTTCTAGTTAGTTAGATTTGCGTCAGACTGGAGCCAGGGTTTCCTCGACAGATTTATGATGGTGTCTGTTTATCCTGGGCCTCCTTGTGACATTTTAGGGGGTTCCAACTCTTTAGAAATATTTCAACACTTCTAATCGAATCGTCTGAATTGTCTGATTTTCTCTGATATCCTACATTTTTAATTACATATGCAAACAAATCAGTCTTCCTGGTGCAAAGTTGCCTATTTAATCTTATGAAATGTAAAATAGCTGACCTTGTGTTCTGTTCTTTTTATTTGGTATGACAAATTAATTTAGTGGACAAGTTAATTAAATGGAATGTTTATAATTATGTTTAAATTGAATGTTTACATCATGTTTATGTTAAAATAATTAATTTCAATGTTTAACATTTCATTTAAACAATTAGTTTAAATCTGGGTTCTTTTGAAAAGTGTTATTGCTGAAATGCTGAAACTTTTAATGTTTAAGTAAACACTAGATGGCGTACAGAGTGTGCAGAATCTTTATACATGAACATGACCTTAACTGCAGCTTTTCCAACAGTCATGTTTAATTTGTCATTTTGTACAGTAAGCAACTGGTTGGACAACAACAACAACAACAACAACAACAATAATAATAATAATAATAATAAACAAAAGTAATACAACTCAAAACAAAAATGTTTGTGGTAAAAGTCCATAGATAAAAAACAACTTGGCAAACAACACAATATTTTTAATAGAATGAAACTAACTAAAGTAAATACAATTTCAGAAATGTGCAGTCAAAACACAGTGACACATTATTCTATATCCACTTACTGCTTTGTCCATTAATGTGGCAAATACTTCAGTTACTTGCACATAAAGCATGATGTTTGTTATTAAAGTACCCACAACAAAGCTCCCTAAATGCTTTATGTAATAAGGTGATTCAAGTTTCTGTTCATATATCCCATACACAAAAACTGCTATTTCAGATTTTCATAAAACTTGATTCTGTATGATTTAGTCCCCACAAGGTCAAAATTTACTGGTATTAATATCCTAGTGGGGACATTTGGTCCCTATAATGCAAGAAATACCACACACACACACACACACACACACACACACACACACACTTTCTGATCATTTCAAACTTCTTTGTATTAACATCAAAACATGTTCAGTTTATCTAACAGTGTAGACACTATATTGAATTTTATTTGGATGAAAATGAGGCTGTAAGGATAAACTAAGGATAGACAACAGCATTTACTATAGGAAAGGTTCCAGATCATAGAGTCAGAATTTTCAAAACTCACAAACTTCAAAAGTTTTATAAAGTTTTTGTCTACTGAAGGTTTTGGTTACACTTTATTTACTGTATTTACTATAATGATAACAGTATTTTTTGCATAATTACATGCAACAAACCTTAAACCAAATCCTGATTCTATCTGCAACCCTGTCTATCTGTAAGTATGTTATTTATATTACTCAGTTCTTAATTGTATAATTACACTGTAAGAGGAACACTAAAAAACAAAGCCAAAGTTTATTTTGAAAAATCTTTTCTCAGAGCCTTGTTTTTATTCCTGTCTAAAAATAAATGACACTAGGTAGCCACATAAGCTGTCTACTAGGTCTTTCTCAACTGCTTAAGACATAAATTAGTAAATACGCATACCCAGGAAGGGGGCTGTGTATGTGAGCGAACATGTCAGTGACATCAGCAGTGAGCCAGCTTGTAAGCATACATTTGTTAGCATTTTGTAATGTCAGATTGTCCAGTAATGTATCTATCATAATAAAGTACATTGTCCTGGCTATTATATAAAACAACAGTCAGACCTGTTTAAAAAAAAAAAAAAAAAAAAAATCTACCCCAAAACATTAGATGCCTGAAGCTATATTCCTGAAATTAAGGTGCTGGTATTTTGTTAAGATTTACTTAGTCAACATTTAAATAGTGTTTAGCAATAAGAATAACTTGGCACTTTAAAATAGTGACGCGACGTGTTAAACACATTATCATTATTGTGCCACCCAGCCTGTGAATGTAGACTTGCATACTTACTTAAACATGAATCTTTATAAATAAAGCTTCAACTGTAACCTTAAAAATTGTTTTCCAGTGGAAATGTTAACAGGGGAAGGTTGAAGTGCAGGGTTTGGAGAGAACTGCATGGCTCTCTTGCTTTTTTCAACAAGAACAGCTGGTTATAGCACAGACAGCAATGTGCACCTGTTGTCCCTCATCAGAAGGTTATATTTCTTCTCTCTGGAGGAGTGCTCAGACAAATCGAAGACCCTGGCTTTCAGCAAACCAAAGCTCTTAATGGAATGGTCACAAGTCATCTGGTACAAGACCCTCTGACACTCTTTAAGATATGTAATACACATTTAATGGTACAAATCTAGACTTTCAGTTTTTAAGATTACAAATTAAATATCTATGCAAGTTTTATCTGAGACATGAAAAATGTCCAGAGGTAGTAATTCAGGGGTAGACTGTCTAGGCTTTAAAACTCCTGGGTTTCTTGCACACACTTTATTTACCCAGAAGCAGAAGTTAATTAAATTCAATTAGTTCTGACTTAGTCAATAAAAGTATCACCATATGTCGACAGAACATCTTAAATATTGTGTAAATATATGCAAACCTTCCTGGTTCAAAGGCTAAAGCATCTAAAAACCATGTTTTGTCACAGACAAAAGCAGCCTCAAACTGAAAGATCTTTAAAAAATATTACATACAAGGACTATACATGTTAAGGTTTCAAACATTCAAATGTGGGATGTCACAGCTTAATTACAATGTTTTTGGTACTTGCAGTCACACAGTCAGCACCCATTTCTGTTTCACAAACTAGTGAAGGCTCCCGTTGTCTGATGGTCTTCATGTGGACTTGCCAGTTGTGGCTGCTGTAGTTATATCCCTTGTTACTCTTTGTGGAAGGAAGTTGAGAAGTTCTCCAGCACAGGATCTCCTGAAAGGCGCATCTAAACTCAGGACTCCTGCAGTAGATCAGGGGGTTGAAGGCAGAGTTGGTGTATCCGATCCAGTTCAAAATCCTGAATGGCAACATGATGTTGTCCATCTTCCAGATGGCTGCCACCACATTAAGAGCAAAAAATGGGAGCCAGCAGAGAGTAAAGGTTCCCATGATGATTCCCAAGGTCTTCAGAGCTTTGTGGTCCTTCATGCAGAACTTGGTTCTCCGGTTCTTTACTTCATTTCCTTCCTGGGTGCTGAAGCTCTGTGTGCGTATGTGCCCTTCGATGCTGTCGATTTTCTGAAGCTGTCTATGCGCCTCCTGAAAGACCCGGCTGTAGACAAACACCATGATGACCAACGGGATGTAGAAGGAGATAATGGAGGAGGTCACGGCATAGGCGGCATTAGTGTTGAAGTCACAGCATGTTGGGTTCTCCAAGCAGCTCAACGCCTCAGGTTCATCTGACACCCACCACTCCATGTGAATGGGCAGGAATGAGATAAGGGCAGCCACTGCCCATACCCCCAGGAGCACTCCACAGGCCTTCCGCTTCGTAAGCATCGACTGATAGCGCAAAGGCCACATGATTGCCACATACCGATCCAGGGCAATCACACACAACGTCTCAATGCTAGCGGTCACACACAACACATCCGTAGCTGTCCAAAACTCGCAAAAGAAGTTTCCAAAGTGCCACGTGTTAAGGAGGATGTAGCATGCGCCAAATGGCACTACCATGAGGCCCATGACCAGATCTGCACAGGCCAAGGAGCTGATGAAGTAGTTGGTGACTGTCTGCAAATGCTGGAATTTTACAATAGCACTGATGACCAGCACGTTGCCGAAGACAATGCCTACAATCAGAAGCACCATTAAGATGCTAATTAAGAATACCTCTGTATCGCTGTACTCCAAGCCAGACAAGAACACCAGAGAGGAATCATTTAGCATGGCTGAAATGTTCCAGTGCAGGGAGGTGTTCTCCGTGCTCACTGCTTCCTGTCCCTCCATTAGCTTTGTCCTGAGAATGGAAAATCATCATAACATTTGGTGAGAGCAATATTAGCCTCTCAAGGAATGTTAATGGAAAGTGCATACAATGTCAGAAAGCAAAGTATGAGAATTATTGTGATTATTGTCATTGATGTTATTTATTATCATGCTAATGATCAAACAAAAAGAAAAAAAAAAAAAAAAAAAAACACATACGAAAGAAGCATTAAAATGTATAGCCAATTCACTTACTACAACCAGCAGAGTGTTTTAGAGTCGTCCAGCTTAATTCCACTCTTCATGGACTCCCATAATATATCCAAATATATAATAATAAATAAAATAAATAATACAATAAAATAAAATCCTTTTGGATTATGTTTCCCTCAGAATGTTTTCTGGTTTCACATAGTGTTGCTTTTGATCAGTTTGTTCCACCTCTTAGTCATCTGGTCCTTTTCTATGAACGGTGTTGCTTTTACATGCTCATACCACTGTCAGCTAAACACATTGTAGACTAAATGTGCTCAGTTGGGCTCTTGTAGCAGCCAGTGATGACATCACAGTTCGTCAGCAGCCAATCAGAGCACATCTTCTTTACACTGCAGGACACTCTGCTGTTTTAAATGAAAATAATATTTCTCTTTGCCTCATATTTTCTGGGTTGGAATAAATGAGACGGGGGACTAATGACAAATTTAACTTTACATTTATAGTATTGCTCAAAAATTCAGGATGGTTCTTTATTCTTAAAAAAATAACACTAAATATTAAATATTAAATTAAAACTGCCAAAAAAAAAAAAAAAAAAGTGCTGTGTAGATATTTATTTGTTGGTTATTATTGCAATTATAAATAAATAAATACTTACTTGCCGGTAACCCCAACAAAATTAAAAGCTTGCTAATTTAGGTTTGAAAATTATGAAAATTCATATTAAAAGTAAATTATTATATTTAAGTTTACTTTTTTTTTTTTTTTTTAAGTTTAATGCAAAAATGACATTGTTTGTCATGACAACTTGACATTACAAAGACGACATAACCTGTCATAAATCTGACATAGCAGATTAATTATCAAACTTGAGAAACTACTTAGCTTTATGGGTTAACATTTCATTAAACTGTCATGTAGTTGGTCTTGACAGTGGCATGAGGCCATTATAATTGTGTTACAAATATTTTTCTGACCCATTTTTTAGTGTTTTTTTTATATCTCATTGTATTGCTTTTCAATAAAGCAGCAGAATACCATCCTATTTTAAATTTTGTTTACAGACTCATTGTCCGATTATAAATTAATGGTATAGTTATTTCTTGATATATTGTATGTTTTCAAGTTAAACAAACATACTTTTTCTATTCATCCCATGTTTAAACACTGCCATTACATTTCTGACAATATTAACATTTTGCCATCTCTTACCATTCAATGTGCCTTATTTATACTATTCTGTCATGCTTGTGAAATTAAGATCATACTGTCTGTCATTGTAACAGGGAGTCAGAGGCAGCGGGATCCATTTGCAGCTTTATTTTAATAATCTCAGTGTCAAACAAACAATGGGTCATCAACAGTGGCTGGGATAATGTAGATGAGACAATACCGTAGTCGTGAGGCTGGCAAGAGGTCGAGACAGGCAGATAACATTCAATAGAGCAGTTCAAAGCAAAGCACAAAGTCCACAAGGCAGGCGGCGGAGGATCGTGAAGCCAGGAAACAATCAGGGTCAGCAACGGGTAGACAGTCCAGGGAAAAACACTTGGAATTGAATGCATAGCAAGACAAGACTTTGTGAAGTACTGAGCGTGAGCATGGCTTAAATGCTGTGAGTCTAATAGCCGCCACCTGACGTGCAATCAGCCCCAGGCACGGGGTTATGGGAAATAGAGTTAGAATAGGAACTAATACCTGGGAGATGGTTCCCTCTGGTGATGATCAGAGGGAGCCACGGAGGCCAGATTTGTGACAGTCATGTTGTTGTGGCTCATTAAGTGTACAATACAGTCTTTGCAATACACATTCAATACACATTTTTGCATTGCAATCTCAATACAGAAGACTGATGATTTTTTTTTTCTTATAAGGACATACACAGCAGCTCTCTAATGTCTCTCCAGCACTGGAAGCTTTTCCAAAATTAACATGGGTCTTATCACTTGTCTAATCGTAACACTTAATTTTCAAGTTATTTTTCTCCAAACCTTTTCACTTTTGTATTTTCTCCATGATATCTCTTTCCATTATCTCAGACTGGCACTGCACTAACATGACAAAACTGATACATGTGAGGTAAAGTTACAGCTGCATACAAATAAACAGCATACCTTTCGTTTGTAGGCAAACTTACTTTAATCAAACAAATTGATGAGAAACCACCAATTCTTCTGATCCTTAGTCTCCACCCATTTAATTTGATGTTTTACAGTTTTACTAGAAACAAAGTTATGCTATAAGCAGAGTTAAACCATGGTTAATGTAGTAAAATGTCTCGGTTATGTATGGTAACCCTCATTCCCTGATGGAGGGAACAGAGCTGTCAAATATTTGATACTAGTGGTCGCCATCTCTGTTCATACAGCCGCCTCGTAGAGGGTGCTCTGGCCTTTACAAGGGTGTTTATAACTGCGAGAGAAAGGTCTCTGAAGTCCTCTTGGTCATGTCCAAGGACCATAGATGGAGGTTCCAGAGATCTGGGTGCAGGTCAAGTCACCTTTATTTATATAGCGCTTTTTACAATACAGATTATGTCAAAGCAGCTTTACAGTATTAAACAGGAAAGTAGTGTGTCAATAATGCAAAAGGAAATGGTTACCATTTTTCAGTTAAAGAGAGTTAATCATTGAATTCAGTGATGCTATCATCCAGCTCAGTTCAATTAGTATACAAAATTGCTGGAAATTAAGTGTCCCCAACTGAGCAAGCCAGAGGCGACAGCGTCAAGGAACCAAAACTCCATCGGTGACAGAATGAAGGAAAAAACCTTGGGAGAAACCAGGCTCAGTCGGGGGGTCAGTTCTCCTCTGACCAACAAACAAGCAATTTGTAACTGTAGAGGTCATCTATAGGTGCTGATCCACCATCCGGATACGGACTGGATCAGGGGATTGCAGTGACCATCTGATCAGGATACAGACTGGATCTGAGTGGCAACGATGACCTCGGAATAAGCAAGAGACAGACTAATATTAACGTAGATCCCATTCTTCTTATGATGCAACAAGTACATCAGGTGTTATGGGAAATGTTCCTGGTTCCGGCTGACCTAATTAATGCAGCCTATCATTCCTTTACAGATTTGAATTAGCAACAGAACAGCAGAAGAGGACAGCAGTCTGTAAGTGTTTTGTCTCTTTTTGTCATTAGATTTTAACGCGATTGTCGTTGCTAGGAGATATTTGTTTTGCTTACTTTGTTTACCGTGTGAACCACGGTCGCGTTTGGTCTCGTGCAGTTTTGTAGTTTCGGTTAGCCAACTAGCAAGGCGTGGCCTGCTGAATTCAATTGACGTGTCAGAATATATAAACTGTATTACACCGCGGCAGCGGTCGTGGCAGCCCTCGTGTGAATCCTCCTCGTGTGAAGACCGACGAGTGTAAAGACCATCGACTCTACCACTATGTGTTTACAAATCCCTACTATTACTACTAACACTTGCGACTCATGCACTTTACACTGGAGGCAGCGCAACCCTAATAATCTGCGCAATGTCTCTATATCCTCTACATCTAATTCAATCTCTGTTTCAATTGGGCTCTGGAACTGCCAGTCTGCAGTAAATAAAGCTGATTTTATTTCCTCAATTGCTAATCATTCATGTCTCAACCTTTTGGCCCTAACTGAGACTTGGATTAAACCTGAGGACACCGCCACTCCGGCTGCCCTCTCCAATACATACACTTTTTCACACACCCCTCGCCAAATTGGGAGGGGTGGAGGTACTGGTCTACTCATTTCAAATGATTGGAAATTCAATCCTCTATCATCTTTCACCAACAACACATCATTTGAATCCCATGCAATTACTGTTACCCACCCTGTTAAAATCCACCTTGTAGTTGTTTATCGCCCACCATGTCAACTTGGTAACTTCTTGGAGGAGTTGGACATGCTACTCTCACACTTTCCGGAGGATGGTACTCCTCTGGTACTACTTGGAGACTTCAACATCCATCTAGAAAAACTCCAAGCTACAGACTTCAATATTCTTCTTACTTCATTCGACCTCAAGCGAGTATCTACCGCAGCTACTCACAAGTCAGGTAACCAATTGGACCTTATCTACACTCGCTACTGTTCAACTGCCAACACTCTGGTTACTCCGTTACACACTTCAGACCACTTCCTTATCACCTCTGAACTCACATTGGCTACAGACACAACACACACTCCACCGCAAGTCACCTTTAGGCGTAATCTACGCACACTTTCTACCTCCTGTCTGTCGTCTTTGGTTTCATCTTTTGCACTTCCTCCACCCTCTCACTTCTCAGCACTGGACACTAACACTGCTACTGACACTCTTTGCTCCACTTTATCAGCCTGTCTAGACAACTTCTGTCCCCTCTTATCCAGACCAGCACGCACCACACCCGCTGCTCCCTGGCTGTCCGATGTTCTCCGTGAACATCGGTCTAGACTCAGGGCTGCAGAGAGGAAGTGGCGCACATCACACAACCCTATTGACCTTAGTGCGTATCAGTCACTCCTCTCTTCATTCTCTGCAAATGTCTGCACTGCTAAATCAACATACTACCACAACAAAATTAATAATTGTCCCGATTCTTGCACACTTTTTAAAACATTCTCTTCTCTCCTTTGTCCTTCTCCTCCCCCTCCTACATCAACTCTTACAGCTGATGACTTTGCAACATTTTTCATTAATAAGACAAGAACAATTAGCGACCAATTTTCCACACCACGTACTGATGCTAATTTCACAACAACAACTACTCACTCTCTCTCCTCTTTCTCTCCACTCATGGAGACCGACGTCTCCAAACTTATTTTTTCCAAGCATCCTACTACCTGTCCGCTTGATCCTATCCCCACTCACATTCTCCAAGCCATTTCTACCTCCGTTATACCAGCACTTACTCACATCATAAACGCCTCGCTCCACACTGGCACATTTCCTACTGCATTTAAGCAGGCTCGGGTCACACCACTGCTCAAGAAACCCGCTCTAAATCCAGCACTTTTAGAAAACTACAGACCAGTATCCCTTTCATCGCTAAGACACTTGAGCGAGTTGTATTCAACCAACTCTCTATCTTTCTTGCACAGAACCATCTCCTAGACATAAACCAGTCTGGCTTCAAAAGTGGCCACTCAGCTGAGACTGCCCTGCTCTCAGTCACTGAAGCCCTAAGATTGGCAAGAGCAGCGTCCAAATCCTCAGTACTCATCTTGCTGGATCTGTCTGCTGCTTTTGACACAGTCAACCACCAGATCCTCCTGTCCACCCTCATGAAGATGGGCGTCTCAGGAACCGCACTCCAATGGTTCAAGTCTTACCTCTCAGGTAGGTCCTTCCAGGTGGCTTGGAGGAGTCACAGCTTCTTGCTACTGGAGTTCCTCAGGGCTCAGTCCTTGGACCACTGCTCTTCTCCATCTACATGCCGTCGTTAGGTTCTGTCATTCGGAAGCATGCTTTTTCCTATCACTGCTATGCTGATGACACGCAACTCTACTTCTCCTTCCATCCAGATGACCCCACGGTTCCTGCTCGCATCGCAGCTTGTCTGACCGACATCTCTGGCTGGATGAAAGAACACCATCTTCAGCTCAACCTTGCTAAGACTGAACTGATTGTGATCTCAGCCAACCTTGCACTTCGTCACAACTTCTCTATACAGCTAAATTCATCAACCATAACTTCCTCTAGGACAGCTAGGAATCTTGGTGTTGTGATGGACAACCAGTTATCCTTCACAGACCATATTGTTGCTACAGCTCGATCCTGCAGATTTGCCTTGTACAACATTAGGAAGATCAGATCCTTCCTATCAGAGCAGGCTACACAACTTCTTGTCCAAGCTCTTGTCCTATCCAGACTGGACTATTGTAATGCACTCTTGGCGGGCCTTCCTGAGTGGTCTTTAATGAGCCGAAGAAAGCCCATGTCACACCTCTCTTCATCAGACTGCACTGGCTGCCAGTAGCTGCTCGCATCAAATTCAAGGTACTGGTGCTTGCCTACAAGACAACCACTGGCACTGCACCACAATACCTAAACTGTCTAATCCAACCTTATGTCCCCTCCAGAAGCTTGCGTTCTGCAAATGAACGACGCCTGGTGGTGCCATCCCAAAGAGGCTCAAAATCACTTTCACGGACCTTTTTGTGGACTGTTCCCAGCTGGTGGAATGACCTACCCATCTCAATTCGATCAGCTGAGTCATTGGCCATCTTCAAAAAACGTCTGAAAACCCATCTTTTTCGGCAGAACTTGACCAATTGACACTAGCACTTTCCTACTCTTTTCAGTTTTTCTATATACTTATTAAAAAAAAAAAAAAAGAAAAAAACCTTGCAAGGCTTATTGTGTTTATCTAACTGAAATTTGCCTCAGCACTTATACACTGTCTCTCTCTTGTTGCTCTGATTGCTTCTATTGTAAGTCGCTTTGGATAAAAGCGTCTGCTAAATGACTAAATGTAAATGTAAATGTAAATTAATTATAGAAATGTGTTGATGTGTTATGTGTAAGCCAGGTTAAAGAGATGGGTCTTTAGTCTAGATTTAAACTGACAGAGTGTGTCTGCCATCCAAACAAGGTTAGGTAGATTGTTCCAGAGTTTGGGCGCTAAATAAGAAAATTATTGAAAATTATTAAAATATTAAAATTTTGATATTCTGGGTATTATCAAATTGCCAGAGTTTTGAGAATGCTAATATGGTCCGGGCTAATATGGCCATACTTTCTGATTCTAGTAAGAACTCTAGCTGCTGCATTTTGGACCAGCTGGAGTTTGTTGAACAACCACCAAAATAAAGCATTAAAATAATTAATTCTGGAGGTCATGAACGCATTAATTAATGTTTCTGCATTTGACATTGAGAGCATAGGCCATAATTTCGATATGTTTTTAAGATGGAAAAATGCTGTTTTGCAAATGCTAGAAATGTGGTTTTCAAAGGAAAGATTGTTATCAAATAGAACACCTAGTTTCCTAACTGATGATCATTTACTGATGAATTTACAGAGCAGCCATCAAGTATTTGACAGTGTTTTAAGTTATTACTTGCAGAGGTTTTATGCAGGTGCCAGATTGTGCCCTTCCCCTGAGAAATGAGGTCCTTCCTCGGAGGAGTGGAGCATCAGCTCAGAGAACCAGGTCCTGTTGGGCCAATACAGGGCCAACATCAGGATCTGTTTCCTGTTTGAGAATGCGTATGCTTACTTCCCTGAGAGGGGCAAGGGCAGCCTCCTAATCTTCGTAAAAACACGAGGGGACAGGGACAGCCCCAAGGGTAGGTCCTTGTACTGAAATGCCCGACCTTTGAAGGCAAACTGCAGGAATGGCCTGTGTCTTGGAAGGATCAAGACATGAAAGTACGCGTCCAATACGCACGTTTCGAGGTCAATAAGGAGAGGAGATAGGATAAAAAGGTTACGACAGAGAGAGTCCTTCTGGATCTATACTTTAAAGGCAACTCAATTTCCAGAGAATTTTTCACCTTTTCTGTAAATGTGTTTTCCCCCTTGTTGTTCATTAATATGTTGTATTTTATGAGATTATTTTGAGATTGATGTATGTATATATATATGTATGTATATATATATATATATATATATATATACACTTTTTTTTTTCTCTCTGTGAAAACAATAAGAATGGTTATATTGTTTTTAAAATACTTATTTATATTTTGTTTTTAAAATACTTTAAGCCATGTGAATAAAGGCTTTTTATATTTTTTCCACACTTAAGTGCCTAGGATTTAGTAGTTTTTTGATGTAATACAAGATACCAGCATCCAAAGAGCACCAATTTACAGATTTTTAAACCAATTTTGTACCTTGACACACGTGATAATATGGTTGAGGGTTAGCATCTTGAATGGGAGCTTGTGCAGGGCCTGATTCAAAATTCTCAAATCCAAGATTGGCCTGAGCCTGCCATCCCTTTTGGGTACAATGAAGTAAAAACCCCTGTAAAACCCCCTCTTCATTTTGGCTGAGGGGACCGGCTCTAATGCACCCTTCGCCAGAAGAGTTGCGACTTCCGTCTGCAGCATTCTTGCCCTGAACTGTAGTAAATAGAATATTGTTGAACTTAGGCAGGCGCCAGCAAGCTCAACTAGATCAGCTGTCTAAAAGTGTGGCTAGGTTGCAGGCAGTTGCTAAGTATGGTCAAACTCCTCAAGTTCGTAGTCATTCTCTGCACCATCGGAATCAGTCTTCTCGGGGTAGTTCAATAATTGTCATGCTGCCAGTAGGTTGGGCATCCCCTACATTGGTTATGTAGAGTTGGATGTTGAACTCTGTGGCCGGTTAGTGCCGAAAATATGGGGTGATTGTTGTCCGAGATCCTCCTGGTGGCATGTGTTCTCAGGTGCCAGGAGTCTTGGGAATGCACGTGCTTAGCCGGTACTACCAAGCGCCTGTGGTTAGGTTGAGGATGGACAGCAAAGTTTGAAGATTACATATACTGCATGTTCTTTGACAATTTACATGCAAGTATATATTGAAAGTCTTTCTGATAACTACATTAGTATGTGCTCATGTGTTATAGCTAACTAGTACTTAGCTATAAAGGTCTGAATTAATGTGACTTTTATTATAGCAAGTTGTATATATTATTGTTATGATGAGTGGGTTGGGACCATGGAAGCAAGGCTGGGCTCCCATGGCTTTCAGCCCCACCGCTCTTGTCATAAGAATTTTAAACTCTGCTAATTTAAAAAAATGTGTTTGATTACTCAGATGTTCTCAAAACCAAGTTAAGTGAACACAATCATTTAAGTACTCTAAATAAGCACCAGGTTTGGTGAACTGAATGATTTAAGTATAGCCTACAAAACCCCAAGTTAAATAAACTTAAATATGCAAGTTTTGTGATACCCCATTACTCAATTAAATTGAGGCAACAAGTTTACTCAATCAATGTAGTTCAATCAACTTATTAGGGTTTTCAGTGTACGGGTAAGCTGTGGTGAATGTGGGTACTACTGATATTATGTTCTATCCACGTACACACTTAGGCACATTAAGTAGTGTTTATCTTGTTAGTCTGCCAACAGGGTTAAAACTGTTGCGGCAACCGTTAGTGTACAAGCCTCTCAACAAGCCCTGACTATTTAAGAGCAGATAAAGTCTATTGACCTGACAATGTTGTCACCTAAGGACCAAGAGCATGCTAGGGCTCTGCTCTGTCAATTTCAGTGTGTGTTTTCAGCTCATGATGGAGATTTAGGTTGTACCAATTTGATGTCACATGACATCTCATTGATGGATGATGCCCCTGTTAGGCAGAGGTATTGTCACATACACCCCCTCAGAGTAAGCGGTAGTGAAGGCCTTGTTGGAGGCTAAGGTTATACAGGAGAGTTGTAGCCTGTACGCATCCCCTATAGTTTTGGGAAAGAAGAAGGATGGCAGTTTGCGCATGTGTGTAGACTACCGGCAACTAAATGCGAAAATCCAGAAGGATGCTATTCCCCTTCCCCACATAGAAGAGTCTTTAGATTCACTGACAGGGGCCCGCTGGTTTTCCACTTTGGATTTAGCCAGCTGGTACATCAGGTTTTCACCCTCCCTTTCATCCTTGAGGTGGATGCTAGCTTTAGCGGGTTGGGGGCCATTCAGAACAGGGGGGTAGGGTGAAACCTATTGCATATACAAGCCGTGGCCTTAGGCTCACAGAACGTAATATGATGAATTATAGTTCCATGATACTGGAATTTTTGGCATTGAAGTAGGCAATGTACGAGGAGTGATTTATCGTTGTATATTGCATCCTGATGGGGGTGAGGAGGTTTTGCAGGTGGTTCTGCCTTCTGTGTTTCATTGAGTCATTGTTGATTCAGCAACTTTGTATTTCTTACGGGGTTGAGAAGTCTCGCACTACACCATATCATCCAGCTGGTAATGGTCAGTGCAAGCGCTTCAACAGGACCTTACATAACTTGTTTCGTACCTTACCGGCCTCTAAGAAAAGGGATTGGGTGTCATGTCTCCCTCAGGTGCTTTTCTCGTACAATACCGCACCAGGATACGGTGAGTTTGTGGCAGACTCCGAACCAACTATGTGGGTTAGTATTAATGGTTTAGTGGATAGGGAACCAAATGTAGAGGATGGTGTGGAAGAGGTAGATTTGTGGGTAGTTTTACCAGAGGCATCACAGCCAACTTGTGCTTTGGACCCATCAGCTTTAGGAGCAGTGATATCTGATGGTTTAGAGGGATCTAGCCATTCAGGAAATTTGGAGGTAATTCAAGGGGTGCTCTCAGAACCACTATCTAGTCTAGCCTGTCTGCCCCAGGAAGTTGAGGCCTTACCTCGTAGGTCTAGATGACCAACTGCTGGCCAGCATTCAAATGTTCACCGGTTGCCAAGGGCAGTGGGAGAAAATGTAGGGGATGTTATGGCACTCCCTGGTATAGTGTCTAGTGCTGTGACTACCTTATTTAGGCTGTGGAGTTGAGGAACTTATCGTTGGGGTGACGATACATAACCTGGGGGTGGAATGTAGCAGGTTGATGTTTAATTCGCACTGGATATTGGTTGATGTCTTGCCAACGCAGTGAGCCTATCGGTGCCTGTTTTAAGGCTATAAAAAAGGAGAGTGGCTTGTTGGCTGGGCATGAGTCACTATTGGTTTTGTGTCCTAATTGGCCTTGCATCATTCTTGGCCCCGCCCTTTTGTGTGAACTTTGCGAATAGCGGTAGGTGTCAAACGTCATGTTTAAATTTTTTGTGAACAATTATTTATTGATATACAGTGCGGGATTATACGAAAAATAGCATATCAATTTTAATCTGTCATACCCCCAACCCACCAACCCACCAACCCACTAGGCAGACCCACACTGTGTTTAGGAAATACAAAACATTGCAGTGGAGAAAATACAGAATGTAATACTAAATCAAAGGAGAGAAAGAAAATAGATAAATATTAAAAAATTACTGTCTGCTTTAGTTAATACTAACTGCTTTAGTCCTATAAAAAATTAACAAATAAATCATACATCAAAAAGAGGAAACAAAAGATTTAACAGTGTCAAAAATGGCACTCCACAACTTCAAAGTTTTTGTCTTTGCTCCATGAATGCGAGCTGTAGACAGTTCCATGGAAACAATGTCCAGCAAAGATAAGCCCCATACACGTCTGGTCATAGAATGAGGATGAACCCAACTATGTGACTAACATATTCTTTGCAGCAGTAAAAGCAGCTAAGAGTAAGTTTCTCTGTTGTGGATACAAAACCAATTCAGAAAAATCATTTAAGAAGAAAGATCTAAAACCACATCTTTTTCTAAAATAAATGATATGTCATGAGCAAGCTGAGACCAGAAAAGAGAAAGTGAAGAGCATTCCCAAAAAAATATAAATATGTACCAAGTGCCCCCTGCGGACATAGATTGCAATTTTGGGAAGGTGACACATGCATATAGAAGCATTTTAAGGGGGACAAATAAACTCTATGTAGTAATTTCCAATGGATCATCTGATGATTTGGGTTTTTTGAGGCTGATGTGATTGTCTCCCAAATTTGATCAGAGAATAAAGTTTGTAAATCACCACTGATATCCTTAGACCAGATAGTTATTATGGATAATGGTTTATATTGTTTGGGGAGAAAAGAGTAAATAGATGAAGCAGAGATAAAAGGATTATCAGTGGGGAGAATTACTTTTCGCAAATTCCCATCCCTGGGATGCAAAAAAGGTAATTGTGCATCCCAGGGAACTCCATTTGTGCAAAGCGCCGACCTAATACGAAGATACATGAAAAAGGAGGTTCCTGGTAAGTTAAAAAAAAAAGCTTTAATATCTTGAAACGATTTCAGGCCTTTGTCATCAAAAATGTCACCAAAGGAATTTACTTTACATTTATTCATTGTGGGCAATAAAATGGATTTTTACCCGATAAAAAATTATTATTATGGAACAAAGGTGAATGACGATGCAATCTCAAGTTTGGTTCTATCTTCCTGGTCACAGATCTCCAAGTAGAAATAAAATGTGTTATGATAGGGCTAAAATGAAGGTTACATTCTACAGTCTAAGTGAGACATGAGAAGAAACCAAATGCTCTAGATGTGTGGAGAAACAAGAGATTCTTCGATGGCCCACCATGAGGTTGACACATTTGGTTTAAACCAGGCTGACAGTGCACGAAGAGTAAAGGAGTCAGTGTATAATTTAAAATTTGGAAAGGACCAGACACCATCTGATCTGTTTCGTTGTAAAGTGGATCATTTAAT
The DNA here is from genome assembly GCA_033026305.1 of Cirrhinus molitorella. Classification (NCBI taxonomy): domain Eukaryota; kingdom Metazoa; phylum Chordata; class Actinopteri; order Cypriniformes; family Cyprinidae; genus Cirrhinus; species Cirrhinus molitorella. The sequence goes on from CM065138.1 coordinate 25,338,195, forward strand.
TCAGGGGCGTTTACCATTCCAAATGTATTGAGAGATTACTGAATCCAGTTTTTTTCCAAAATCCAGCAGGTGGGGGTAGAGGAATCATAGATGAATAGAAATTAACATGAGGAAGGATGTTCATTTTAACAACAGATATTCTTGCATGAAAAGAAGTAGGAAGATGCATCCAATTTGCCAGATCTGAGGTGACTTTAGCCAGGTTTTTATTAAATTTTTTTGAGACAATATCCTGCATGGAAGGATAGATATCTACACCTGTAAAAGATTGCACCACTGGAATAAAATCAGAAAAAGTAGCAGACCCAACACAAAAATTGAGAGGGACTTTGATTTTGATTTTATACCCTGATATATTACCAAACTGATCAAATAAATTTAAAGCGTGAGGGATTGATAAAACTGGATTGTCCAAAAATAGCAATGTATCATCTGCAAATAAAGATATGTGATGTTTAGTATTCTTAAAATATATAGGCAGTATAAGTTCTGACTGATTTACAGCTTGAGCAAGAGGTTTTAAAGATAAAGCAAACAATAAAGGTGAAAGAGGACAACCCTGGCGGGTGCCTCTTCCAATTGGAAATGATTGTGAATTTATCTGGCCCGTAAGAATAGTGGCTGAGGGATTATCATAGAGGATTTTAATCATATTTATAAAATTAGAGCTAAAACCTAGGTGATCTAGCACTGCCAACAAATAGTTCCACTCCAAATGCTTTCATTGCATATAAAGAGACTAGTGGGAGAAATCAATTGTTCAGATGAGGAGATTATGTGAAGTAGTCTTCGCAGATTATCTGAAGCAGAACGAGATTTAATAAACCCTGTTTGATCATGATTACCAAGTTTGATAATAAAACCTTCTAGTTGCAGGCTAAAACTTTTGCATAGATTTTAACATCTGTACCAATTAGAGAAAGTTGGCAGTAACTTGAACATAAAGTAGAGTCTTTATCTTTTTTAGTAGAAGAGATATAATGGCCATGTTCATATTTTGTGGAAAGGATCCTTGATCAATCGAATATTGCATCATATCTAACATAAGTGGCCCCAAATCAGACCAGAAGGTCAAGTAACACTCAACTGGTATGCCATCTAGGCCTGGGGATTTCTTTTTGCTCATAACTTTAATTGATGATTCTAATTCAATAAGTTATAAAGGTCTATCAAAAGACTCAGAGTCAGATTCTGACAGATGTGGAAGGTGAAGAGAAGATAAAAAAAGAAGTGAAAGATGTGTGTTCACATTTAGAGTTGGAACTATAAAGATCACAATAGAAGGAATGAAAAGTGTCATTTATACTCTTCTGATCAGTCAGAACCTTGCCAGTTTGAGATTTCACCGCTGTAAAATGAGCACATTTTTCACTATTATTTAGTCTTAGCGCCAGTAAATGGCTAGGTCTGCTACCTTGAAAATAATAGTTTTGTCTGGATCTTTGAATCAGAAATTTCTCCCCCTATGTAACAAATTAAGTTCTTTCTTAACAGTTTCAAGTTTAGCTGCTGTATTGTCAAAAAAAAATGTATTGATTTGTCTGTTCTAGTGATCGAAGATTGGATTCTAGGCCAGAGACTTTCTTGCGGTGGATTTTCTGACGAAAGGAAGCAAATGATATTAAAAAATTCCTTATGAACCCCTTTGTCACCTCCTAAAGGCTACCAAGCCTTTGTTGATGTCAATAAATTCACGTAGCTTACTTCTGAATTGATCACCAAAAAATTTGTCTTTTAATAAATAAAATGCCATCTGAGGGATTGCGGTGGTCACTGGGTGATTGAAAGCTCCAAAAAATTACTGCTATGGTCAGAGAGAGCAATGGCAAAGATGTCGACTTCAAGTAGCATTGAGGTCAAGGAAGAGGAAGCAAAAATTTAGTCAATCCGTGAATATGATTTGTGTCTAGCTGAGAAAAATGTGTATGATTTTTGGGAAGGGTTGAACAATCGCCATGCATCTACTAGTGAAAAAGAGACTATGCATTGATTAAGTTGCTCAGTAGAAATAGACAGGGAGTTAGAAAAATTTTCACCAGATTAGGGCTGTCAAACGATTAATCACGACTAATCGCATCCAAAATAAAAGTTTATGTTTACATACTATATGTTTATGTACCGTGTTATTTATTATATATATATATATATATAGTGTGACGTGCGTCTCAGTGCCTCGTCAGCGTCGCCCTGGAAACGCATGGGAATCACCTGGGAGCACCCATCACCGGCTGATCGGTCACGGCTGGCGGCCAATTAAGCGGTGGCTACAAAAGCCGCCGCCACCACAACACAAGGGAGTGATCACTCCAGAAGACTGGGAACTGATGCCAACTGTGTTTTTCCTCTGTTCTAGAAAGCTTGTGACCGATCAGCCACTGCGCACGGACACGGAGCACCCCAGAGAGCGCAGCACCAGCATCACACCCCACGGACACACTCCAACCTTTGTTTTGTTTTCACTGTGCACGTCCAATAAACCACCCTCCGGGGCTTTATTGCACTTACCCCTGTTGTGTGATTCTTCAGCCCGTTACAGTGGTGGAGAATGCGGGCAGGTGACTGAAGAATCACCGCAGCGAGGTACGGACATTAACATTTCTCACGTGTATTATTCTATTCTTCTGTGCAGGCGGCTGCCGCTCCCTACGTTATGGAGGAGCTCTTGAAACATCTTACGGAGGTCAGCATCCGCCAGCAGCAAATCATGGAGCACCTGGCGAGTCGCCAGGGTGAAACTGAGCGGGGGCTGGTCGAGCTTCAAGCCGCGCAGCGCGCTCCGCCGCCTGATCCCCGCGTACAAGCAGCCCAATTGCTTCCCAAGATGACCAGCCACGATGACGCAGAGCTGTTCTTGCAAATGTTCGAGAACGTCGCCGCCAGAGAGGCCTGGGCACGGCAAGACTGGGTTCGTCTGTTGGCACCGCTGCTGACAGGGGAAGCACAGCGGGCGTATTTCTCTCTTTCCCCCGAACACAGCGAGAGTTATGACGAGCTGAAAACCGAAATCCTCTCGCGAGTTGGACTCTCGCCTACCGCCGCCACTCAGCTGTTTTTCGACTGGGAATACAACCCCCGACTTCCGCCCAGGTCTCAGGCGGCTGAACTCTCACGGCTCGCCAGACACTGGCTCTTGTCTGGGGATCCCACCGCAAGCCAGGTGGCGGAGCGCGTCGTCATCGACCGCCTCCTTAGAGCCCTCCCCCGCTCGCATCGTCAGGCCGTCGGAATGCGGAATCCCACAAGTCTCGGTGAATTAGTGGAGGCGGTCGAGCTGGCGGATGCTGCCCAACGACGGGAAGCTGGGGAGCGTGCGCCGCCATTTCCCCGGAGGGTGGTCCAGGAGCGACGCCCGCTGGAAGGTGCCCCGCGACCAGTAAGCAGGCCAGCGGCTCCCGCCCCGCCGGATGAGCCCATGCCCACCGAACCACCGCGCTCGCGGGCGTGGCTGGCAGGCTGCAGTGTGCATCGAGCGCCTCCGGGAGGAGCCCCGCGAGTGGAAGTAAGGGTTAACGGACATCCGTTTGAAGCCATCCTCGACTCCGGAAGCACCGTCAGCCTGGTCAACCCTGCCGTCCTGGCCCCCCGTCCCGACACTAAAGCTCGCTTGGCCATTACCTGCGTGCACGGGGACACCCAGGAGGTGGCAGCCCGTCGTGTAACTATCTCGGCCGCCTCAGGGGCGTGGCCGATCGAAGTGGGGATTGTCAAAGATCTGCCGGTTCCAGTGTTGCTCGGGAGGGACTGGCCAGGGTTTGACCAGCTGCTACGCACCGCCTCACAGCCTGCCAGCCCCAGCGGGAGCCGCCGAAGACCCAACCGGCCACGGGGAGGCCGGCGTCGTCCCGTGCTGTTGGCCTCCGACAGCGCCCGTGATGGTGAGTCCACCCCCAGTAATTCTAACCTTTTTTTCGATGTGTTTCAGCAGGTGGCGGCTGGGGGGGACTTTAGCAAGGCACAGCATGAGGACGACCGTCTTAAACACTGCTGGGCTCAAGTGCGGGTGGCGGAGGGAAAGGAAGTCCACCCCGCGCCCCACCCGATCCCACACTTCGTGATTAAGAACGGACTGCTTTACTGTGTCGCGCAGCGGAGGGGGAAGGAGAAAATTTTGTTGGTGGTCCCTCGGGCCAAGACGGGGACAGTGATGGAACTCGCCCATTCCCATCCTATGGCTGGCCACCTCAGTGCTCAAAACACCATCCAGCGAATTCGCGACCGGTTCCACTGGCCTGGACTGGACGCAGAGGTCAGAAGGTTCTGTCAGGCTTGCCCGACCTGCCAGCGGACGTCCCCACAGACTCCTCCCCCTAGCCCGCTCATACCGCTCCCCATCATTGAGGTGCCCTTCCAGCGGATCGGCATGGATCTGGTGGGGCCGCTGCCTAAGTCTGCCCGTGGTCACGAACACATCCTGGTAGTGGTCGACTATGCCACTCGGTACCCCGAGGCCATTCCCCTTCGCAAAGCCACCGCGAAAGCCATCGCACACGAGCTCTTCCTCCTCTGCAGCCGAGTTGGCATCCCCTCAGAGATTCTGACCGACCAGGGGACCCCGTTCATGTCCCGGCTGATGGCGGACCTCTGTCGTCTTCTCCACGTAAAACAGCTACGGACCACCGTCTACCACCCGCAGACGGACGGGTTGGTCGAGAGATTTAATAAGACCCTCAAACAAATGTTGAGACGTGTGGCGGCGGAGGAAAAACGCGATTGGGACCAAATGCTGCCCTACGTTCTTTTCGGTATCCGGGAGGTCCCGCAGGCCTCCACAGGCTTCACCCCCTTTGAGCTATTGTTCGGAAGGCAGCCTCGTGGCCTGCTGGATGTCGCTAGAGAGGCGTGGGAGCAGCAGCCCGCCGCCCACAGGTCCTCGATTGAACACGTCCGTCTGATGAGGGAGAGGATCGACAGAGTGATGCCGTTAGTCCGGGAACACCTCACCCAAGCGCAGCAAGCCCAACAACGTCACTACAACCGGGCAGCTCAACCACGGGAGTTCCAACCGGGGGACCACGTCCTGCTGCTCGTCCCGAACTCGGCCTGTAAATTTCTCGCCACATGGCAGGGACCCTATACAGTGACAGAGAAGGTGGGGCCAGTGACGTACCGGGTCCGCCAGCCAGGCCGTCGCCACCCGGAGCAGTATCACGTGAATCTTCTCAAGAAGTGGGTTGGAGACCGGACCCAGCTCGCCGCTCTCGCCGCCTCCTCTCCCGTGGTTGTGGACATCGACCCCCAACTATCCGCTGCTCAGAAAACAGAGCTGCAGCACCTGGTCGGTCAGTTCTCGGATGTGTTCTCCCCCTGGCCCGGGCAGACCAACGTCATCCAGCACGATATCCGAACACCAGCAGGGGTCATCGTCCGGCAGCGGCCCTACCGCATCCCAGAGGCCCGACGGCAAGCCGTTGAGGAGGAAGTCCAGGATATGCTCAAGTTGGGAGTGATCGAACCTTCCCGGAGCCCGTGGTCCAGCCCCATCGTGATGGTTCCGAAGCCGGATGGCACCCTCCGCTTCTGCAACGACTTCCGCCGCTTAAACGAAGTCTCAGAGTTTGATGGATATCCCATGCCCCGGGTAGACGAGCTGCTGGACCGCCTGGGGAGGGCCCGGTACATCTCCACACTAGACCTTACCAAGGGATACTGGCAAATACCACTAACCAAAGATGCAAAACCTAAAACTGCGTTTTCCACCCCCAGTGGTCACTGGCAGTACCGGACCCTCCCGTTCGGCCTGCATGGGGCCCCAGCCACGTTCCAGCGAATGATGGACATCCTTCTTAGGCCCCATCAGGCCTATGCAGCCGCCTACCTGGACGACGTCATCATCCACTCTGAGCGGTGGGAGGACCATCTGCTGCGGCTGGGGAGGGTGCTAGGAGAACTCCGGCGGGCTGGACTCACAGCCAACCCCCGGAAGTGTCATCTGGCTCGTACTGAAGCGCACTATCTCGGGTTCCAAGTCGGACGGGGGCTCATCAAGCCCCAGGAAAGGAAAGTGGTCGCCGTCCGAGACGCTCCCCGTCCTGCCACCAAGACACAGGTACGAGCCTTTCTGGGGTTGGCAGGGTATTACCGGTGTTTCATTCCCAACTTTTCCTCCTTAGCGGCTCCCCTGACAGACTTGACTAGGAAGGGACAGTCAGAAAAGGTCCCGTGGGGCCCAGCAGAAGAGGAGGCGTTCCAGCACATCAAGAAGGCTCTCACGTCGGAACCGGTGCTTAGGGCCCCCGACTTTAACTGTCCCTTCCTTTTGCAGACGGACGCCTCAAATACTGGGTTGGGAGCCGTCCTGTCTCAGGTTCTGGATGGTGAGGAACACCCCGTCATTTATATAAGCCGAAAGCTGACCCCAGCCGAACAACGCTACGCGACCGTGGAAAGGGAAGCGTTGGCCGTCAAGTGGGCAGTCCTGGAGCTTAGGTACTATTTATTGGGTAGACATTTCACTCTCATAACTGACCATGCTCCCCTGCAGTGGATGGCCCGGGCGAAAGACACCAACGCCCGGGTAACACGGTGGTTCCTGGCGCTCCAGGACTTCCACTTCACCCTTCAACACCGGGCAGGGACGGCCAACGCCAATGCGGATGGCCTCTCCAGGGCCTGGTCAGCTTTCGCAAGTCTGTCAGGGCACACTCCCCGCCCAACCCCAATCTCCCCGCTGTTTAGGAAGACCAGGTCAACGCTTGGGGGGGGGGAGTGTGACGTGCGTCTCAGTGCCTCGTCAGCGTCGCCCTGGAAACGCATGGGAATCACCTGGGAGCACCCATCACCGGCTGATCGGTCACGGCTGGCGGCCAATTAAGCGGTGGCTACAAAAGCCGCCGCCACCACAACACAAGGGAGTGATCACTCCAGAAGACTGGGAACTGATGCCAACTGTGTTTTTCCTCTGTTCTAGAAAGCTTGTGACCGATCAGCCACTGCGCACGGACACGGAGCACCCCAGAGAGCGCAGCACCAGCATCACACCCCACGGACACACTCCAACCTTTGTTTTGTTTTCACTGTGCACGTCCAATAAACCACCCTCCGGGGCTTTATTGCACTTACCCCTGTTGTGTGATTCTTCAGCCCGTTACAATATATATATATATATATAGCAATACACACACATACATGCATATATTAAGGAAAAATATTTAAAACATTTAAAACATCTAAAACATTTATATTTATTTATAATCTAAATTGTATACAGGTATAAATATATATAAATATAAATATTTTGTTTTAATATATACATGTACAGCGGGGAAAATAAGTATTTGACACACCAGCTTTTTTATCAGTAAGGGGATTTTTAAGTGGGCTATTGACACAAAATTTCCACCAGATGTAGCCATCAAGCCAAATATTGAATTCATACAAAGAAATCAGAACATTTAAGTATACAAGTTGAGTCATAATAAATAAAATGAAATGACACAGGGAATAAGTGTTGAGCACATGAAGATAACAAGGTGCAAAATGGCATAAAAAGCCAGGAGATCACCTGAAGTCTGTCAGTATTGAGAGAGAAATCCTGCCCCCTATCAGTACTAACTGCTTTAGTCCTAATTGATGGCCTATAAAGGCTTCTCATTACCCAGGAGGCACACAGGAAAGACTTCATGATGGGTAAAAAGAACAAAGAACTCTCTCAAGATCTTCGTAATCTTATCGTTGAAAAGCATTTTGATGGGAATGGTTATAGGCGCATTTCCAGAATGCTGAATGTTCCTGTGAGCACTGTGGGGGCCATTATCCGGAATTGGAAAGAGCATCAGTTCACCATAAACCGGCCATAATCAGGTGCTCCACGTAAGATCCCTGTCCGAGGAGTCCAAAGAATAATCAGGAAAGTTCTCCAAGAGCCAAGAACCACTCGGGCAGAACTTCAGGAAGACCTTGCATCAGCAGGTACTGTTGTTTAAAGGAAACTATAAGCAATGCACTGAACCGCCCTGGCATCCATGCATGCTCACCACGCAAGGCTCCATTGCTGAACAAAAAGCATGTTGAGGCTTGGTTAAAGTTTGCAAAACAGCATTTGGAGAAGCCTGTGGATTATTGGGAGACTATAGTATGGTCAGATGAAAGCAAAATTGAACTTTTTGGCAGTCATTCTACACACCATGTTTGGAGAAGAAATGGCACTGCCCACCACCCCAAGAACGCCATACCAACAGTTAAGTTTGGGGGTGGAAGCATCATGGTTTGGGGCTGCTTTTCAGCAAGGGGTACTGGCAGACTTCATATTACATTTACATTTACATTTAGTCATTTAGCAGACGCTTTTATCCAAAGCGACTTACAATAGAAGCAATCAGAGCAACAAGAGAGCGACAGTGTATAAGTGCTGTGGCAAATTTCAGTTAGATAAACACGATAAGTCTTGCAAGGGTTTTTTTATTTTATTTTTTTTTATATAAATATAGAAAACTGAAAAGAGTAGGAAAGAGCTAGTGTCAATTGGTCAAGTTCTGCCGAAAAAGATGGGTTTTCAGACGTTTTTTGAAGATGGCCAATGACTCAGCTGATCGAATTGAGATGGGTAGGTCATTCCACCAGCTGGGAACAGTCCACAAAAAGGTACGTGAAAGTGATTTTGAGCCTCTTTGGGATGGCACCACAAGGCGTCGTTCATTTGCAGAACGCAAGCTTCTGGAGGGGACATAAGGTTGGATTAGACGGTTTAGGTATTCTGGTGCAATACCAGTGGTTGTCTTGTAGGCAAGCACCAGTACCTTGAATTTGATACGAGCAGCTACTGGCAGCCAATGCAGTCTGATGAAGAGAGGTGTGACATGGGCTTTCTTCGGCTCATTAAAGACCACTCTTGCTGCTGCATTCTGAATCATCTGCAAAGGCTTGGAAGTGCATGCAGTAAGGCCTGCCAAGAGTGCATTACAATAGTCCAGTCTGGAGAGGACAAGAGCTTGGACAAGAAGTTGTGTAGCCTGCTCTGATAGGAAGGATCTGATCTTCCTAATGTTGTACAAGGCAAATCTGCAGGATCGAGCTGTAGCAGCAATATGGTCTGTGAAGGTTAACTGGTTGTCCATCACAACTCCAAGATTCCTGGCTGTCCTAGAGGAAGTTATGGTTGATGAATTTAGCTGTATAGAGAAGTTGTGATGAAGCGCGGGGTTGGCTGAGATCACAATCAGTTCAGTCTTAGCAAGATTGAGCTGAAGATGGTGTTCTTTCATCCAGCCAGAGATGTCGGTCAGACAAGCTGCGATGCGAGCAGGAACCGTGGGGTCATCTGGATGGAAGGAGAAGTAGAGTTGCGTGTCATCAGCATAGCAGTGATAGGAAAAAGCATGCTTCCGAATGACAGAACCTAACGATGACATGTAGATGGAGAAGAGCAGTGGTCCAAGCACTGAGCCTTGAGGAACTCCAGTAGCAAGAAGTTGTGACTCAGAAACTTCACTCCTCCAAGCCACCTTGAAGGACCTACCTGAGAGGTAAGACTTGAACCATTGGAGTGCGGTTCCTGAGATGCCCATCTTCATGAGGGTGGACAGGAGGATCTGGTGGTTGACTGTGTCAAATGCAGCAGACAGATCCAGTAAAATGAGTACTGAGGATTTGGATGCTGCTCTTGCCAATCTTAGGGCTTCAGTGACTGAGAGCAGGGCAGTCTCAGTTGAGTGGCCAGTTTTGAAGCCAGACTGGTTTATGTCCAGGAGATGGTTCTGTGCAAGAAAGATAGAGAGTTGGTTGAATACTACTCGCTTAAGTGTCTTAGCGATGAATGGGAGAAGGGATACTGGTCTGTAGTTTTCTAAAAGTGCTGGATTTAGAGTGGGTTTCTTAAGCAGTGGTATGACCCGAGCCTGCTTAAATGCTGTAGGAAATGTGCCAGTGTGGAGCGAGGTGTTTATGATGTGAGTAAGTGCTGGTATAACAGAGATAGAAATGGCTTGGAGAATGTGAGTGGGGATAGGATCAAGCGGACAGGTAGTAGGATGATTGGAAATAATAAGTTTGGAGATGTCAGTCTCCATGAGTGGAGAGAAAGAGGAGAGAGTGTGAGTATTTGCTGTTGTGAAATTTGTATCAGTATGTGGTGTGGAAAATTGGTCGCTAATTGTTCTTGTCTTATTAATGAAAAATGTTGCAAAGTCATCAGCTGTAAGAGTTGATGTAGGAGGGGGAGGAGGAGGACAAAGGAGAGAAGAGAATGTTTTAAAAAGTGTGCGAGAATCGGGACAATTATTAATTTTGTTGTGGTAGTATGTTGATTTATCAGTGGAGACATCTGCAGAGAATGAAGAGAGAAGTGACTGATACGCACTAAGGTCATTAGGGTTGTGTGATTTGCGCCACTTCCGCTCTGCAGCCCTGAGTCTAGAACGATGTTCACGGAGAACATTGGACAGCCAGGGAGCAGCGGGTGTGGTGCGTGCTGGTCTGGATAAGAGAGGGCAGAAGTTGTCTAGACAGGCTGATAAAGTGGAGCAAAGAGTGTCAGTAGCAGTGTTAGTGTCCAGTGCTGAGAACTGAGAGGGTGGAGGAAGTGCGGATGAAACCATAGATGATAGACAGGAGGTAGAAAGTGTGCGTAGATTACGCCTAAAGGTGACTTGCGGTGGAGTGCGTGTTGTGTCTGTAGCCAATGTGAGGTCAGAGGTGATAAGGAAGTGGTCTGAAGTGTGCAGTGGAGTAACCAGAGTGTTGGCAGTTGAACAGTAGCGAGTGTAGATAAGGTCCAATTGGTTACCTGATTTGTGAGTAGCTGTGGTAGATACTCGCATGAGGTCAAATGAAGTAAGAAGAGTATTGAAGTCTGTAGCTTGGAGTTTTTCTAGATGGATGTTGAAGTCTCCAAGTAGTACCAGAGGAGTACCATCCTCCGGGAAGTGTGAGAGTAGCATGTCCAACTCCTCCAAGAAGTTACCAAGTTGACCTGGTGGACGATAAACAACTACAAGGTGGATTTTAACAGGGTGGATAACAGTAATTGCATGGGATTCAAATGATGTGTTGTTGGTGAAAGATGATAGAGGACTGAATTTCCAATCATTTGAAATGAGTAGACCAGTACCTCCACCCCTCCCAGTTTGGCGAGGGGTGTGTGAAAAAGTGTACATATTGGATAGGGCAGCCGGAGTGGCCGTGTCCTCAGGTTTAATCCAAGTCTCAGTTAGGGCCAAAAAGCTGAGACATGAATGATTAGCAATTTAGGAGATAAATTCAGCTTTATTTACTGCAGACTGGCAGTTCCAGAGCCCAATTGAAACAGAGATTGAAATAGATGTAGAGGATATAGAGACATTGCGCAGATTATTAGGGTTGCGCTGCCTCCAGTGTAAAGTGCGTGAGTTGCGAGTGTTAGTAGTAATAGTAGGGATTTGTAAACACATAGTGAGTATAAGGGATTTAATCAGTTATAAGAAAGAGTAGGCGGTATAAAAGTAAAGAAAGGGGAAAGTGATACTCAAGTGCCTTGTCGGTGTCCTTGCTCGGTGGAGTCGAGCAAGGTAGAGTCGATGGTCTTTACGCTCGTCGGTCTTCACGCGAGGAGGACTTCACACGAGGGCTGCCGCGACCGCTGCCACGGTGTAATAACCACTTATATATTCTGACACGTCAATTGAATTCAGCAGGCCACGCCTTGCTAGTTGGCTAACCGAAACTACAAAACTACACGAGACCCACGAGAACAAACGCGACTTGAGCGAGTGGTTCACACGGTAAACAAAGTAAGCAAAACAAATATCTCCTAGCAACAACAATCGCGTTAAAATCTAATGAGTAAAAAAGACAAAACACTTACAGACTGCTGTTCCTTCTGCTGTTCTGTTGCTATGACTGGTACTACTTGCAAATCGGTAAATAAGTACTCCAGCTGGCTTTGGCCACGCCTTGCTAGTTGGCTAACCGAAACTACAAAACTACACGAGACCCACGAGAACAAACGCGACTTGAGCGAGTGGTTCACACGGTAAACAAAGTAAGCAAAACAAATATCTCCTAGCAACAACAATCGCGTTAAAATCTAATGAGTAAAAAAGACAAAACACTTACAGACTGCTGTTCCTTCTGCTGTTCTGTTGCTATGACTGGTACTACTTGCAAATCGGTAAATAAGTACTCCAGCTGGCTTTGGCCACGCCTTGCTAGTTGGCTAACCGAAACTACAAAACTACACGAGACCCACGAGAACAAACGCGACTTGAGCGAGTGGTTCACACGGTAAACAAAGTAAGCAAAACAAATATCTCCTAGCAACAACAATCGCGTTAAAATCTAATGAGTAAAAAAGACAAAACACTTACAGACTGCTGTTCCTTCTGCTGTTCTGTTGCTATTACTGAAGGCAGGATGAATGGAGAAATGTACCGGGACATTCTGGATAAAAATCTGCTGCCATCTACCAGAAAGCTGAATGATCCCAAACACAAGGCCAAGGAAACAATGAAGTGGTTTCAAAGAAAGAAAATCAAGTTGATTGAATGGCCCAGTCAATCACCTGACCTAAATCCCATAGAAAATCTATGGAGAGAACTGAAGATCAAAGACCATAAAAGAGGCCCAAGGAACCTTCAAGATTTAAAGACCGTTTGTGTGGAAGAATGGGCCAGAATCACTCCTGAGCAATGCAGATGACTGGTCTCTCCATACAAGAGAAGCTGTAATCACCAACAAAGGCTTTTCTACAAAGTATTAAATAAAGTCTGTTCAATACTTATTCCCTGTGTCATTTCACTTTATTTATTATGACTCAACTTGTATTCTTAAATGTTCTGATTTCTTTGTATGAATTCAATATTTGGCTTGATGGCTACATCTGGTGGAAATTTTGTGTCAATAGCCCACGTAGAAATCTCCTTACTGATAAAAATGCTGATGTGTCAAATACTTATTTTCCCCGCTGTATGTGTGTGTATTTGTATGTACATAATAAATATACAAAGTAAACACACATATAGTATGTAAACATAAACTTTTATTTTGGATGTGATTAATCGCGATTAATCATTTGACAGCCCTACACCAGATCTATCAAGTACATTGGACATTACAGCGTTCATATCTGCTCCCATTACAATCTCAAAGTCTGTGAGATCAGTGAGATAGGTAGATAATTCTAAAAAAAAGTTGGATCTGGACTACATGGTGCATAAACTGAGAGAAATGCTATATTCCTGTTCTCAACCATAGTCTTTATATGAGCTATTCTGCCAGCATTATCACCATTTTTGTCTAAAACTGAAATATTTGAACTTCTTCTAACAATTATCAGAACACCTCTAGTTTTATTATCAGTTGCAGCAAAAGAGACCACCTCATAATATTTATTGTTGCATCTATGAACATCCTCCTTCCGCAAATGAGATTCCTGGATTAAAGCAATGTCAACTTTTTTCGTAGCAATAGTTCTAAAAAAACTTGTACATTTATGGGGGCCATTTAAACTATTGGCATTGCAACTTAGTATATTGATTTTAGTCATTACTATCAAACAAATAAGTAACCTGAACAAATGGGGGGAAATAAAACCACTGCAAATTAAATTTCTTTAGTCTGCCTTTAACCCTTCCCGAAAAAAAAAAAAAACCTTAACAAAAAGAAAGCCCACCCTGTAGAACTTTTACAGACTGGGGTGAAAACTAACCCCAGTCTGCCGCCCTCCCGTGTCTTAGTGACATTAACATGACAGCCTGTGCAATTCTCTAGAACACCGCCATGAGCTCTATAATAAGAGAACGGAATAACTTTGAATTCACATGAGTAATATAATATAATAATAATAATAATAATAATAAATAGGGGTATGTATACTCTCTTTAATGAGGAAGCAAACATAAACAATTACATCATGTACATTGAAAACTGTGCATCAGTGATACCGAGTTTCCTGGCTTGCATGAAGAAAACTGCCAGTAAACGATTAGTAAATCAGAATCCGAGTTACTTGGTATTATCAAACCCTTATGCCACGTCCATCTCAGGAGAATGAGTAGCGGGTATGGAACTCAGGAATCGATGCGCTTCATCCGGTGAATGCATTAGTTTGGTCTCACCGTGTTTCATGACGATCTTCAGCGTAGCAGGATACTGAAGGAAGGTCTAGAGGCCTCTTTCAATTCCTTCCTTATTATACTGAAGGAGCTCCGCTTCTTTGCCGTAGCAAAAGTTGGGGAAAAAGCTCAGTATCATGTCATTTGCTTTCACAGGACTGTGGCGTCTCGCTTTGTTAAGAATCAAATTCCTGTCATTGTAACGTAACAGTTTGAAGAGAAACACTCTCGGCTTGGAGTGATCAGTTGAAGCTCTGGAGTAAGCTCGATTTGCACGTTCAATCTCGATATCTTTACCCGAAAGTGATGGTATCCAGCTCGGCAGTGACGGTTTCAAAAAGCCAATCGGGTCATCTTTCTCGTCCCCTTCAGGTAGTCCCAGTAGGCAGAGGTTACTGCGTCTGCTGCGGTCTTGTAGATCTATCACTCGTTGATCATTTTTTTCTGCTCTCTCTGTTCCCCGATTAAGAAGCCAACTTTTAGAGCACATATTTTGAACCATAGTCATGTGAGAGGAGAATTCGGAGCGCATTGCTGCTAGTTCAGTTTTCAAAATGTCCTCAAATCGTTTTATAGTGATTGCCATATTGTCTTCCATGTCTGCTTGGCCCACTGCGGTTGCGGATTTATTTTTCTTCTTGATTGGCAAAGATGATGGTGAAAGATCCGCAGGTTTCCGACTGTGTGACATCTACAAATCAAAAGCAAGCGAAAAAACTACCCCAAATGAAAGAAAATAAGTAAAATAACAGAAAATAAGGGCTACATATGTGGAGGTCAGCTAATATGCGCCTTGATGCATGAAAGCGTCACGTGATCCCTGCGTCATGTTTGAATTTGAACTCGGTTAAAATGTTAATTTACATGTTTGTTGCCACCAGGATAGAATTTGTTGCATCCTTGAATTCTCTTCTCTGTTGTGCATGGGCTGTTTATGTTGGGTTTTATATTAAGTGTACATTTTGTTAATTAGAGACTGACAATGTTTGTACGCATTTAGTTTGCTGTTATTCAAGCAACTGTAAATGGCTACAATCTTATATGGCGAGTGACGATGTGTAGTACAGCGAAGTGAACCTCCTCTGGTGATTGTTATTTCTATTGTTTGTTTTTAATGATTATTTTGAGTAATTCTGAATTTCATGTTCAGCAGGTCTGACTGTGTTCAGGGATTCCTGTAATTTATTTCAGAGCAGAATGTACATTGTTGCCTGTGTCTCATTTGGATTATTTGTGTCTTAATTGTATTAACTTTGGTTTATGTTGTTCTTTTGTTTTATTTTTGTCGTTAAAGCATCAGCTTTGTTTTTGTTCTGAGTAAATGTTTTTTCTTTTCTTTTTTATTTGTGAAATTGTATTTAGTGTTGTTTGTAGACTTAAGTGTTGAGTGTTTTGAAGTTTGTTTTCTGTTTGTTGTAGTTGGTGAACTTGAGTGGGAGGGGTCAGCTGGGGTTATCAATTGCTGTATGTAATATTTTGTATCACTTTGGAAATGTGTACGGGTTTTGTGTGTGTGTGTGTGTGTGTGTGTGTGTGTGGTGGCAGCTTGAGGGCCTCTGTCAGCCATCTTCCTCTTTTTGGTATTGTTGAATGTGTAGTTTGTATTGGTTGACTAACTATTGAGTTGATTTTTTTTGTTTTTTTTTACATTTTGTATTTAAATAAAGTGATTTATTTTCGTTTATGTCTCCTTGTTCACTCTGTTTGTGGCAAAGAACCTGTATGACCTTTTGTGTAATGTTATTTCCTGGTGTCCTCCTGGTGGCGTATCTGAGTTCTAGGTATGGCGCTAGGTTGCTGCTGTACGCTTTGAGCTCTGTCAAGTTAATTGAATATTGTCTACTTTTTAATTTAACCATCATTTAGTGTGCCTTGTTAACACTAGTTTTGTTTTGAATTCCCAAGTCCACTAGCTTATAGCCCATTAGCCTCACCAGCGTGGTTGCCCCTAATCTTTCTTGCATTGTTTACACACATTGCTGTTGTTTACCCACTTTGACTTGCATTAATGGTCGAATTCGTGTCTACCTTTGAATACTTGTGAGAACACATTCTCTGTGCAGGTCGAGCTGGAGGCCGTGGAGAGGCAGATAGCTGAGCTGTTGGTGAGACAGGCCGAGCTGAGAGCCGTGCTGGAATCCTCCCGGGTAAGTATACAGCGTGATTCTAACACTCCCACCACTTCCACTCCTTGTGCTTCTCCGTACAGGCCCTGTGCACAGAGGACACGTTCTTCCTAGATGTCCTTCACTCCAGCGCCGGGACACCACAGACCCTGGGTGCAGCAACAACGGAAGACGCGAGCCAGGCCCCAGGCGAGGACCTCCCCCCCTCCGCCGCCTCCGGTCTTCGAGATCTCCACCCGGAACCGTTTCGCTCCCCTCCGCGAGACGGAACGCAACGCTGTGATCATCGGAGATTCCATTGTCAGGTACGTCCATGCTACTTTAGCTAAAGGTAAAGTGCATACTCATTGTTTTCCTGGGGCTCATGTTCTCAATGTTTCTGCTCAGATACCCGCAATCCTGAAGGACGAGAGCATTGGCACAATCGTCCTACATACGGGGGTGAATGACATCAGGCTGTGGCAGACGGAGGTCTTGAAGCGTCCTAGGCTTTTCTGTGCTGATGGAACTGCTGTCGGACAACATCTCCAGGATGCTACGCTCCATGTGACTAGTAAGCCAATTCTCAAATAACTGCTATGATGGCTTTTGTTCTGAACACTTAAATGATAGTTCTAGAGCTGTCCAATCGATAAACATTGTGTCTGTTTCTCGAATAGTGAGGTCAAAACATAAATTTAATGCAGGTTCTAGAAAAAATCTGATTGTGATTAAACCGGAAAAATGCAAAATAAATTAACAAAAAACATTTTTAAAGTTTGGGCTCCTAAACATTAGATCACTCACACCCAAAGCAGTTATTGTAAATGAAATGATCACAGATAATAGTTTTGATGTACTCTGCTTGACTGAAATGGTTATATTGGTCTAAATGAGTCTACTCCACCAAGCTACTATTATAAGCATGAGCCCCATCAGATTGGTGGTGTCGCAACAATATATAGTGATATTCTTAATGTAACTCAGAAAAAAGGTTACAGGTTTAATTACTTTGAAATAATTCTCCTTAATGTTACTCTGTCATATATGCAAAAGAAACCTGTTTTAGCTACTGTGTATAGACTGCCAGGGCCATATACAGATTTTCTAAAAAAATTTGCAGATTTCCTTTCTGACCTATTGGTTAATTTTGATAAAGCGCTAATTGTCAGAGATTTTAACATTCACATTGATAATACAAGTGATGCATTAGGACTTGCACTTACCAACCTAATAAACTCCTTTGGAGTCAAGCAAACTGTCACTGGGCCCACTCATCTTTTCAGTCATATGCTAGATTTAATTATATCGCATGGAATTGATCTTACTGATATAGATATCGCAAAGCGATGATGTTACTGACCATTTCCTTGTATTATGCATGCTGCGTATTACTGATATTAACTATATGGCTCCGTGTTATCGTCTGGGCAGAACCATTGTTCCAGCCACCAAAGATAGATTCAAAAATACCCTGCGTGATCTATCTCAACTTCTCTGTGTTCCCATTAATATACAGGATCTAGACAAATTAACTAGCAACATGGACACTATCTTCTCTAATATGTTAGAAGCTGATGCCCCCATCAAATTGAAAAAAGTTAGAGAAAAATGTACTGCTCCATGGTACAACAGTACTACCCATTCTCTCAAGAAAGAAACTCATAATCTTGAGTGCAAATGGAGAAAAACTAATTTGGAAGTTTTTAGAATTGCGTGGAAAAACAGTATGTTTGTCACGAATCCGGTGTCTGTGGCTCCCTCTGATCACCACCAGCGGGAGCCCTCTCCGGAGTTCTAATATCACCTATCACTACACTACCTGGGAGGCGCCTCTCACAGGTGTCGGCCATTTCCTCACCTCACTCCGGACTATAAATAGACCTGGGGCCTGTTTTAGAAGGGAAGTTAAGTGAAAACTCTGAGTATGTCAACCCTGAAATGAGGGTAACTCTGGGTTTTCCATTTCAGAATGGGAGGTTTGTCAAACCTGACAATGCAGGGTAAGTAAAGCCTGTTTCTGAAAGAGAGGTAACTTATACTCAGAGTCAATTACCTTGGTAACTTACTCTGTGAACCTAACCTTTTTTTTAAGTCAGATTGGTGCCACCTGGTGGGAGTAGTGAGCAGTAATTTCATGCAATACCATAGTTAACCACTAGATTGATTTACAGCTCTCTATAGAAAGGCTTGTGAATTCCCTAGTTGTTTTTGCACATAATTTCTCCTTTTTTTTTAGGTTGTTGATTTGAATATATATTTAGAGATTCTTAAAAGCTGACGCGCTGTCGATCAGTGAGCGCTTGTTGGCATGGCGGCTGCAGCGTCTCAAAGTTTGGATAACTTTGACGCGGAGGCATGGCATTAAAGTCATCCCCGCGGAGCGTTGCTCTGTTGAAGAATGTACGATCGCGGTTGCTGAAGTAGTTGGACACACTAGTATTCTGTCTGCAGCTAGAATGAACAGTGCTATAGTTATATTTCTGGATAATGTGGAGAAAGTTAATGGCATTGTAGAGAGTGGAATTGTCATTAATAATGTGTTTACTCCAGTAATGCCTTTGGTCCAGCCGGCAAAAAGGATTACACTTTCGAATGTGCCACCATTTATCAAGGATGAATTGAGATATGATTGAGAGAGAATTAATGAGACATGGTAAGATTGTGTCTAAAATTAAAAAGATGCCATTAGGTTGCAGATCACCTCAGTTGAAACATGTGGTATCATTCAGAAGGCAGACCCATATGATCTTAAAAATGAGCATGAGGAGTTAAATCTAGCCATGAAATTTAGGGTGGATAACTACGATTATGTGATTTATGCAACTTCAGAAAACATGAAGTGTTATGGTTGTGGACTTGAGGGGCATGTAGTTCGTACATGTCCTGAGAGGCAGGAAACGGTGTCACTACAGAGTGAAAATAGAAATGAGGAGCAGGCAAATGAAGAAAGAAATGATGAACAGAGACAGTTGGAAGCTGGTGAAGGCTCAAGCATTGATACAGGGAAAAGAGATGGAAATGGTAATGAAGAGTCTAGCAAAGGAAATTCTGAATTTGCTGTCAATGAAGCTGAAAAAAGGTGAGGGAGATACTGAGATGGCAGAGGATGAAAGCATTTTTAAAACACCTGCATCAAAGCGAAAACTGAAGAAAAAAGGTCAGGGGAAGAAGGCAAGGAAAATTAATAGGGAGGGAAGGAAAGGTGACAAAAGTCCTGTGATTCAGATGGAATCAGACATGAGTAATGCTGATGAGTCTGTCCTGGAAAGTGAAGGCGAATCCTCAGGGTCTGTGAGTTGAGTTATGCACTTGAGAGAATCAGAAAGTTCCTACAAATAACCAAAGGAATGAAAGGGGTTAAAGTGGAAGACTATTTCCCTGATCATGAGCTATTTGTCAACTCAGCTGAAATGTTGATGAGAGAGAAGGATGCAGATTGTTTCACAGATAAAGAAATTTTTAGACTAAGGAAAATTGTACAGAAGTTGAAGTTGAACATTTTGAGCGATGAATTTGAAATTGAATAATTTTTTCTTTTTTCTTTTGGGATATTTATATGTGGTTTGCTCTTTTTCGAGCCTTATTCACTTCTCTATGAGTTCAATAAGGTTGGGCATACTTAATATGAATGGTGCACGAGAAAGTGGAAAAAGAGCAATGCTTTATGAAATAATAAGACAAAAGGGGGGGGGACTTTAACTGCACTGCAAATGATAAAGTAGATAGAAATCATAAAGAGCCTCATATAGGATCACAGCATGAAATATTGAAACTAATTGTGGAGTATGATCTTTATGATATTTGGAGAATCCTTCACAAAGACAAAAGACAATACACATGGGCACAATCAAGAGAGAATTGTATTACTTTGGCTAGACTGGATAGGTTTTATTCTTTCAAACATCATTTTAGTGTTGTAAAGGAATGTGCAATATTACCAGTAGGTTTTTCAGACCACTGTCTAGTTGATTGTAATGTCTATATAGCAAATATAAAATCTAAAAGTGCCTATTGGCATTTTAATGTTTCCCTGCTGCAGGATAAGTTTTTTATTGAAATATTCACTTTTTTTTGGAAACAGTTTGGTTTTAAAAAACATGAATATAAATCACTAAGACAGTGGTGTTTCCAGAGACACTTCCTGGTCAATGAAAGACCTAGAGAATGGAATTGCAAAGTTTAGTAGCAGGTACTGGCAATCATGAGCATATTGAGCTCCTTAATATAAAAAGGAAAGCCTTATATGACCTATTGTGTGTTAAAGCACAGGGGGCATTAGTCCGCTCTCGTTTTCAGAGTGTTGAAGAGATGGATGGCCCAACCAGGTTCTTCTTTAGTCTAGAAAAATAAAATGGGCAAAGTCGATATATTCATTCTTTGTACTCAACAACTGGAATGGATATAACAGAGCCAAATTAAATTAGAAAAAGAGCTGTGTCATTTTATTCAGATTTGTATAAGAGTGAGAGTCCAGAAGTTGATAGGTCAGCCAGTTCGTTTTACTCGGGACTGCTAAAAGTGCCAGATGAAGCTAATGCTGAGCTTCAGAGGCCCATTTCAGCAGGAGAAATGCAGATTGCACTGCAGAGCATGGAATGTGGCAGGGCACCCGGAATGGATGGTCTCCCCGTTGAATTTTACAGGGCTTTTTGGTCCATAATAGGGGAAGACTTGCTTGCAGTACTCAATGAAAGCCTGGTTGAGGGTTTGTTACCATTGAGTTGCAGAAGAGCAGTCATAACTCTTCTCCCTAAGAAGGGGGATTTGAAGGATATAAAGAACTGGCGACCGGTTTCACTTCTGTGCACTGATTTGAAAATTCTGTCTAAGGTTCTGGCCATAAGACTGAGGGAGGTCGTTGGTTTGGTCATTCATCGCGATCAGACTTACTGTGTACCAAATAGGTCAATCTTTGATAATATATTTTTAATTCGGGATATTCTAGATGTCTCTAGGTTATTGGACTTAAATACTGGTCTTATTTCTATAGATCAGGAAAAGGCATTTGACCGGGTACAACACAGATACCTTTGGCATACGCTGGAGGAGTTTGGGTTCAGTTCGGGATTTATAGCCATGATCAGGGTCTTGTATCAGGACATTGAGAGTGTGCTGAAAATAAATGGTGTATTGTGTGCCCCCTGTAAAATTCAAAGAGGAATCAGACAAGGATGTGCTTTATCAGGAATGCTATATGCTTTGGCTATTGAACCTCTGCTTGTGAAAATTAGAGAGAGCATTGAAGGTTGGTCAATACCATACTCAAATGAAAGAATAAAGTTATCCGCCTATGCCGATGATATTGTTGTTTTAATTAAAGACCAAAATGATATAATGGTGTTAAAAAACAGTATTGATCTTTTTGGCCTGATTTCTTCTGCTAAAGTAAACTGGTCGAAAAGCGAAGCATTGATGTGTGGTAAATGGGTGGGAGGCCCTCCTAAACTACCAGGTGGTTTGTCATGGAAGAGAGATTGGATAAAATATTTGGGAGTCTATCTTGGGAATGATTCTATGCAGCAAAAAAATTGGGAAGGTGTTTTGGGAAAGGTAAAAGGAAAATTAGGAAAATGGAAGTGGCTTTTGCCAAAAATGTCTTTTAGAGGGAGAGTCATCGTGATAATTGTGTTGATCCTCCTAGTGGATTTTTGGCAAAACTGCAAGCTATCATTGTAGATTTTTTCTGGAACGGATTTCACTTTTTCTTCCTAGAGAGAAGGGAGGACAAGGACTTGTACATCTGGCCAGTAGAAGAGTGGTCTTTCGGCTGCTGTTTATACAGAGATATCTAACAGGACCAGAGGACTTGGTTTGGAGGAAAGTAGCAGACATTATATTAAATCGGATCAGTGGACTGGATTTGAACACTGTGCTCTTTTTAATGGACCCCAGCAAACTACAGATTAATGCAACAATTCAGTTTTATAAAGGACTTTTTAATATCTGGCAATTATTTAAGATACGGAGGCAAGATACAACATTTCTGCACTGGCTGCTTGAGGAACCTCTTGTTTGTGGAGCGAGGTTGGATGTGGCTTGTGAAGTCACACCAGGACTGTCTCAAATTTTATGTTCATCAAAGACTCTGAAGCTACGCATTCTAATGGACATTGGTGGTCCTGAGCTAAGTAATACTCAAGCTGTTACATCCTTTTTGGGAGTTCAATCTGTGCGCCAGGTTGGAAAAATTTTAGATTTGTTAATGCAAAGGTTGACAGTTAATGAAAAAACAATGTTAAAGCAATACTATAATGGTAAAGTGGTTCCTGTTATTTCAGACCCTTTTCCAAAAATTGTAATAACACCTGATTTAAAAGATCTAAATGGAATTTTTTTAGACTTGGAGGATCTGAACTTTCATGATACCTGAAGTAAAGTATTTTATAAATGTTGTGTTAAGGTTTTGAATATAGCATATCTTAAGGAACGAAAGGATACAGTATGGAGAGAAAAGCTGGGGGTGGGAGATGATGTAAAACCTGTATGGAGAATTCTTTATAAACCACCTTTAGAAAAGTGTACAGGTGATCTTCAGTGGAAGATATTGCATGGCACAGTTGCTGTTAATGCATTTGTGAACATTATTAATCCCAATGTGTCTGATAAGTGCCCATTCTGTAAAAAAAGGGAAACAATTTTTCACTGTTTTTTAGAGTGTTTAAGATTGGAAAGATTGTTTTACGTACACTCAAAAAAAAATAGAGTTGTTGAACGAACTTAAAAAAATTAGAGTAAACTTTTCCACGAAATTTAATTACATTTTTCCAACAAAATCGAATTAGTTTGAAATGATTTGTTGTAATCTTGTTGTATACATTTAAATTTCTTTAGTCAAGACCACAAAAAAAAAAATTGGTCATTCCTACTAGATAAAGTTTTGCCATGCATAATACAGATGATCTTGTCATGCCTACTATATAAAATAATGCCATGTTAACCACATTCAATTTGGTCATGTCTACTACATCTAACAACGCAATGTCAACTACATACATTTTTGTCCTGCCTACTAAATAATATTTAAATACCTATACTTTAAGTTAACTTGACACTACAGTTACTTCCAAATGAAAGTGAAATACTTGTTCTTGTAATGACTGACACACCGGATTGGGGATCCAAATGCAACTTTATTGCAGGCATAAATCTTAGTGAGACAGGCAGGGTCAATCGACAACAAACAGTAGCAACGTAGGTAATCCAGAAAGTGAGGTCAATGTCCATGCAAGGGTCGCGGCCGGCAGCGAGCAACAGAATAATCCAAACAAACAATCCAAGGGGTCAAAAGGCAGGCAGAGAAACAATCAGGAACCAGGAACACTCAGAGTCAACAACGGGAAAGGAAACATGGGAAATAACGCTCGGAAATGTAGGCCTGGGCAATACAAGACTTCGCGAATGGTTGTGTCTGTGAATGGCTTTTATATTGTGAGTAATGAGGTGTAATGATTAGCAGTTGTGCATGGGTGAAAGCAAGATGGCCGACAGGGGTGAGAGGTGAGAGGGCACAGGAAGTTCATGGGAATGGGGTTATGGGAAATGGAGTTCGTGAACCAGTTCTGTGTGTATGAGTGAAGGCTCCCTCTAATGGTGAGAGGGAGCAGCAGCGGCACGATTTGTGACAGTTCTATTACTTTAAAACCTTTTTTAACGTATACCTGTAGTCTACTGTGAAGAAAGAGTCCATACATTTTGTAACGATCTGTATTTAAAACATGAGTATACAAGAGAAAACAGGATTTTTTTTAAAACATGAGATTACAAGAGTCAGCCAATTACATGAGTGACTGAGAGACTCAATCAATCACAGTGCAATAAGGCCAATATAACAAGCACATGAGCATCAAGAAAATAAAACAGCATTTGTTTTTTTGTTTTTTTTTCAGAAATGTAAATATGAGAATGGCAATTACATGAGTGATCAAGAACTAAACTTATAATCACCTCTGCTCACAGTGCAAAAATGCCAATAAGAACACAACCTTACAAGAGAATATAAAACAGTATTTACTTCTGGTTAGGGCTGTGCCGATATTCAGACCCGATCATCATGCGTATCTCGTCAGTAATGCCAGTGCTGTGATTAGTCGTAAATCTCATTCACCTGTTCATTCATGCAGCCGCGTTTACTACACAGAGCCATAGTTCACTGACAAGCCACACAATATCGCCTTCAGTATCGTAGGCGATACATAATGATAATGCACGCGATATTGCGTGGCTTGTCAGTGAACTATGGCTCTGTGTAGTAAACGCGGCTGCATGAATGAACAGGTGAATGAGATTTACGACTAATCACAGATTAAATGAGCAACTGAGAAACTTAAAACCACATCTGTTCAGAAAGAGGCACACATTTTATAAATTGTATGCTTGCTTGTTCATACTTGTAAACATAAACATGTTCAATTAAACAAGCAATCTAAACTTTAGAAAAATAAAATGTCCTCTGCTCAGAAAAGTGCAAACAAGAACATCTGCATACAACCTAAACACAAAGGGGTCCTCAAACACAGCATTGCTAACACCTTTTAAGTGAAGAGTTTTGTTTTCAGTGCCTGTGACTTGGCAGACAGTTTATGCGAATCCAGCTCCAGAATAATTTTTTTGGAGC
Source organism: Cirrhinus molitorella (assembly GCA_033026305.1). Lineage (NCBI taxonomy): Eukaryota > Metazoa > Chordata > Actinopteri > Cypriniformes > Cyprinidae > Cirrhinus > Cirrhinus molitorella. The sequence continues at coordinate 25,362,941 of CM065138.1, forward strand.
ACCTCAAAAGTGTAACGGAGCTCGTGTGGATAGGTAGGGTTTAAAGAGTATATTAGTCCAAGTAGCATGGCTTTAGCCAAAGCTACATTACCTAAACCAGACAGCACCTCCACACCTTCCAGCACAATGCCGATATCTTCAGGGTCTTCTGTTGCATCAGCAAATTCATGCTTTACAACATGGATCCCCAAAACGATCTTCTTGATGTCCGCCTCGTTGCTCGCAGTTTCAACATCCTTTGGGGGAAAAAAAAAAAAATAAATTTAATTTATGGCATATAAAAAATAATAATACTTGCAGAAATTATGCTGTTACTATACAGCATGTGACTAATATTCTAAATGGTCAGTCTGTCATGCATGTAAAATCAACAAGTTTTGATTTTTATGCTGCATGTTTCTTCATCTTTTTAAATTTTGATGAAAACTACAATACAGCCATTATGAAACGCGTACTCAGCTTGTTTTATACTTGTGGACCTCAATGGAATAGTTCTACATAAATAAATTACTAAACGGTACAGTAATGTAATAAAAATGTACTATTTACCCAAAAAAACATTAGAAATAATGTGAGTATGAAGAAAAGAAATTACTATTTGACAAATGAACAATATTAATAAATTAGATTTTTAATATCCACATATTTTCAATTTCAATCAAAATATTTGACAATGAAGAACAGTTTCAAGAGCCATACATTCTTATTTCAAATTAATATAGCTTATCTTTAACAAAAAGCTTGACAATTAAAACAAATCGCTGACAGTGCACCCCTCCCCCATTCTCTGACAACCCAGCGGATGAGTTACTGAGCACAAGCTTTTTTCCATTTTCTTAAGAACAGTGCAGTCCTTGGCACTGCCAAATTAGTGCAATTCTTTGTCAAAATACACTTTTGTGTATGTTTAATATAATTTATAAAATCATTACTATGCTGTAAGTCACTTTTTTTTCAAACCAACATACACGGATGCAATGCCATTCACCTAAACAAGCGTCATATCCCTTGCATAAAATAAATGACTTTATTCCTGAACATACTGAATGTAATTACTTTGTATGTTAAAGGGATAGTTCTCACAAAAATGAGCATTTGGTCATTAATTACTCACCCTCATGTCATTCCAAACCCGTAACAGCTTCGTTCATCATGGGAACACAAATTAATGTATATTTGATTGAAATCCATGAGCTTTCTGACCATGCATAGACAGCAACACAGCTGAAAAGTTTCCAGGCCCAGAAACATAGCAAGGACAATGTCACATTGACTATCTTCCCAATGTCTTTGCTGTGTTTCTGGGTCTGGGAACTTTTTAGTTGTGTTGTTGTCTATGGAGGGTCAGAAAGCTCTTGGATTTCAATCAAAAATATCTTTGTGTTACAAAGATGAAAGAATGTCTTACAGGGTTTGGAATGACATGAGGGTGAGTACTGACAGAATTTGCATTTTTAGCTGAACTATCCCTTTACTGTTTGTTCTTGGAACTGTATACTGTTTATTTATGGGCAGGTTATGGAGTTAGTCACAGCATCTATCGGCTATGAGTAAACAGCAGGATGGCTTGACTGAAGAGAGCTGAACTGGATGATGACATGATCAATGAATAGACGTTACCTAAAAAACTGTTTGTTATTGTCCTCTTGAATTATCAACAGACTATTTTCCTGTTTAATAAAGCTGTTTTGACAATTTGTATTGTATAAAGTGCTATATAAATAAAGGTGAACTGACTTGACTGTGTTAAGGATTGTGCTTATCAAACAGGATGATATCACATAAACCTAAGCCAGTGGCTGCGTGGAGTATGGGTTTAAAGGGAAGTTAACATCAGTCATATTTAATTAATATATTTGCTTTTACAATTTACTCAATATTTTAAAATTTAAAATATATCAAAAGATAATAAAGTATATACAGTCGTGCTCAAAAATATACATACCCCTTGCAGAATATGCAAATATGTTAATAATTTCAGCTAAATAAAAGGGATCATGAAAACTGCATGTTATTTTTTAATTAGCACTGTCTCGAATAAGCTATTTCACACAACAGATCTTTATATATACTTCACAAGACAAAAGAGGAACTGAATTTATAAAAATGACCCTGTTCAAAATTGTAGATACCCTTGAATGTTAAAACTGTGTGCTTCTTCCTGGATGAGCCATGACTGTTTTCATGTTTAGTGATGGTTGTTCATGAGTCCCTCGTTTGTCCTGAACAGTTAAACTGCCTGCTGTTCTTCAGAAAAATCCTTTAGGTTCCACAAATTCTTTGGGTTTTCAGCATTTTTGTGTTTTTGAACCATTTCCAAAAATGATTGTTTGGATTTTGAGATCCATCTTTTCACACTGAAGACAATTGAGGGACTCATATGCAACTATTACAGAAGGTTCAAATGCTCAGTGATGCTCCAGAAGAAGAAATAATGCATTAAAAGTTGGAGGGTGAAAACTTCTGAACGGAATGGAGATGTGTAAATTGTTCTTATTTTGCCTAAATATCTTTTTTTTTTCATTTAGTACTGCCCTTCAGAAGCTACAGAAGATAGTTAGATGTTTCCCAGAACACAAAATAATTTAAATTTACCCTGATCTTCAAATTCAAAAAGTTTTCACCCTCCAACTCTGTATTGTATTGTCGATTATTTCTCTTGATATACTAATGTCGATTAATAGAATAACATTACACTTACAAGTGTATGGACAAACGTGACGTTATTAGCTCCCTACGCAGACAAAATATACCGGTCCGTGACCATAATCTAGCAAAAGATATGCAAAAACTACACTTACAATAACTAAAGCAGCGAAATGAATCTCGTACTTACTTCGCTTCAACACTTTGTTGTTTAAGATGAAAGACGTCATGAGCGCGCGACCTCAACAGGTGACTAATCTAAGGCTTGGCTTGGCTTGGATTGGCTACTGCCCGCTTTGATTGGAACCTCAATCATTTAGGAAACGACGAGCGATAAGTTATATACAGTTGAGGAAGACCTAAAATATACATTTTAAGCTTTTTTTGTCACCCTAACAACATGTTTATGTTATTTTTCAAAAAAAAAAAAACAATAAAATAATGATTGAACATATTAATGACTGCACCACGTGCTGAGTCCTGATTCCTAACATCAGATAAAACGACATACTTAAGAGCTATTTTCATACAATGCTTATAGAAAAATACTTTATGGTAAGCAACAAGGTGTTAACAAAGCATATTTTAATTCATTTGTTAATCAAATTAGATGGACAGTGATAGATTAAAAATGGCCACTTACCCTTCTCATGCGTTTTCTCCTCTGAGCAATCCATCTGCATCACAGTTTCAGTTGATGACGTACATCCGGTTAAGACGAATGAAAAATATTCTTGTTGACTCAATTTAAAATAAATTTGTAAACCTAATTTTTTTTAAATTACATTGTTTAAATGTAATAAAATTAAGCTGGCACCATTTTTACCAAGAGTTGTGTTGTATGTGCTTATTTTAATTGATGAAATTGAACAAAGAGCAAAAATCATTTTTTTGAGTGTACTTACCGTATTGTTTTCTAATTTTGGTGAAACATTTTCTTTTCTGAGCTTTATTTTTGGCCCATGTTATAGAGCAGCTCAAAGAAGTAAATGTCAATTGTTGAATTTTTTAATTGGACAAGCTAAGAGAGCTATATACATTACAAGAAAAAGAAAAATAGAAGGTAAAGAAGAACAAGAAGTAGATTTGGTTTTTAAAAGACTGGTGAAAAGTCGAGTATTGATTGATTTTAAGTTTTGTAAGCTGATTAATGATTATGATGCTTTCTTGTATAGGTGGGGGTATAATGAGGTTATTTGTGCAGTAGTAGATGGAAGTCTGTTTTTTAATTTGGTATTGGAGTAAGTTTTTTGTATATTAAGTTATGTGAAATTTTGGAAATACGTAAGATGATGAGATTTTAAAAATATTGTGATATCAAGTTGTTGTGAAAATTCAATTCTCTCTCTTGTGGGACCTCGGTCGAACAGATCATCAAACTGCAGAGATTACCACATTCCAGATAAATCTAAAAGAGTCATAAAAAGACTCTGCTCCTTGGTGCCACCCAGTCTAGGATCCCCCCATCGCTCGTTGTCTGCAGGAACTACGCAAACCATTCCCCTTTGATCAGTGTCTTGCCCAGATCAAGATAAGGGGGCCCATTAACACGTACCCCTCAGATCATCCATGGAACAGATGGCCTGTGTCGCTGATGACACGCTATTCATGAATTGACAATCAAACATACAAACAGAAAGGTTTATAATGACAAAAACCAGCCGCAAAGCTCAAAGGGATTCACAGCATGACCTCCGGACACTCTGGTCACCCAGACCCCTCCTTTCTGCATTCTACTAAACTGTGGCTGGCTATTCAGAATACACAAGCTCTTAAAACAGACTATTTCTACCACAATTAGAGCAACAGTACAGAAGAATAATATTTCCTTTACCTTTCCTTTCTGTGTGGTGTGTTTTGTGTAATCGAGTGTATGTGTATGAGTGAATATATTCCCCTTTTATGTGTTTGCATTATATTTCCTTTAGTAGATAAGGCTACAAAATGTATTTGACTGTATGCAAGATATCTGATGTTTGGTGTTGACCAGAAGCTTGTTTTATTTCCAATATGTTTATATGAATGAGAAGTTACTATTGGTCACAATACTTGCATTACAAAAGTTTATTGAAGTTATTGACAAAACTCACAGATATACCACGTGTGGGACACAGGTTAATTTATGCAAGGAGAAACAGCCTGGAGCATGGCTCCACCCCCAACCAGATCCGATTGGAGCAAGCCTCATGGGGACGGACCAAAATGGCTGGGTTTTAAAACCCTATGCTCCGAACAATTCCTTGCCTTTCGCCGTGTGCCTTTTCGCCTTTTGCTGTGCGCCGCCATTCCACCGCGCTGACCATCACGCGATCGTGCCATCCAGAACTCTACAAGAAACAGACTCCGCTCCGCTAACCTGCCGAGTTCTTCAAAGACTTTGCGTCTCGCAACTCCGACTGCAGAAGAAACTTCCCGCGCATCACATTGCGTAACCCGGCAACCATTCGGAGCCACCAGGCCAAGCAGATCACTCACCACGGACGTGTTTCCCAAAGACGTCATCTAAGGAACCACCAATCAGAACGACAGGCAAAGTCACGGAGGAAAACCTCGGCTGTTCAAACAGCACGCAAGTAAACAAAGTCTCCTTTGCGCGCTGAATTGGTGCACAAAATCCTTATTAGCAGCTAAAAGCTGAATCTCTGCTTTTGTGGTTCTACCAGGTTGCAATCTAAGAACTATAGTAGCAATTGCTAACAACAGTTTTGGGATTCCGTTTAACCTCCGTAAACCTCATAACCCTCTAGAACGGTATGAATGTGTGTGTGTGTGTGTGTGCGTGTGTTTGTTTATGTGTTAGTAGTTTAGTTTGTGTGTCTTAGAGCAATTAGAATAAATTCCTGTTTCATTTATAAAGAAGCATTGTCTTGTGTTGTGTATTTTAAAGTTAAATATATGCCCAGATCCTGGCTACCTTGCCCTTAAGTGTTAACGAAATAACTGTTTATATTATGTCATGGCCACGAAGTAATATAAACCTCAGAATTGGTAAAATGTACTAATTTAACCCTTTCGCTGGACGAACGGTTAATAGGTGCAAATTATTAATTCTGAATCAAGTTAATCTAATCAAGCTAAATCTAATCGTTAGATCTCTCTCTCTCTTTCACTTCCAGTGCGGGTGTGAGTGCAGGTGCGCGGAGCGTCGTGAGCGTGGTGTGGAGAGGCGTGAGTGAAGTGTTTTTCTGTATTTTCTTTCCTTTTTCCCCTCCTTTCTCTTTTTGCTTTTTTGTCTCTTAATTGTGCAGTTTTGAGGGCCGAGTGTTTTCCGTTTTGGGAAGCATGTCGGCCCAGAAAGCACATGCGCTGAGTTCACTCACGAGACGTCACGCAGTTAAAGTGGCGTCTGCGGTGAGCGTTGAGGCGTGTTGTCTGGCAATTGGAGAGGTAGTGGGACATGCTAGTATTTTATCTGCGTCTAGAATGAATAGTGTAATTGTCGTCTTTCTAGATAGCGTAGATAAGGCAAATGAGTTGGTAGAAAGAGGAATTGTGGGGACTTCCGGTTTTGCCACCTCCGAAATGGCTGTGTTTTGAAGCAGCTCTGTGAAGGCAGTCTCAAAATGTAAATGTTGAACCAATAAAATGGATACAGTTTGAACAACACAATGAAAGACTGAGTCAAAGAATATGATGAAACAAGGTAAACGCAACAAAAAGGAGGAAATCAACATTGGGGTATCTGAAAAAGACACAACAGTCAGCGCGGATATGGCGGCTGAAATACTAGCGGAGATGAAGGCCATGAGACAGGATGTGACCGGGAAGCTAGAAAGAATAGACGCATCGGTGAAAGAAGTGAAGGAAGTAATTAAAGGTCTTGAGAACAGAATGGAAGAGTCAGAGCGAAGGATTGGCGCATCAGAAGATCGCGAGGACAGAACTGAACGATTGCTAACGTACTTGCTAACAAAATAGCGCCAGCTAGAAGGAAAATGCGAGGACTTAGAGAGCCGGTCGCGCAGGTCAAACATTCGCATCTACGGAGTCAAAGAGGGGGCTGAGACAGAAAAGACGGAAACGGTGAGAAGACCTTTCACTCTGCGTGGAAAGCGGCAGATGGACTGAAACACCTGGGAATCACAGTCAATCTCTCGGAGAGTGAACTGATCGAAAAAGAACTTTCCCAATGGCTCGCACAAGGACAGAGCACAAGCCGGCGCCCCACACGTGCAGTAATAAAAGATATGAGGTCGCTGACGGCGTAAGACAGTTGCGTTTACCTCCTTAGTTAAAGGGGATAACATAACGATGTAAACTATGCTCTATTTGGTAGTTGGAATTAATGTTTTGATTCAGTCTAAATAGGGGAGAAAATGTGAGAAAAACTTTTCTTTTTTTTCTTTATCTAATTTGATATATATATATACTTTCCATTTTCTCTTTTTGTCCTATTTTTTTTTTTCCCAATTTTTTTTTTTTTTTTTGTTTTTAATAAGAGGTTCAGCTGTTAGAAAAATGTAGCTCATACTGGTATTGTTCATCTATTTATTTAGATTAGTTTAATTAATGAATAAAAAACACTTTTTTCTTTTTCTTTTTCTTTTTTTATTTATTTATTTTTTTTTCTTTTCTTTTTTTTATCTTAAGGTTTGGTTCATTTGTAGTAGACTTGAGAAGCCTGCCTTCAATGGTTTCTGTTACATGGTCTCGGAGTGGGGTGGGTATCTGGGGATGGATAAGCTAGTAATGGGTGTGCTGTCCATTTCCCTAACGGCAAATAACTCCATGCAGTCGAAGGCCCAGGCCTCAAAGATTAGGCTCTGGATTCTCCTTCAAACTCTGCCTACAGTTTTGTTCATGTTCTTGGTTTTCTTTTTGAGAGTTATCTGTTCGGGGCAGAGGGAAGCCACAGGGTGGATTCATTTCGGGGAAGTCTATAAGACAGGAAAAATTGTTTTGTGTATAGTTATTTGTTCTTGGCAGTTTGATGTGTTCTGTGAATCAGCGGATGGGATGTTTTATTTCTTTTTTGATAGAATTACTTAAGGATGGGCAACCCAAAGTAAGGTCAATCTAAGACACTGTATTATGACTTTGGTTAATATAGTAAGCTATAATGTTAAGGGTCTGCATAGCCCTGTAAAGAGAGAGAGAGAAAAAAAAAAAATTGAACCAGCTTAAACAAATGAATAGCCAAGTTGTTTTTCTGCAGGAGACACATCTCTCTGATAACGAACATGAGAAATTGGCTAGATCTTGGGTCTCTCAGGTTTTCTTTTCCTCGCACTCATCAGGACGTCGAAGGGGGGTGGCAATATTGTTTCACAAATCAGTCCAATTCAGTATATGTTCAAAATATAAAGATAGTGAGGGGCGATTTGTCTTAATTAATGGCTCTTTATCAGGAGTTATGATATCTTTGTTTAACATATATGCACCCAATGAGGTAAATACCAAGTTTATGAAAAAATTGTTCAGTTTGGTCAGTGAAAAAGCTCAAGGCCACCTACTTATGGAAGGGGACTTCAACTGTGTTCTTTCCCCACTAGATAGAAATCCCTTTTCACATAAACCCCTTTCTTTAATGAGTAAGGCATTGAAGAACAACTGTGTGGAATTAGGAATAATTGATATTTGGAAACACCTACATCCTAGAGACAGAGACTTCACTTTTTACTCCCACCCACATAACTCATACTCTAGAATAGATTTTTTTTTTTTGTTTCTAGTGATGGAACGTACAGAGTTATTGATTGTAAAATTCATAACATTACTTTATCAGATCATGCGCCAGTGTCATTAGTTTGGAATACTTGGATACGAATAACACTGGAGATGTTTCTGCGATCATTCTCTGGGAGGCAGCAAAAGCAGTTTTGAGGGGTAGAGTGATTGCTTATGCATCTGCTTTAAAGAAAACTAAAATAGCTAAGTGTATCACATTAGAAAATAAAATAGGTTAGCTTGAGGAGGAACACAAACAGAACATTACTGCGGATAATTTAACGTTGCTGACAGAAGCAAGAAAGAAACTGGATGAGCTGCTCACCGAGAATGTGGAGCGGAATTTAAGATTTCTAAAACAAAGTTTCTATGAGTATGGCTCTAGAGCGTCTAAACTACTTGCATTCCAGCTCAGAAAAAAAGGGGGACTTAATACAGTTAAAAAAATTAGGACTAGGGATTCAAATAAACCTTTTATTTTTAAACTCAAGGAAATAGCAGATGCATTTGCATCATTTTATAAAGAGTTATATTCAGAAGATAAACAAGAATTAGATAGAGAAGAGATGCTTATTTAAAAGAAATAAATCGGTCCCATTTAAGCATCACCGACTCTGAAGCAATCGATGCCCCTATTATGGTGCAAGAGATTAATGATGTTATTTTACAGTTGAAAAACAATAAAAGTCCTGGAACTGATGGATTTAATAACAAATTTTATAAGACTTTTAGAAGTCAAATTAGCCCATTGTTAGCAGAGACCTACGTTGACGCTCATAAAAATGGTAATTTGCCATCTACATGGAAGGAAGCTATCATATCTGTTATTCATAAAGATGGAAAAGACCCAACTGACTGTGCTGGGTATAGACCCATAGCTCTACTTAATACTGATTGTATATTGTTGACTACAATTTTAGCAAAAAGGGTAAACACAGTAATTACATCTCTGATTCACAAGGACCAAACTGGATTTATAACTGGTAGGCACCTGCAGGATAATATTCATAGATTACTCAATATTATGTCTCATAGCTCAACTCTAACTGATCCCTGTATGGCACTGGCGCTGGATGCAGAGAAGGCTTTTGACCGAGTGTCATGGCAGTTTCTGCTCAAAGTGTTAAAAAAATATGGATTTGGTCCTAATTTTATTCAATGGATAAGGCTTCTGTACTCTGCCCCACAAAGTATTGTTAGAGTTAATGGGTGTATGTCTCAACCTTTTACGCTTGAGAGGGGAACGAGACAGGGATGCCCACTGTCTCCTCTACTTTTTGCCCTGTGTATAGAGCCCTTGGCTGAGATAATTAGGAGTAACCCTGACATTCAGGGAATAAGAGTAAAAAGAGAGATCCATAAAGTGTCATTATATGCAGACGACATAATTGTATACATTTCTGATCCTGTACACTCTGTCCCAATACTAATGGAGTGCATCAATCAATTTGGTAAACATTCGGGTTGTAAAATCGATGTTGGGAAAACTGAAGCTCTAGAAATGAATACTCTTATTACAACACAGATAAAGTCCTTCTCTTTCAGATGGCCTATAGAAGGGATTAAGTACCTAGGGGTGACTATACCTTCCAATTTGAATAAATTATATGATGGGAATTACGCTAAGTTATTAGAAAAAAATTAGTTCAGATTTAAGGAGATGGAGTGTATTACCTTTTTCTTTATCTGGAAGGGTAGAAGCTATTATAATGAACATACTACCACGGCTCTTATTTCTTTTCCAGACTCTCCCATTGTCCCCCCCGATTTCCATGTTCTCTCGTCTAGATAAGTTGATTTCTAGATTCATCTGGCAAGGAAGGCGGCCCAGAGTCAGGTATAAAACATTGCAGTTACTTAAGTCTAAAGGAGGGTGGGCATTACCGAACTTTAAAAACTACTGGATAGCATCACAGTTACGAGCCATGGTAGTTTGGTTGTCTGACGATTTGGGGACTAGGTGGTTAGAAATTGAAAAATGTAATTCTAGTCCTCAATCACTAGCAGATTTTCCTTTTCATGATGAAAAGAAGATAAGTATGTCTAAACTGGGAAAATGGTCAGAGGTTACTTGTTTAGCTTGGAGAGAGGTGCAAAAAATGTATAATCTTCCTAGAGGTCTTTCTTTGTTAACAAACATAACACAGATAAAGAATTTTACTCCCTTAAAAATGGACTCTGGTTTCAAAATATGGGCCCAGAAGCAATTGCAATATGTTCACCAACTATTTAAAGGAGAAACGCTTAAAACATTTGAGCAACTTGCTACTGAGTTTGCTGTCCCTAGGACTGATTTTTATAGGTATCTCCAGATTCGAAGTTTCCTTTTTAAGCATCCAAATTGGCAAATGTTAAAAACTACCCCATCAGCAATTGAAATTTTATGGATTGACGTTCAAAAGGGTAATAAGATGCTTAGACCAATTAGCTGTATATACAGGTCCTTCTCAAAAAATTAGCATATTGTGATAAAGTTCATTATTTTCTGTAATGTACTGATAAACATTAGACTTTCATATATTTTAGATTCATTACACACAACTGAAGTAGTTCAAGCCTTTTTTTTGTTTTAATATTGATGATTTTGGCATACAGCTCATGAAAACCCAAAATTCCTATCTCAAAAAATTAGCATATCATGAAAAGGTTCTCTAAACGAGCTATTAACCTAATCATCTGAATCAACTAATTAACTCTAAATACCTGCAAAAGATTCCTGAGGCTTTTAAAAACTCCCAGCCTGGTTCATTACTCAAAACCGCAATCATGGGTAAGACTGCCGACCTGACTGCTGTCCAGAAGGCCATCAATGACACCCTCAAGCAAGAGGGTAAGACACAGAAAGAAATTTCTGAACGAATAGGCTGTTCCCAGAGTGCTGTATCAAGGCACCTCAGTGGGAAGTCTGTGGGAAGGAAAAAGTGTGGCAGAAAACGCTGCACAACGAGAGGGGGACCTGCGGAAGCAGTGGACTGAGTCTGGAGTAGAAACATCCAGAGCCACCGTGTACAGGCGTGTGCAGGAAATGGGCTACAGGTGCCGCATTCCCCAGGTCAAGCCACTTTTGAACCAGAAACAGCGGCAGAAGCGCCTGACCTGGGCTACAGAGAAGCAGCACTGGACTGTTGCTCAGTGGTCCAAAGTACTTTTTTCGGATGAAAGCAAATTTTGCATGTCATTCGGAAATCAAGGTGCCAGAGTCTGGAGGAAGACTGGGGAGAGGGAAATGCCAAAATGCCTGAAGTCCAGTGTCAAGTACCCACAGTCAGTGATGGTCTGGGGTGCCATGTCAGCTGCTGGTGTTGGTCCACTGTGTTTTATCAAGGGCAGGGTCAATGCAGCTAGCTATCAGGAGATTTTGGAGCACTTCATGCTTCCATCTGCTGAAAAGCTTTATGGAGATGAAGATTTCATTTTTCAGCACGACCTGGCACCTGCTCACAGTGCCAAAACCACTGGTAAATGGTTTACTGACCATGGTATTACTGTGCTCAATTGGCCTGCCAACTCTCCTGACCTGAACCCCATAGAGAATCTGTGGGATATTGTGAAGAGAAAGTTGAGAGACGCAAGACCCAACACTCTGGATGAGCTTAAGGCCGCTATCGAAGCATCCTGGGCCTCCATAACACCTCAGCAGTGCCACAGGCTGATTGCCTCCATGCCACGCCGCATTGAAGCAGTCATTTCTGCAAAAGGATTCCCGACCAAGTATTGAGTGCATAACTGAACATAATTATTTGAAGGTTGACTTTTTTTGTATTAAAAACACTTTTCTTTTATTGGTCAGATGAAATATGCTAATTTTTTGAGATAGGAATTTTGGGTTTTCATGAGCTGTATGCCAAAATCATCAATATTAAAACAAAAAAAAGGCTTGAACTACTTCAGTTGTGTGTAATGAATCTAAAATATATGAAAGTCTAATGTTTATCAGTACATTACAGAAAATAATGAACTTTATCACAATATGCTAATTTTTTGAGAAGGACCTGTACAGAGCTCTAGAGGATATGAAGAAAGACAACACAAATTATATTAAGTTCAAATGGGAGAGGGAACTCAAGATAGGGATATCAGACAAGAATTGGGCTGAAATGCATGTAGCAACACACAGAATAACAGGTAGTAGAATTTGGAGAGAATATCATTGGAAGGTGATAAATCGTTATTTTCGAACGCCCCAAATTGTTGCCAAATTTAATTTAAGTCAATCTAGTGCCTGTTGGAGAGAATGTGGAGAACAAGTAGCCACACATACACACATCTTTTGGGACTGTCCTATTCTACTTCCTTACTGGACAAATGTATTTGGTTTCATTAATAAAATTTTTGAGGTTAATTTGCCTAGAGACCCTTTAATAGCTATCTTGGGTTTTAAAACTGACCTAATAAAAAGTGAGAAGAGAAGGCATCTCCTTCAAATACTCCTAGTTGCAGCAAAAAAGAACATTACGATTAAATGGCTTCAGAGAAGACCTCCGACACTTGAGGAGTGCTTACAGACAGTGAGGGAAATCTATGGGATGGAAAAGATAATGTATAGTTTAAGACTCAGAATGAGTCTGTTTGATGAACAGTGGAAACCCTTAAGGAAAGAGCTGGGGGAAAATTGGGGAGGAAGTTTATAAATATTATTATTATCATTATTATTATTTTTCTGTTTATTTATTTTTCTAAGAGTACAGTGGGTGAACCCTGTCAATTTTAGACATTTTAATCCCATCCAAAGCTGTTGTTCTGTGTTATTTGTTTAGAGGTTTTTGGTTATACTGATTTATTGTACTTTTTTTTTTTTTCTTCTTCTTCTTCATATTTAATTATGTATTTGTACTCTTTGTTTTTCTTGTCATGCTGTAATACCCATTTATGTTCCAAGATCATCTATACAAGATACTATGTATTTTGCGCAGCATGTCTTGTAAGAAGAGGTTGATCAATAAAAAATAAGTAAACAAAAAAAAAAAAAAGAAAGAGGAATTGTTATTAATGGGGAATTTGTTTTGGTTCTTTCACTTTCTTTGCCGGCTTAACGGGTCACCCTTTCCAATGTACCACCATTTGTTAGTGATGAGATTCTAACACAAGCTCTGGCACGTTATGGAAAAATAGTGTCCCCAATAAAGAAAATCCCAATCAGTAGTCAGTCACCGTTACTGAAACATATTGTGTCTTTTAGGCGGTTTGTGCATATGATTATTCCAGATGACGCTGACTTAGACTTAACACTAAACTTTAGAATTGATGATTTTAGCTATGCTATTTTTGATTCTACCGGAAAAGTCAAGTGTTTTGGATGTGGACAGACAGGGCATTTAATTCTGAATTGCCTGAATAAAAATAATAAGGAAGGAGATAGAAATACGGATGAAACAGGTGAAAATAGAAAAGATTCCGAGGAGGAAATCCAGGAAATAGTTTCAGCTGTGGTGAAAAATGTTGTGGAAAGGACTGTAGAAGCTGATACAGAGTCAGGTTTTTTTCAGGCTGAGCACACTGAGATAAACTCTAACGTTCTGCCTATAATTACTGATGGTGAAGGGAGTCAAATTTGTGCAGTGGATGAAGAAGCACAAGTGTTTTTCCCCCTAAAAAAAGGAAAAAGAAGTGTAAGTGTTTAGAAGCTAAGGTAAGCAGGACAGGCAATGACCAAAATGAGAACATGCTAGAAACAGAGAGTGACAGTGATTCATCAAAGTGTAGTGTGAGTCTGTCACAGGGAGAATTCACACCTCACAGTTATGGACTTGAGGATATAAAGTTATTCCTCAAGTCAACAAAGAATAAAAGAGGTGTAAAAATACAACAATACTTTCCAGATCTGAGACAGTTTGTTGATCAAGCAAAATTTCTGATGGCCAGTGATTACTTCACCGACAAGGAAATGTATAGGCTAAAGAAAATTGTGGTTAAGGTAAATAACACTTTAATTAATTATGCTGTATAAGAAGAAAGTTGTTTCTTCTTGTGCGAGTGATGAAGTAAGGTTTTTCTGTTTTTTTTTTTTTTTTTTTTGTTTCTTTTTCTTTTTTTTTATGTGATGCTATGAATGGGATACATATTGCATCTATGAATGTTAATGGTGCAAACAACACCCCCCCCCCCAAAAAAAAAAGCACAGATTTTTCAGCAAATAGAACAGAAGAATATACATGTCACTTTTTTGCAGGAGACTCATAGTAGTATAGAGAATACAATTGATTGGATGAATGAGTTTAAAGGTTTAACTGTGTTAAGTCATTTTTCAAATGTGAGTGGTGGGGTTGCTATTTTATTCAGCGAGAATTTTAAGCCAATATCATATGATGTAGATGAAATAGTGAAAGGTAAATTGTTAAAAGTCAGAGCTGTTTATGAAAATTCTGTTTTTACTTTTATTTGTGTCTATGCTCCCACTGCACCAATACAAAGGCCTTTGTTTATTGACATCCTTTGTTCAGCACTAAAAGTTTGCAGTACCGATGATTTTTTTTATTTGGGGGGGGGGGGGGGATTTTAACTGTACTCAACTAGATATAGATCGAAATCATGTCGAACCCCATATGGCCTCACGCAAGAGCTTAATTCACTTAACTGAAAAACATGATTTGTGTGATGTTTGGAGAGTAATGAGTGGGAATGTAAGACAATACACATGGGCTCACATATGGGATAATTATGTGTCATTGGCAAGACTGGATAGATTTTATGTTTTTAAACATCATTTGAGCATGTTTGAAAAATGTTTCATTACACCTTTGTCTTTTTCTGATCACAGTATGATAGGTTGCAAATTTATTCTTAAGTCAGTTAGGTAACACTTTATAATAACGTTCAGTTGTAAGTCATTTATAAGTGATTAGTTAATGATGAAATAATCATTTACAAAACATTTAAAAACCTTTAATAAGTGATATGCTAACAATTTATGTATGTTTTGTTAATTCATTTACAAGTAATTAGTTAATGATGAACCAATTATTTACAAAACATGACTATGCATTCATAAATGATTAATAAATCATATGCTAACAATTTACAAATCTGTCATGTTATCTTAAAAAATAACATATCATGAAATAATCAAACAGATCCTTAGTAAATGGTTAATAGGTTACTAGTCAATATATTATTAAACAATTATAAATAATTGAAATGTCAGTCATTGAAATGTTTATCCTCTATTGAAGATCACATAATGAATAAATCATTTACACATCTTTCTGCATCCCCTATTCTAAAGTGTAAACAATTCATCAGTTGTAAATGTTTGACTCATCATTTGTAGATCTTTCCCCCCAGTGTGTATACCCGCACAACCTGTAACCAGCAGGTTTATAAAACATTTACAACTAATGAGTAGTTTACACTTTAGATTAGGAAATGCAGAAAGTGTTGTAAATGCCTTGTATCCACCAGATCATTTTTAACATGTAAGAAAGATCTACAAATGATGTGCAACACATTTACAAGTGATGAATTATTTACACTTTAGATTAGGGGCTGCAGAAAGTGTTGTAAATGCCTTGCATCCACCAGATCATTTTTAACATGTAAGAAAGATCTACAAATGATGTGTAACACATTTACAAGTGATGAATTATTTACACTTTAGATTAGGGGCTGCAGAAATATTTGTAAATTATTTACTCATGCATTTACACAACAGGTTTTGAATAATTTGTAGTGTGTAATGCAATGTAAGGGCTGACTGGTGAAAGTAAAGATGTCTTCTGTGACACACATTTAGCACTGTGCACCTGATGTGATCTTCATTGGAGGGTAAACTGGTTTACATTATCACTAAATCCAAGACACTCCACACAGAAAGTCTGTGCTGATGAGAGAAAGGGTTTACATGTTTATTCACTTGACAGTAAATTATTTATTATTATTTAAAAAAGAAAAAAAAAAATCTTCTTTTAAATCCATACAACAGTGGTGGGATTACGGCAAAGTACAGATAAAACAACTCACGCAACAGTATACTCGAAATGTCACAAAAGAACTTAATTATTCTGAAATAATCAAGAAATGCTTGAAATGCAATTGATATAATTACAAAAGCTGACTCAAACCTCAGGAGACCTATTTAAAAAAAAGGCTAAACTTAAAGAGCTTTTAGAACATAAAGCACAAGGAGCTTTAGTTCGCTCTCATTTTTTAAAGATTGATCAGATGGATGCACCCACAAAATATTTTTTTGGTCATGAGAAAAATAATGGTCAAAAGCACTTGATTCATGCCTTACGGTCTGAAGATGGCAAATTGTTTTTTAATCCTGGACAGATACGTGAGATAGCAATGTGTTTTTATCAGTCTCTGTATGGAAGTGAACTTAAGCCAGAAAATAGGGGAAAATCTTTTTTCCTCGACAATCTACCAAAAATCTCAGAGGAATCTAATGAAGAGCTGGAATGTAGCCTAACTCTGGGAGAGCTTTATAAGGCGCTCCAAGACATGGAGTGCGGAAAAGGTGCTGACCTGCTAGAAGTCTTTAACGACAGCTTGCTGAAGGGTGAGCTACCTTTAAGATGCCGAAGAGCGGTGATCGCTCTCATCCTGAAAAAGGGAGACCTGACTGAGATAAAGAACTGGAGGCCGGTATCACTTCTATGTAGCGATTACAAGTTACTTTCTAAGACTCTAGCCAACAGGTTGTCAAAGGTAAATTGAACAGTAAATTGAATCTATATACTTTCAAAATGATATAGAAATGTAATGTCTCATTGAGAGAAATAAGTGTATGCATATAAAACAAATAAATAAGCAAAAGTGTGAAAATGAGAATTAAACACGGGAAAGTATAGGCGCATAGGCGCAGGTGGCGTATTGACGTCATTAGACGCGACCCGGAAACTGTCGGAAACTGTGAGAGAAGTGTGCTCTGCTGATCGTGGGAGCAGAAACGGAGAACAATAAGGCAAATATCTTAATAATTCTTAATTATATTCTAGCGATTTTACATCTGATGTGTTGTAAAACATGTACTGATTTAATATTGGGTCATATTTAGAGCGGAGATTATTGGTTTTAACACCAATGATTCTTGATTGAGAGTGTCGTGAAATTCCGACGTGGATATTTCATATCTCGTTGTTCTGAGACTTTCCTGTTGATTATTTTGAGTGTTTTATATGTATTGATTGCCCAAGACATGTAAAATGCACTGTGATATTCCATTTAAGGCCATGCCTGTTCAGTTGCACATGATGATACGCTCGTGTATGTTTATATGTATGCTTTGTGGAAAGAAAAAAAAACACTTAAATGTTATCCTCACATATAGGGGATGAATTTAAATGGTATAATGTGAGTGTAATTCATATTTTATGTTGTTTATGAACAGGTCAGGTTTTTTTTTGTTTATGGAACAAAACGGTGAAGCACAAGATGGCGAGCCACCCAAAAAAAGGATCTTTGAGTTGATTTGGATCATCAAGAGAGATTTGTGCCTTTCTACTTTGGTAGGATTGAACTAATTCTTTATTTGTCTTTTGCACTACAGCCTATTCAACCAAGCAACCACACTTATTGACACTTTTTGAATTCATCTTTTGGATACCACAAGTGGACATTCAATTTTTGCGTTTTTTTCTATGGACTGAGGACTCCTATATACAGACTGTGAAAAATTGAGTGAATCATATTGTTCATATGTGAGCTGTTTTGAACCCATTTGGACTGTGTACAGTAACACTGTATTTTACTTTCACTATTTTTTTTTTGTTTGTTTAGTTATTTGATTGACTGGTCAGGGCAAATAACCAGTAAACATGAGAATAATTAGAATTTAAAAACCTAATAACAAACGTATTCAAAACTCATTAATCTATATCTCATAAAAATATAAATAAATATAAATAACTAATATGCATAATAATAAATAGAATAAATATACCATAAATAGGAACCAACAAATAACATAAGACCTACAAACATTTAAGAAACAGCTAAACAGAACATTTAAAAGGTGAAATAAGAAGCAACAACAGCTTGTTTTGAGTTGTTTCATTTACTTTATTTTCACTTGTCCTTTCTTGTTGTTTTCAAACACTGTCTTTATATACAACTCTTGTTAATTTCAAATATACATTGCATTGCAAGAGTCATCTTTTCTGGTTTTGGTTTTCTTGGTGTGTCATACTAATTCTGCTCTTCCTAAACGAACCTAGAGTTTTGGTCCATTATCCAGTGATCATATAGTTCAGTTGGTTAACCTGGGTAAGAAGAGTAACGGCAGTAGCTGTTACAGTTGTGGCGAGCCAGCCAGGAGAGCAGTGACTTTTTTCATTTTGTAGATCTGAAACCTAAAAGATAAAAGAAAAAAATAACAAATTTGAAATAGTGCAAGTAGCGTCAACATGGAAATCATTGAGCTTGAGAGGGTCAACATTGAAAACTCAGTGATAGTTAGAGGACTTACAAATTCAGAAATTGACGAGGGCGTAGCTGATTTTTTTTAAACAAGTACGGTCGTATTTGTAGACAGCTTTGCATAGATGATGCCAAATCACCTTACCATGGGGATGTCATTGTAGAGTATGGGAGCTGTTCTGCTCTAGATGCCCTCAAACCCTTACTACCTTACACTTTTCAAGAGCCCACATGACATCACTTACCACATCCGACTCCTGTCAGCTGTTTATATGCCAACAGTAACTGAGCATTCTACAGCCCACTACCTTGCAGAACTGAAAAGAATAGCGGGGCTCAGTGGCAGAACTCTTGAAGATCTCTTGAGAGAACAGCTTCTCTCCGCCACTCCCTCTGTTGCTGATAATCTGGCAGAGACACATGATCTTGAGACATCCCAATTGACTGATTCTTGCTCACCAGATATCTCTCTTCCTGCTAAGCAGACTGGGAATTCAGAAGGACAAACTGCCGGCACAGCTAAAAGCGTGCTCACAGGGAAGTTTTCACCCACACTTGAGTCTGAGCATGTAAACCCACCTGAAGTCCAGATAGTGATTGTGGAGCACATTTGTGAGGAGTGATGGAGTTTCATCCTACAGTGCATCATTCAGACTAAGAGTGTTCTCAGGCAAAATTCCCCGGCCTAGTGGCGAAGCTGATTATGACACCTGGTAGAACAGTGTAGATTTAATTCTTTAGGACCCTGCAGTGTCTGACTTAAATCGGTCTAGGAAGATCTTAGACAGCCTGCTGCCACCAGCTTCAGAAATTGTCAAGCAGTTAGGTGCAAAAGCCTTACCTTCTGCTTACCTTGATATCCTGGATTCAGCTTTCGCTACTGTAGAAGATGGTGATGGTCTTTTCGCTAAATTCCTCAATATGCTGCAGAATGCAGGTGAAAAGCCTTCTTTGTATTTGCAGCGGCTGCACACTAACCTTCAAAAGGTGATGAAAAGAGGTGGTGCTCCTGCTGATGAAGCTGACCGGCAACTTCTGAAACAATTCTGTTGTGGTTGTTGGGACGACACCCTAATAGCAACCCTTCAGCTTGAACATAAAAGGAGTATACCATCTCGCCCTGGTAGCGAGATGTACAAGGGCTGTCGATTGCCGAACAAGTCTCAAACGTTCAGTGAACGTGAGTAGTTCAAAGTCCCCCAGAAGCTACTGTTCAGCTGGTCTTCCTAAAGGGTTAATCGGCATGAAGTGTACTGCTCAAGTGAACATTGAAGGCAACTCTTGTCCTTGTTTGCTTGACACAGGGTCTCAAGTAACAACCCTCTCTCACTCTTTCTATGAGCAGAATCTGTCCAATTTACCCATAACATCCTTGGAAAACCTGTTAGAGATAGAAGCTGCAAATGGTTAAACAATTCCTTACCTGGGGCACGTTGAAGTAAGGGATTTTCTTCCCCAAGGATTCCCCAAGGATTTTCTTGGGTCTGATGTCGAAGTGTCCACTCTAGCTCTGGTTGTGCCGGAAAATGGTGGTACTGCTCAACCTAAGGTGTTAATTGGCACAAACACTTTGGATCTTGTGTACGATAAACACCTAGCAGCTGATGGTTCAGTTTCCCAAGCCATCCCATTTGGCTACAGGGCAGTAATTAAGACCATTGAACACAGACACCAGCAGAAAGTCAATAGTAGCATTGGGACAGTGAGACTTCCAGATGTAACCCCTACTGTTGTTCCTGCAGGTCAGAATGTTGTCATTGAAGGAGTTGTGAGTGTACGTGGACATGTAGCAGACAAGTGGGTAGTGATGGAGCCTCCTTCATGTTTCCCTTTTCCTGGAGGACTATTAGTTGCCAGCTGTTTAGTTAACCTACCGCAGCACCCCTCACGAAAGGTCTCCGTTGTGTTAAGGAATGAAACCGAGCATCATGTCGTCATTCCTGGCAAGAGTGTTGATGCAGATATACATGCTCTACAAAAAGTAATGTCACACCAGGTTGTGAAGTCTGATAGCTCACAGTCAAATATTCATGTGAAAAATGCTGAAGATCTCTGCTTTGATTTTGGTGATTCCTGTGTGCCAGAGGAATGGAAAACGAGGATCACTCAGAAGCTGCGCGCTATTCCTGAGCTCTTTGCATTAAACGACATGGATGTTGGAAGGACAGATCGGGTGAAACACAGTATTAAATTACATGATGAAACACCCTTCAAGCACAAAGCAAGACCGATCCATCCCGATGATATTGAAGCTGTCCGTCAACACCTTGAGGAACTACTTGAGGCTGGTATAATTCGGGAGTCTGAATCATCATTCTCTTTTCCCATAGTTGTAGTGAGGAAGAAGAATGGTGACATAAGACTTTACATCGATTATCACAAACTAAACACTCAGACCATCACGGATGCATACGCATTACCTAACCTCGAAGAAACTTTTTCAGCACTCCGAGGTTCAAAGTGGTTCTCTGTGCTTGACCTCAAATCTGGTTATTACCAGATCAAACTAGAGGAGAAGGACAAGCCAAAAACTGCTTTTGTGTGCCCATTAGGCTTTTGGGAGTTTAATAGGATGCCTCAAGGCATCACTAATGCTCCCAGCACATTCCAAAGGCTGATGGAGAAGTGCTGGGTGACATCAACCTTTCAGTAGTTCTAGTGTTCTTGAATGATTTAATTGTCTTCTCAGATACTCTAGAGGAGCATGAAAGACGTCTTCTCCACGTTCTGGGACATTTAAAGGACTATGGACTAAAGCTCTCATTGGAAAAGTGCAAGTTTTTCCAGACGTCAGTGAAATATTTTGGTCACATCGTCTCAGAAAAGGGTGTGGAGACAGATCCCCAAAAGATCGAAGCCATTAAGACCTGGCCAAGTCCAAGAAATCTAAAAGAGCTGCGTTCCTTTCTGGGTTTCTCGGGATATTACCGACGATTTATTAAGGACTATGCGAAGATCGTAAAGCCACTGAATGAATTAACTGCGGGATATCCCCCTCTTCAAAAGAGCTGCAAGAGAAAAAGTAAGGAAAGGACGTTCCTTGAACCTGAAGAGCCTTTTGGAGGGTGGTGGACGACCGATTGCCAGCGAGTGTTTGAGACGCTAATTAAGAATCTTACCGAAGCACCAGTCTTAGGATTTGCAGATCCAGCTTTACCATATGTGCTGCATACAGACACAAGCACTACTGGGCTAGGTGCAGCGCTCTATCAGGAGCAAGATGGAGTACTACGAGCAATTGCTTATGCCAGTCGAAGGCTGTCAAAGAGCGAGTCCCGGTATCCTGCCCACAAGCTGGAATTCCTCGCCCTGAAGTGGGCAGTCACTGAAAAGTTTTGCGATTACCTTTTTGGGAGTAATTTTAAAGTTATTACTTACATTTTAACCTCAGCGAAGTTAGACGCGACCAGCTATAGGTGGTTGTCTGCCTTGTCCACTTTCTCCTTTACCCTTCAGTATCGACCTGGGAAAAGCAATCTCGACGCGGATGCGCTGTCCAGACGACCTCATGGAGATCTGGTAAATGATACAACATCCCAAAAGGAAAAAGATTGTATACGTCAGTTCACCTTGTATCACTCACCTGAAGCAGCGATGTCCATTCTGGTTTCCGCTGATGCAATTCAAGCAGTCTATGATAAGCTCTCATATCAAGCTGATGCCAGCATGAGCCTTACCCTTGTTGAATCACTCTCTATGTGCCCAGAAGCAATTCCTGAAGAGTATGAGAAGATGGAACGATCTTCAGTTGTTTCCTGCATGAGAACTGTAGTCATGGAAAGTCTGCATGACAACATGGGTCATATGGGAATAGAACGGATCCTTGATCTTGATTATGTTCCTCAAATCACTGATGTACCAGTTGTTACTTCAGAAAGTTTTGTTCGGGAGTACAATGTCATAAGACAGCCTACGAAGATTTCTTCAAATTACAACCCTGAAACCGAAAACTTACCTGACTCAACATCTGTCCACAACGTCGAGCTGGAAGGTGAAAATGTTGAGAGTCTGAATGGAATTAGTGACCCACCTGAAAACCAATACTTGAGTACTGAACATTTACCTGAGGCTGCATCTCCATCCGGAAATTCTGTCCTGTCTGATCCGCCTTGGAGGGCATCTGATTCTCTCTCTCTGTGTGTGTGTCTGTCTACTGTTACAGACCCGTCTGCTCCGCCCTGGGGGGATCCCGTTCCGCCCTGGAGGGTTCCTGTCCTGTCTGCTCCGCCCTCGGGGAATCCTGTTCCACCCATGTTTTTGCCCCTCCTAACTCTGTCAGCCCGCATGGGCCTGGTCCTCCGCTCTGCTTTCTGTCCCACCCGCCCGCCCTTTGGTGTTATAGGACTGTTGTGGGCTCTGTCATGAACTGTGCCGTTATGGCTCCCTCCTTCACCCCTTGAGGGAGACTTCACTTCACTATGGACCATCTTTCACTACATTTCCCAGAACCCCCTGTTGTCACCCTTCACCTTAGTCGGCCATCTTAGTTCACCTACTCTTTGTATAAATAGACCGGTTCTCCCACTGTTTGGTTGCGAGGTTTTGTATAGTTTATTCTGTCAATTCTGAGCGTTGTTTCCTGGTTGCCCTCCCGTTGCCGAGCCCCTTTGTTCCTGGTTTCCCGAGACTGTTCTCCGCCCGCCTATTGACCTCCTTGCCTGCCCCTTGGATTACTCTGTGTTTGTTCTCCATTGTCCCAGTCTGCCCCTGTTTGACCCTGTCTGTTCGATTACGATTTCTGTTAATAAAGCTAGCACTTGGGTCCACGTCTTGTCATTGTTACAATTTTATTATTATACACAGGATTATTTAGATTTTTTGCCATATCCACATGCATGCTGCATGTATTTATTTGAGTGGTATCATTTTTAAATGGTAGTTTTCTATATAACATCAGGGATGCAGAGCACACGTTAGTATGGCTGTTGCATGCAAAGTGGTGAAGAAAGTGTGCCTCGCTCTCACACAATTTTTGTGTAGTTTTCTGAGCACAAACCCACCAAAAACGAAGCTGATTACTGAGATATATGTCGTAACCACCACCACCACAGCTGTTAAATGTATTTGGTCATCTTTATTTCCTACAAATACAAAAGCAACATTTATTTTTTTTCATGTTGGAATTTAATATTCTTCCAATACTTGGTATTGTGGCCATCTGTTTTTCATCTGTTCTTCATTATTTTGCAAGCCTTCTTGCTGTTGGCTGAGTAGAATTGAAATGTTAATTTCATTACTCTAATTATACTCTAAAACTCTAATTACTCTAAAATACAATGTGCTGCTGCACATTGAAATAGACACTGAATTATATTTATTTAATATGTCACATGTTTGTATTGTCATGTTGTCTACACTTATGAACCTTTTATGGTTAAGCTTTACCTAATTGAATTGTGTTTTATACTTCATAGCTGTTTTTTTATTATTATTATTATTATTATTATTATTTTTTTTTTTTTATTTTGCCTGTGGAATATAATGACAATTAATATTAGTTTAATAATGTACTGTTCTGCCAGTTTTTTAGCTTTGATATTATAACAGTGATTCAGAATTAAAGTTGAGCATTGACTCGAATATGCAGAGGCCTTTTGGCGGGAGCTGTTGCCATGGTGAATCATAATTTCAGAGCTCCACTGATCAGGGCTTTTTATAGTTGTGGTGCACATGCTAAACTCAGAGTCAACCTACTCAGAGTGGACTGAACTAACTCAATTCTGCTGTTCTGAAACCGAAAACTCATCCCAGTTTCCCATCTCATGGTAATTTAACTCAGAGTTCAAGTTTAAACTTAGTGTTGATTGAAACCCCTTATTGAAACAGGCCCCTAGCTTTTGAACAGTCACTCGCAAAGTCTTGTGTTGCCACGGCCTACATTTCTGAACGTTTTTGTAAGGTTGGTTCCCTTTCTGGCATTTTTTTTTTCCGAACTTATCAGCACCTCATTCGGCACTCCAGGGAGACGAGACACATTCCATTTCTTTCCATCATCCAACAGGAAAGTATTTGGGCCAACTCTCCTTTTCACCAAATGCGGAACCGTATACCTTGGGTATCCTTTGTGAACATGCTCTTGTTTCTTTATTGGCACCCAGTCTTTCTCCTTGAATTTGGGTACCTTGGCTCCCCTCCTTTTGTCAGTATCCTCTTTACATTTCTGCTGTTTGCGTGTCACAGTATTTTGTTTATCTCTGTATATGTCTTTACATCTGGCATTCAATTTAGTGCACATCTTGCGGCCACACAGCAACTCAAAAGGCGTAGCCCCCGTGGTAGCATGTGGTGTTGCCTGGAAGCTATGCAAAAACAGCTGATTTCCAAGGCTTTTTCTCCTGAATTGCTGATTGGATGCATTGCTTCAACACTCTATTAAATCGTTTGACTGCCCCATTGGCTTGAGGATAAGATAAACTGGAGTATGTATGTTGGATGTTATGTTCCTTCAGAAAGTCAGCCAAAGCAGAAGATGTTAGCTGTGGGCCATTATCAGAGACTAAACAGTGCATATTTCCCTCTCTACTAAAGACGGTGTGCAGAAAGTTTATGACAGCATCTGCTGTCACTTGTGGAGCAAAAGCTACTTCTGGCCACTTACTGAAGTAAACAAACAGAGTTATGCCATAGCGGCAGTCCCATGAAGCAGCTTCAAATGGTCCCATGATATCAATGGCTATCTTTTCCCATTGGCTGCTAGGTAGTTCTACAGGTATGAGAGGTGGAGGTGCAGGCTTGGCCATTTTGTGATTCAACTGATATGTCACAGAGGAGGCAATCAGAGTTTCTACACTTTTGCCCATTTTTGGCCACCAGTAGAGATCACAAAACCTTGCTTTGTTCTTACAATGCCTTGGTGTCATTCGTGTGCCAGATTTATGAGTCTCGTAAGCAGTGACACTGGGACTACTAAGCAGTGGTTACCCCACATAGTTAACGAACCCTCAACCGAAAGTTCATGTCGGATGTGAAATTAAGGTTCCAGTTCTTGTGTCACTGACCTTTTGTTCTAAGGTCTATCTGTGCACAAAGTTAGGCTAACTGGGGGCAGCTCTCTGATGCAGAAGTGAACTCAGAGGCAGACAAAGCAAGCAAGTGAGACTCAGTGGTGAATATTTCTGGTTCATCTATTGGATCATCGATGTCAGATAAAGAGAGTCAAGAGAGACAGTCTGCTATCATGTTGTATTTCCCAGGACGGAATGCAACCTCATAAGAAAAGCATAACAGGCGGGCTGACCACCTGTGCCTTTAGATATAAGAAGCATTGTGAGGGCTTGCTGGTCAGATATGTCCTCCATCTTTCAGTACTTCACACACAAGCTAATGCTTCCTTTTCCACAGCCGAGTACTTCTTTTCAGCTTGCGAAAGAGTTCGGGAGGCAAATGTAATTATGAGCTCAGTACCATCAGTATGTAACTGCGAAAGAACTCCCCCCACTCCGTAATCAGAAGCATCGGTACTCACATAAGTTGGTAGCGGGGATCAAACAGAGCTAGAATTGGTCTCTGAGATAAGAGCTTCTTCAGGGTAGCAAAATGTTGTTCTACCTTATCAGTCCAGAGAAAGTTCATGTCAGTAAAGGTTCCACCACCGTTGCATAATCAGGCAGAAATTTGCTATACCAGGCCCAGCAATGAGCGTAATGGGGCCAAGTCATGGGGAGCAGGTGCATGCATGAAAGCTGCTAGTTATGAAAGTTATCAGGGTCATGAAAGTTATCAGGGTCTGGACGCAGTCCCTTTTTGGAAATTGTGTGACCCAAAAATGTCAGTATTTGCAACTTAAATTTACATTTCTGCGTATTCAGTTTCAGACTAGCCTCTTTTAGATAGTGAAGTACTGAATTTAAATGAGTGTCATGGGTGTCCACTGTGTCTCCATACACAATTATGTCATCCAACCCACATAGCAAATGGTCTTGGCCCAAATGTGGCCTCAAGCTGGCACTGCTGGCCTCCTGTCGGCAATGGCATGTACCCTTTCAGCCAGAGCTGAACCATGTGTGGCAATGATGGCACAGTGTGGATCACTGTAAATAATATGCGGTCCGATTGTGGGTGGGAGGAGTCTGGCCCAGATCAGTCCAGTCATCATGTGGCCCAAATCCGGCATGTGACATGACAGCATATATGTGACCAATGATAAACAACATAAGCAAAATATTGCATGATAATGGTTAAATGATCACAGAAATTTCATTGACATGAAGGAATCTTTAAATTTAATCTTTGAAATGGCAAGTCAAAACAGAATGAAACATTATAATTTCAAAATTAAGCAAATCAGTAAATCAGTCAACTGCTTTAAACTGCAATTAATTAGAATTTTATTTTATTTAAATTAGAGAGCATTATCATGCTGTAATGAATTTAGCTCAAAGGGAAATATTAATAATTAATCATAACTCGTTATATTTAATTATAATATTTGGACAATTCAAAATAATTATCTTGATGAAACTCATTTCGCATTTCATATCAACTGACCTGTTCGTCCAGCGAACATTCAGGGTAAATTCATATGTATTCACAGAAAAACTATTTTCTTGGTCACAGAAAATAACTTTGTTAAATACTAATGCATTAGAGCATGTAGCTTTGATCGGAAATCGTAAAGTTACATTTTGCAATGCAGAATCAGAAACTCATGTAATTTGTGCACAAGAACTTTATTAACTACAGACTAACACATAACTAATCTAAACAACACATATACATACACACACACACATCAGGCACACATGGAATGGCTAATGAGAGGTACGGAAGAGGGAAAGGGGAGAGTCAGAGTTAACCATCTCTAAAAACCATCAGTTTCTAGTTCAAAGCACAGTATACGATAGCTTAAATCAGAACTCTGTCTGGTACAAGATATTATACTTGCATTTGACCTGGCTGTGGGACGAGGGTCTCGAGAAGCCTTTGAATGGCTGGAGTTGCAATTTCTTGAAACTCAGAAGTTTTCCTTGGGTTTGTTGTGCTCAGGAGACAATCAGGTTGAAAACCAGAACTCCACATTTCGCTGGCTTGCTGGTTTTAGAGATTATTTGTTAAATGTAACAAATAACTGTATGTCTGATTGGTCCAGACACTACAGATAATCCCCCCTTTCGGTGATCAACGTTAAAGGTGCAGAGCAATGAGACAGGCACCTGCCATTCATGGCTGGAAGGGTGACTCTTTGGCCATTGGTGCTTCCAGGAGTGGTTGCTTTGCCGTGGTTGATGCTGTCAGGCAGTATATTGTAGTGAGGTAAGCTGTAGCAAGGTGTGGGTCCTCGAGCGTGTACAGCAGGTGTCGGGGCAGCGTCACCTGTCTTCCTGACTGGGTCAGGTGGTTGTTTCAGGTGCTGTTATATAGTAGACTGTCTGTGGTGCCTGTGGTTTGGAAGAGCTGGTTGGACTCTCACTTGTGAGAGGGCAGGCGGTTCCAGGGGGTGCAGGGAATTGTTAGAGAGATTTGTAGTGTGAAGGGAGTTTCAGGCTGAGCTAGTGAAGGTGGCAGGAGGGCAGCAGGTGTTTGTTAGTCCTCTGTTCTGCTCGAACTTCACCAAAGGTCTGACATTAGCAGTGTCACTTTCCTCTTATAGCGTCACTGACTTGAGCTTACCTGAGTTGTGTTGGTAGAAGTTTGCTGTTGGGCATGTGAGCCGTTGCTCTGTCCAACGTTGTCTGGCTGCTCCTGGGGTGTCGGCTGATTTGCAGGATGCTCCTCCCTTGGAGGAGTCTGATGCTGTGTTGCATTGCGCAAGGAGTCAGCAGTTTGTCCTTTTCAATATTCCTCAGTTGAGTTTTGTTCAAGGAGCTCTTTTGCTAGTGTTAGCAGCTCCTGTAACTCAGAAGTAGGCATGTCCAGCTGTCCGCATGCAGCCTCCATTTGGCACCTGTGTGAAGGGTGTGGGGGAGGATGTTGTGGTGGACTGCTGTTGGACATACCATTGTGTACATAGGATGAGGATATCCTTTTGCATGGCTTCTCCCGGTGGTGTTTGGTACCTGGGCTGTTGCCATGGCGACAGTTCTGCACTGGTCTTGTGTTGCTATGTCCAGCTATTCTCCTTGTTCCGCAGCTGTCTCAGACCTTAAACGTCTTTTGATTATGGCTGGATCAGCCTCTAGCTGATCTGTGAGGCTTTGAGCACGTGTCCGCTCCTTGCGGGACTCTGTGACCAGTTACGTGAAGTTGTTTACACTCTGGTTGAGGCCCATGAGGTGACTAAGGTGGTGATAACCTTGGTCCGTCCACCATAGCTGTAACTCTGGCTTGGGTCAGGTGTCATTGGTCCTCTTCTCTCCTTGTCCAGTGGCATTTCCCTCAGGGGCTGTGGGTTGTCAGCATCCCTGGGCAGAACAGTGTTCCTCGCACTGGTTAGTCGGTGTTCAGGTCGTCCATCTGGGAGGATAGGCTGAGCATCTGTGAGATGTTGCCATTCTCATGGTGAGGGTAAAGGTAAGAGGCTAATGCACCACCCTGAAGAGTTCGGAGCTACAGGCTTAATGGTTTAGTTAGCGATATAACATACAGCTTGTTGTTTCGGGCATGGTTTGCTAGTGAAGTGTCTTCTATGATTAATGTCTTAGCTGTGGATGCTAGGGTGTTAATATTTCTTGGTTCTGAGAATCGCTCTTGTATTGCATAGCCGAGATCTAATAAATGACTTAAGATGGTTCTTATGGTCAAAGTATTTCTCAGAATCTCCTGATGACTCACAACAGGCTGAATCTCTTACAACGTGGGGGAAGTGGAAAAAAAAAAAAAAAAAAAAAAAAAAAAACCGGGAAGGAGGACAGTTTCCTATTTGGATTATGCTTGTTGTCTCTGGTTCCTCTTAGCTCTATGGAGAGGCAAGACCACTGTAGAATAAAAGAGGGGAGTGTAAATAACTCAGGTAAATAATAACTATGTGAATAGCTGAGTGCTATTATCATTAGGACAACTTAAGTGATTTAAACAGCACAGTGGCCAGAAATTGGGAATACTCAATAGCACTCTTGATTAACCGTTAGGTTTGCTTTGATCATCACACCGTATTTGGTCACCGCTGCTGCGTGTTTAAGACCATTCTATGGGTATGTCCTTCCATAAAGTTTAGCCAACGGTTACACGGTTCCCAATATCTATAAAATTCTTCTCTACTTAAACAGTTTACATGTAATTAAATTTAGATTTAATTAAGTAACTGCAAATTTAGTTGAAGCACGAGGGGATACAACTAAAATAGTAAAGGTGAATTAGCTGAGAAGGCTTAAAGTGAGGGAAGAAGTAGTAAGGGTTCAGGAACAGTCAATATATTTTAAAATATATTTATATAAACATATAGATCACCTTGCACTGCATGCCCACAAGCTTCAAGTGAATGATGATAACCGCTAGCTGTTGACGCTATTGGTTAACTTAGCCTAAGCTAAAGCTGGTCCTTGTTAGCTTGACCGGCTCAGGTGTTGTGCTTACAATCTGGTGTCATGACGTGTGCATTCTCTGGAGTTTTTGTGTCCTTTGACAAGTCTTTGTCATGGGAACCAATGCACATTAATGCAAATTCGAACAGAGTGTAGCAAGTGTCTGTAGGCTTTGAAAGGCTTAGTCTGTTAGCAAGTGAGATATACACTTCTATTTAAAATTCCCATTCCAGCGGCCAAATCTTAAATTCACTGGCACACACTTGCTTCTTTCCAAACATGTGTTTCCACCTACTTTAAATGTAAGTCCTGTGCTGACTTGCGCTGAGGCCCTGCCGGGGCCTTCCGGCGCTAACTTGATCCTTTGAGTTTGGTAGATCAGAGTCATTGGGATCTTACAAACCCCTTTCTGAGGTGCCCTTGTGGTTGTTAAAGGTTCTCGTGTCAGGTCACACAGTTGTTGCAAAGGCATTGAGTGGGGCAGGCCAGAATGCCTAAACCGGTGACTTACAAACAGAAGGCTGTTTGGAGGAAAAGCTTGCAAAGTTGGTGTCCTCCTCCTTTGCGGGTTCATTGTGAGCTCCAAAGTAAGCTCGTTGAGGTCTGTGATGGGGAAGTTTCATGCTGGCCCTCTTTGGTGGCTAGGGCAGCGAATAGTTCATGTTCAGACTTTAGGTCTGCAATTTCCTTTGTGCTGACTTGTCTTAGCAGCTGGTAGTCCTATTGGATGTGTCCTGGCTGTCAAACCAGGAAGCATTGCACCTCTGGGCTAGAAGTGACCCAGAGCGGACACTCTATCTTGGTGGTTCAGGACTGCAGGTGGAAATCAAATGTCTCACGGTAGGCATGGACATAATTTTCTCCTGCAGGTTTTGTTGTGAATGCAGGAATGTCTCATTTAGTTGAGATCTTTGAGTGTCACTTCATGTGCTGTTTCCGGGCTCGTCTGAATGAATCCTTTTCCTTCTGTCACTGCTGAAGTTTTCAGGAAGTTGACTTGTGGATTGTCAAGCAGAAGGATTTGACTCCCCCCTTTTGTGTCTTGTACAGGGGTGAGTTGGATTGCACTGCTGGATCTGTGACAGGCAGCAGGGTGTCTTTTATGTGAGTTCATGCACAGTCTGTAAGACTGTTTCAGTTCTTTCTGGACCATGTTGAGCTCCTCCCTAAGGTTGCAGAATTGCTGAGACCAGGTTTGGACTTCAGCTCTGGCTGCATGCAGAGGGCTTCTATGGCCGTAGCTCTGATGTCTCTCACATTAAGATGTAGATATATATATGCTGTTTTGACAGCGATTTGTGTGGAACAGTTCTCTTTCCAAGTCTTTTCCGGTGGCCATTTCAAGCTGTCTCCTGTGTCTGGCAGCTGTTAGAGCCTCCTGAAGACTGGCGATTTCTTCCTGTTGCTCCATCCTGTCAGGTTCTTTGAACCTGTTCTGTTTCTTCTCTTGCTGGGCAGGTGTCAGTTCCCTTTGGAACTTGGGACTTGCAGTTCAGTTCATTTTCCTCCTGTCTGAGACGATGCTGGTCAGCTTCTGGTTGTCCTGGCTGGGTGTGAAGTGTCCATTTGTGTCACAGTTCTGCTGTTCCTTTCTCAGACGTTGCAGGTCTTTGGCTGCTTTAGGCTGAAGGATGTTCATCGCAGTGCTCTGCCGGTCTCCAAGGTGATACTGGTGGGTGGCAGTGCTGGGGTCTGACACACGCTGGGTCACTTGTGTAAACACAGGAGAGAGGGGCAGAAGGCAAATGCAAGTACAGACAGAGGTGGTAAGCTATCTATTTGGATAATGGCCCTGTAGGCCAGGTAGTGTGTGGACAGCCGGTGAGGGATGGCAAGTGCGCACAAAGGATAGTGGTTTGAGTAACTTTGCATGGGTCAGCTAATGACTGTGCTGTACGTGTGGTACATTATTACTCAGCGCACTGATGGTTCTTAGGGTTGGTCATTATGAGAGTATCAAAAATAAAATGAAATAACGACAGGAAGAGAAAGAAAGAGAAAGAAAGGCTTTCCTTATTTAGTTTGAGCTAGAAAATATGATTAAAGCAGTTGTCACCTTGTGGGTGAGGCTGCATTAGGCTCATAAACCTAGGATTAGATTATTAGCTAAACTAGCACACACCAAATACTCAGAGGTCGGAAAGAAAAAGAAACAATGGGGAGTATTTCTTGTTCTATCTGGCACCTCCATTGTGTTCGGCAGTCAATGCACTTCAGTATACAAGGCCTGGCCTTGCAGATTGCGAAGGGGCAGAGAGGTAACACGGATTTAGGGCTGTTAATATCCTGTATAACTCTTTAGGGGAACAACAGTTGCTAAACTGCTGTAATCCCACACAAGGAGGGAAATTGCAGGGAAATTAGGGATCGCCGATCTCCTTTAGTTGGTTTTCTTTCTGTTGGCTTATTAAGGTGTTCATTGAGTCAAATCTTTACAGTGCTTCCACTGTTCTAGTAGCAGGGGTTTCCAGGCACAACAGTAAATCATTTGTGGCACAATTGTTTCACTTGGTTCAAAACTTTGAGAAGCTTTATCTCTCCCATCACTAGTTTAAATCAAAGTCCCTTTGTCTACATGCTCTCAAAGTCTGTGGACTTTGGTTTAAATATAACACTCTATACTCGCATGCATCTACGCGTTAGCTGGGTGCTAACAACTATCATTCGAGGTGAGGGCTTTAACTTGAGTGCGTTTAGTTCTGTTAAAGAGCTAGCTTTGGCTACACGCAGTTGTTTGTTTACATTAAGGTCTGATGAAGTGAGGGGTGCTGTTATCAGATCTACCCGGAAGTGTCTGCTCACACTTCCTGGGGTCCTGAGTTGCTAAGAGACCAGTGCAAGCTAACAACACAGCCCAAGCGGAGCAGTGGTTGGTCTGCATTGTGCGCATGCACGGGAGACTCATGTGCTCAGTCATGACGTCACATGTAACTCATTCACAAATCAAAACAGCATCCTCATTTCACAGACACATGGCAAAATTACTAGTTAGCTAGGCTAGAATTATACCATTAGTTCGCTATTCAATTGGATAATTGAATCCTAAAGATTCAGTCGTATGCGATAGTTATAAGAGACCTTAATTCTGAAAAATGAGGCCCAAATCAAAATTAAAATAATTATACTGTAACGAGATTCCTTCATCGCTCAGTTCTAATATCAATGCAAGTGTGATTTATTCACCATGCAGATTAATTAATGCCGCTAATCTGAGATTTTTTTTCCTCAGAGAAGATTTATACATTTAAAACTGAAAACGGGGATTTCTCACCCAAAATCAGATTACTTTGTTGTGGTACCATTTACAAAAGCTGCTAATCTGAGATTTCTTCGTCAGAGAAGTCTTACGCTACTAACAAAAATATTAGGGTTTCTTCGCTAATTTCATGTTAGTTTCATATCGCGCATTTCAATATGTATTATAGCTTTGGAAAACGTTCTACTGCTGGTAAACGTAAGCTATATAAGGCCTTAAATCAGGAAAAT
Source organism: Cirrhinus molitorella (assembly GCA_033026305.1). Taxonomy (NCBI): domain Eukaryota; kingdom Metazoa; phylum Chordata; class Actinopteri; order Cypriniformes; family Cyprinidae; genus Cirrhinus; species Cirrhinus molitorella. Next base: position 25,396,495 of record CM065138.1, read on the forward strand.
GTAGAGCATCGTACAGAATCCTGCTATCATCCTGAATTTGGGGATTTCTTCGCCCAGATCAGACTGATTTATTTGATACCATTTATACGGCTGCTAATCTGAGATTGCTTCGTCAGAGAAGTCTTACAACCTACTAAAAAAAAAAAAGATTAGGGTTTCTTCGCTAATCAGGTTCGGTACAGATCGGTAATCGTAAAGTGACATTTTGCAATGCAGAATCAGAAACTCATGTAATTTGTGCACAAGAACTTTATTAACTACAGACTAACACATAACTAATCTAAACAACACATATACATACACACACACACACACACACATCAGGCACACATGGTAAGGCTAATGAGAGGTACGGAAAGAGGGCAAGGGGAGAGTCAGAGTTAACCATCTCTAAAAACCATCAGTTTCTAGTTCAAAGCACAGTATACGATAGCTTAAATCAGAACTCTGTCTGGTACAAGATTATACTTGCATTTGACCTGGCTGTGGGACGAGGGTCTCGAGAAGCCTTTGAAACAGGTCCGGATGGTTCCATCTGATGGCTGGAGTTGCAATTTCTTGAAACTCCGAGATTTTCCTTGGGTTTGTTGTGCTCAGGAGAATCCACCCTACTGGGTGAGCACATGGCTTTGTAAGAAATGGGGTTTGCTGGCATTGTGGGACGCAGCGGATGCGTAGGCCACAATCCAGAGATAAAGATGTGGAGAAAGGAATGTCTGGTCGAGGACATTTCCATGAAGATGAGCTCCAGGGTTAAGTGAGAACGAACTCCAGTGTTGTAGGTTTGAGTTTTGTGATCAAAAGCCATTTCTATGGTTAGGAAGGCCACATGAGGGCCTCCACACAACAAACAATCTGAGGATTTTCGCAGAAGAGAGGGAGGAAACAGTGTTCTGAGCCCTTTAAAGTCTGGAGAGAATCACACTTTCCCAAATGGGTTCAATCAATGAGAAGGTTGAATTTCTCAGCGGGAGGTTAGAACCTGGGTCCTCATTTTATGGCCCTTTGTTTCCGAGGCATGGCAGTTTGCATATGTAACTCAATAGGGGTTCAGGCCAAAAATACTAAGGATTCTTAGAACACTCATATGTTGCACAGGTATACACAGATAATACACACCATCTTTAAGATAATCAAAATACAATTTCAACGAGACCAAACACGATTATACTACATAGAAATCTACCATAAAATATGCATAAAACAGTTAATAAAACAAAAGACAAAGTATCTGAACAGTCATACTTTTAAAATCACCTTTTGGTCTTTGGTGATTTTAACATTCATCTTAACAATCCTTATGCTACAGACTTCCATTCACTTCTTGCCTCATTTGATCTCAAACGCCTTACCACTACGAGCACTCACAAATCTGGCAACCAACTTGACTTAATTTACACTCGCAATTGTATCGCTGACAACATCCTGGTCAAACCCCTACACGTCTCTGACCATTTCCTTATTACATTTAATATTCATCTTTCAACCTATGCATCACCAACCCCTCTACCGGTTACTTTTAGACGAAACCTACGCTCCCTCTCACCCTCACACTTTTCCTCTGTACTTTCCTCCTCTCTTCCCTCACCTATCCATTTCTCATCTCTGGATGTGGATGCAGCCACTGACACCTTATGCAACACCTTAAAGTCTTGTCTCAACGATATCTGTCCTTTTTCCACCAGGCCAGCACGGGCTACCCCCTCTAACCCCTGGCAAACTCAGGCAAGCAGAAAGAAAATGGCGCAAATCTAAACACCCGTCTGACCTGAGTATGTACCAATCATTGCTTTCTGCTTTTTCTACTCAACTCCACACTGCCAAATCCTCATATTATCATAACAAGATCTCTTATCTCTTCAAAACATTTAACTCTCTCCTCTGTCCCCCTCCACCACCACCCACCACTACACTAACAGCTAATGATTTCGCACAATTCTTCACAGACAAAACTCGAACAATCAGCAAACAATTCTTAGCCCCTCATACACATGACTTACAACCCACCACACCCACTTCGAACACTCTCACTTTCTCCTTCTGTCCCCTCACTGAGACAGAAGTATCAAAACTTCTCCTCTCCAGCCACCCTACAACATGCCCACTTGATCCCATCCCCTCACACATTCTTCAAGCAATCTCTCCTACTATCTTACCAGCACTCACACACATCATAAATACATCGCTCCTCACAGGCACTTTTCCAACTTCTTTTAAGCAGGCTCGGGTAACCCCACTGCTTAAGAAACCAACACTGAACACCTCACTTCTTGACAGCTACAGACCGGTCTCTCTGCTTCCATTCATAGCAAAAACCCTCGAACGAGTTGTTTTCAACCAGGTATCATTGTTCTTTTCACAGAACAACTTACTGGATCCTAACCAGTCAGGTTTCAAGAGTGGCCATTCGACTGAGACTGCGCTACTGTCAGTTACTGAAGCCTTGCGGACAGCAAAAGCTGATTCTAAATCATCAGTTCTAATTCTGCTTGATTTATCCGCTGCTTTTGACACCGTCAACCATCAGATCCTCCTGTCCACCCTCTCATCGCTGGGCATCACAGGAACTCTGCTTCGCTGGTTTGAATCCTATCTCACCGGTAGGTCATTCACGGTAACCTGGGGAGGAGAGGTATCCAAAACACATCAACTGATCACCGGGGTTCCTCAGGGATCAGTTCTTGGTCCTCTCCTCTTCTCCATATACACAACATCACTGGGTCCCATCATAGAGTCACATGGCTTCTCCTACCATTGCTATGCTGATGACACACAACTCCATCTTTCATTTCAACCAGATGATCCAACAGTACCTGCACGGATCTCAGGCTGCTTGGCGGACATCTCAACGTGGATGAAAGAACATCACCTCCAGCTTAACTTGGCAAAAACTGAGCTTCTTGTTTTTCCTTGCACTCCAAACTTACAGCATGGGTTCACCATCCAGCTGGGCTCTTCCACAATCACTTCTTCAAACTCAATCAGGAATCTGGGTGTCATCTTTGATGACCAGTTGTCTTTCAAAGATCATATTGCAAAGACTACTCGATCTTGCAGGTTTGCTTTGCACAACATCAGAAAGATCAGGCCCTTTCTAACAGTGCAGGCTACACAACTTCTTGTCCAGGCCCTTGTCATCTCCAGACTGGACTACTGCAATGCTCTTTTGACTGGTCTTCCATCATGCACAATCAAACCTCTACAAATGATTCAGAATGCAGCAGCACGGCTGGTCTTCAACGAGCCCAAAAGAGCCCATGTTACACCTCTCTTTATCTCCTTGCACTGGCTCCCAATTGCGTCTCGTATCAAGTTCAAGACTCTGATGCTTGCATATAGGACAACCACAGCTACTGCACCTGCTTATCTGCACTCGCTATTGCAAATCTACACCCCCTCCAGAACTCTGAGATCTGCTAGTGAGCGACGCCTTGTGGTACCATCACAGAGAGGTGCTAAATCACTATCCAGAACATTCTCTTTTACTGTTCCTGGCTGGTGGAACGATCTTCCTACCCCTATCCGGAATGCTGATTCCCTGACAAGCTTCAAGCGACAGCTTAAAACTCATCTCTTTCAACTCTATTTGCTGTTACCATAAAAAAATAAAATAAAAATAAAAAATCTCTTTATTCCTTCCCTTTCTAGCTTGTACTTGTCTGAAGCACCACTTGAAATCTGGTATTATAGCACTGCCTGTGTCTGTTTGTCTCCTTAAGAAGAATCGCTCTATGTTCTCCCAACTGTATGTCGCTTTGGACAAAAGCGTCTGCCAAATGCCTAAATGTAAATGTAAATGTAAATAACATACACAGTGATATATGGGCTATGTGTTTTCGTTCACAGAAAGGTTTGTCTGTGAATAAATAATTTATAAACAAGCATTTTATTTTTATTCAAATTCTAGGTATCCATGTAATGCTTTGTGTGAGAAACAGATTCAAATTCAAACCATTCACCTGCGATATGTATCTCCTTCATTTGTAGCTATAGTAACAATTTAAAAATTTGCCGTTAAGAAGATTTACTACAAGTTTTACGGCAAGGATGGTTTCGTCATCGATTGCGACATGCCGTGTTTCCGGTAATGCGTCTTTTGAATGCAAAGCACAGGCGTTCGTTTGTATCGGGATAGCGATAGCATTTAACAACTTAAATTACGTTCTGCTCCTCGCGCTAAAATATACTATTACGCCAGATGGGACTGCGACTGCAACGTATCATCATTTGGACTCATCTTACTGTGGTACTGCTCTTTGATATTTCTGCAATACATTCTTGTGATTAATGTTATATGTCTGTTACGTTTTTCTTATAGACAATGTACTTTAGACACACTCTTTATTGCTTGATTTGTTCTTTATAAATAAAAACATCTTCAATACAATACATTTATATTGGAAAGTTGTGTGATTTGTGGATATTAAGGCTGATTTTCTATTCAGTTTAACATACTTTATTGTGTGTACATTTCACAAAATAAATAATGGTGATTTATAGTAATATCAAATATTAAGATTCTGTATTAGGTCTGGGCTACATAAGGTTCAGGTGTGGCTCAGATTTGGGGATTCTGGTTTACTTAAGACTGAGATTTGTTACCGAGGGAAACATGATTGTGTGGCCTGGAGCTGGACCAGAAAAAATTTGCTATGTGGGAAGTAGGCTTGGAAACCTGGCAATCCATGCAGTATGGTCATTCTCATTTTCTGAAAAGCAGGCACAGACGAAGCCAGACCGTATGGGATGTGTTTATAACAAAACAACCTGTCCTGGGTTAAAAATGCTGTCAAATCTCGACTTTCAGGGTGCAGTGGAACCTGGTGATGTGCTGAGGCTAAATCTGTGGTAGAGAACACTTTTGCCCCACGCAGTTCTGCTAACAGTTCCTCAATATGGGGCAAAGGGTGGCTATCTACAACTATAGCCTTGTTAGGCTTCATTAAATTGACACACATGCAGATTCCACCCCTTTTTTGTGTCACTACAACTGGGGAGACCCATGGTGATGCATCAACCCATTCAATTATGTCATGCTCCAGCAAGGTTTTGAGTTCATCGGAAACAGCTTGTCTCACAGACAAAGGCAGTCTTCTCAATTTTTGCTGAACAGGCTCGATATCCTGCTTTACTTTCACTTTGTGTACGAATCCACTTGCACAGACTACAGTATGAACTGGGAGCAACTCCGGGTCTCATTTGTATTCAAGGTATCACCTTCTATACGGCAGTTAAGTGCTTTCAGCGGATCCATTCCTGGCAAAGGTGAGCCTGACTTTACTATGTAGAAGGTACCCACTGCTGATTTACCATCATGTAAGACATCTGTGGAAAAACAGCCTAGCACCGGAATAGTCTCTTTAGAATAAGAGACAAATTTTACTTGGTTGAGAGTGCATGAAGCAAAATGTGCATGGTACGTACTCTCTGGCAACATGGACACGGATGTCCATCATCTGTTTTAAGTGCATGCTACAGAGAATTTTGTCTTTCACAGTCATAGTTTCATTCATGTATAAGTGAGCTCCGGGATGACAATCTCACACGCCTGTTTCTGTGACAAATGGCACACTTTGGCAAAGTGTCCTATTTTCCCACAGGAATTGCAAACTGCTTTCATTGCTGGGCATGAAGGTTTGTTAGCCAGATGATTGCTGGATCTGCAATGGTAGCATAAAGACATCTGTTTCAAGATGACAACTGGCCATTCTAATTAAGAGGAAGGTAGTGGCTTTCTATCATGTTTCTATCTTTTCTCAGTCTTCTCCATCTCTTTATTTTCTCTAGACTCCTTTCGTCTCTTGCTGCCATTTAGTGGCTACACAGGACAGTTCTCCTCTCTGGCTTTATAAGTAATTAGCAAGATTAAAAGATTAAGATTAAAATCTATACGATGTTTAATAGGGAACATTTAATATGTTCTAGAAAACGATGCGACCTAAAATTAATCTTGTTTACATTGTAACACTGAATGATAGAGTATAAGAATGTTTAGACAACATGTATTGCGTAATACATACAATACATACATATTTGTATATTTATTTATTTTATTTATTTAGTGTATAACAATAGAATGAAAACATAAGTACACACACACACACTTGTATATATGTATATATATACACATACCTATACATATACATATACACTGGAGATCAAAATTAGAGAACAATTTATAAACAATTGAACAATTCTGAAATAATGTCATCTTCACTGCTCAACAGTTGGAGTTTTTCTCCTGTCTATACCATGCTACCAGAACACCTTTTCCACAAAATAACTAAGGCATTTCAACAAAAACCATTATTTTGCAGAAAACACACTGATCAAAATTAGAGAACAACAATGACTGTAGCATGGAAAAAGATTACAACAAAATTTTCTCAAGGTTACAACAGTCAGCAATTAGTAGGAAGTGTACAGGCCTCTGCTCTGAATGACTTCAGCACATCTGCGGCCACAGGACAGCACTAGTCTCTCACACTGCTCTGGTGTGATTTTGGTCCACTCTTCTTCCAGTCTCCTCCACAGTTCGGTGACTGTAGTGGGTTTCTTGGCCATAACTTTGTCGCCAAGGATTTTCCAGAGGTTCTCTATTGGGTTGAGATCAGGACTCTGGGCAGGCCATGTCATTATTTCAATGTTTTCAGTTTCAAGGAACTGCTTTACCCGTTTTGCTGTGTGACATGGAGCGTTGTCCAGCATGAACACTGCGGGCTGATTGGGTGATGAACGCAGGGAAGGAACCATATGTTGTTGAAGAAGGTTCTCATAAACATTTGCATTCACTCTGCCATGTAGCTGTATAAGAGGCCCAACTCCTGCTGCAGAAAACATGCCCCAAACCACGACACTTCCTCCTCAACTTTTCACTGACTTCTTTACACACTTTGGGTCTTTCTCTAGTTATCGCCAAACATAATGTTTCCCATTGGACCCAAATAAATTAAACTTGCTTTCATCACTGAAGTGAACTTTGGACCAGTTCTCCTCTGTCCACACAACATGCTCCTCAGCAAAGCTTAGTCTAGCCTTTTGATGAGAGGTTTGGTCACTGCAGAGTGGGCTTTCAGTCCAAATGCTCTTAAACGTCGAGACACTGTATGACGAGACAGATCCTTACCCTGTTCAGTGCTGAACTGGTGAGCAATTCCAGCTGCAGTGTGGAAATGATTGCCCAATGAGATCCTCCGCAGTATCCTGTCCTCTCTTGTATTTGTCTTCCGTGGACGACCAGCCTTCTTGGGGGACTTGAATGAGTTTGTGATGTTGTAAAGATTCAGTATTCTTGAAATCACAGATTTGGAATGACCAACTTGTCTTGCTATGGCTGATAGGGTCATCCCTTTGGCCTTCATCTGGACAACCTGCTGCCGGAGGCTTTCAGTCACTTTAGAACGGCCCACCATCTTCCAGAGTCAGTGAAACTGGAAGTTAGGCTGCCAGTTAAATAGGGGTTGACAGATAATCAAGGAAATTAGCACCAGGGGCCAGATTAACACCAATAACTGGGAGGTATCTGAAAGTGTTCTCTAATTTTGATCAGTGTGTTTTCTGCAAAATAATGGTTTTTGTTGAAATGCCTTAGTTATTTTGTGGAAAAGGTGTTCTGGTAGCATGGTATAGACAGGACAAAAACTCCTTCAACTGTTGAGCAGTGAAGATGACATTATTTCAGAATTGTTCAATTGTTTATAAATTGTTCTCTAATTTTGATCTCCAGTGTGTATATATATATATATATATATATATATATATATATGTGTGTGTGTGTGTGTGTGTGTGTGTGTGTATATATATATATATATATATATATATGTGTAATATATATATGTATATGTAATCTAAAACTCTATTCTTTCACATTGTTTCTTACAATCGACTCCAAAAACAGCTGGGCCATCTGGGGGTGAAGTCTCAACTCATCCCGAAGCGAAGTCTCATTAATGGGCCATTAGAGGAGGGCTCTCAGTTGTGAATCACTAAATATTAATGACCATGTCCATTAATGTCACTCTCTTGAATATTCTCTTTTAATGACAAAACTTGTTTTGGAAGATTTACATCAATACATTGTTTTCTTTGAAGGAGTGAACAAGATAATTTTCACATCATTTTGTAGAAAAAAAACCTCTAGCCATATCCATATCCAGTTCTCAAAAGTCTTGTGAACAAATTTTCTGTATGTGTTTCAGTGACTTTATTTATTTTTATTTTGTTTGTTTTTCACTAACCATGCATAAATGCTGTTTTCTTAAACACAAACATGTTGCTTACATATTACTGTAGCCCAGTTTGTGCTGATTACAATGTAATCAGACTTTAGCCATTAATATGTTTTTAGCAAGCTTCTACACCATACCAGTTCCCGGGGCCGCATGGGACCCCGAGGGCTCTGGTTCCATTCAGGGACTGCAGAATGTGATAGGTGTAGCCCAACCTGCAGCTCTATGGATGTCTGTTAAGAGGTCCTGATTGCTGGGGCCATCTGCGGCTGCGATTCCCCTGGTCAGGTGGCTCTCACTTCCGATGGGGCAGGGTATACCTCTGGCCTAGTAGGCCATATGTCTCATCCACATCCAGAGGGAGATCTTATTTGGAGGCAGCATTCCCTCTGTGAGCATAGTCAGGGAGGCCAGGGAGGCTGTCTTGAAGGAAGGGCACTGAAGTCGACTGACTGAAGGCTCAGAGGACCATGGACAGATCCAAGCGGGGATGACAGAGAAATCAGATAACCAAAACAAGCTTCTCCACCGATATGCCTTCTACCAGGTTGTGGTGAGCAAATATAGCAGCTTCCTGAACCTTGAGAGAGAAGCAGAAATGTTCCTGCCAAGGCCTCCTTGGCAGAAGGATAGGCTTGATTTGATGCCCCTACTCCGTGGGTTCTTCCCTTGGGAAGAAGACCTGCTTGTGATTTTGCGCCAACTGGGGTCGAGCAGCCGCCTTGTGGAGGGGGCTTCTGGACTGAAAAAAGTTGGTTGTACCTCCGCTGGTAGAAGGTCTCTGAAATTCTCCTGGGAGGTTTCTGAGACCTGGGTGCAGGTGCCAGATTGTGCCCTTCCACTGAAGAAGGTTCTTCCTTAGAGGAATGTGCCAGTGAGGTTCATACTTGAGAAGCCAATGGGTTAGCTGTGTAACCAGTGTATCTATATCGAGCAGGGGCTCGGACAGGCTGCACCACACATGGCAGTGAGTGGATTTCGACGAGGTAACAGGAGAACCTAAGCCTGGCCAAATCGACTCCAAAAACAGCTGGGCCATCTGGGGGTGAAGTCTCAACTCATCCCGAAGCGAAGTCTGTTGTGAGAGCGCACCAGCCACAAGATTGAGTTTGTCTGGAATGTAAGTAGAGATTTGAATCTATGTTGACTCCAGATAGGAGATGGTGGGCTGGTTGTGACTGAACACAGCCTTGAGGAAGGTATGCGGTAACATAGCTTGGGTCCAGTTGTAACCTGAGAAAAGAAACACTCTGTTCTAGGGAGAGATGCACTTTTCCCAGATGACCTGAAGTCCTAACAGGCTAGGTGGCTGGAAGCCATGTCCCTGTGAGTGCAAACCAACTTTCGAGTGTGAGCCAGACAGTGAAGCGCTGAGCCAGTTGAGGATGCAGATGCCCATTTCCCAAGAGGGGCAGGGACAGCCTCTGTAACTTTCGCAAAAGGCGTGAGGCAACAGGGACTGCCTGGGGGAGGGAAGCCTTAGAAGGGTCGATAAGCCTTCAGGTCTATGCCACAAACCAACCCTGCTTCTGACACATGATTAGCTGTGCTGGGGGTGGCATTTTGAGCAGATGCTTGTGAAGGGCCTGCTTCAAAAAGCTCCCAGATCCAGGAATTATAATAGTCCACCATTCTAGGGTAGAATGAGACGGGGACCAGAGTCCCTTGCTTCACCGTGCCCCTTTTCACCAGAAGGGGTGCGATTCTTGTTTGAAGGCTGCAGCAATCTACCCCGAGCCGAGTAAGTAGAATCCCACTGAACCTGAGCAGGCGCCTTGCAAGCTAGATTGCATAGTCGAGTCCGATGGTTCAAGGAAGTTGCCAAGAGGGATACCCATCCGTTAGACTCTCAAACAGACCTTGTGGAAGCCATCTCGACCAGGAGTGGAGACATTGTGGCTGGTTGGGGTGAAACACACTGTGGCTGGAGGTGAAAAGATTGCCTGAACCCAGGAGATAGTCTGGATGACGAATCCGGTGCTGCCAACCCTATGGGGACACAGGTAGTGCTGTCAAATGATTAATCGTGATTAACCGCATCCCAAATAAGTTTATGTTTACATATTTGTGTACTGTGTATATTTAATATGTATATATAAATACACACACATGCATGTACAGTGGGTACGGAAAGTATTCAGACCCCCTTATATTTTTCACTCTTTTTTTATATTGCAGCCATTTGCTAAAATCATTTAAATTAATTTTTTTTTCCTCATTAATGTACACACAGCACCCCATATTGACAGAAAAAACACAGAATTGTTGACATTTTTGCAGATTTATTAAAAAAGAAAAAACTGAAATATCACATGGTCCTAAGTATTCAGACCCTTTGCTCAGTATTTAGTAGAAGCACACTTTTGATCTAATACAGCCATGAGTCTTTTTGGGAAAGATGCAACAAGTTTTTCACACCTGGATTTCGGCATCCACTGCCATTCCTCCTTGCAGATCCTCTCCAGTTCTGTCAGGTTGGATGGTAAACGTTGGTGGACAGCCATTTTCAGGTCTCTCCAGAGATGCTCATTTGGGTTTAAGTCAGGGCTCTGGCTGGGCCATTCAGGAACAGTCACAGAGTTGTTGTGAAGCCACTCCTTCGTTATTTTAGCTGTGTGCTTAGGGTCATTGTCTTGTTGGAAAGTGAACCTTTGGCCCAGTCTGAGGTCCTGAGCACTCTGGAGAAGGTTTTCGTCCAGGATATCCCTGTACTTGGCCGCATTCATCTTTCCCTCGCTTGCAACCAGTCATCCTGTCCCCCACAGCATTGGGACTGTATTGGACAGGTGATGAGCAGTGCCTGGTTTTCACCACACATACTTCTTAGAATTAAGGCCAAAATGTTCTATCTTGGTCTAATCAGACCAGAAAATCTTATTTCTCACCATCTTGGAGTCCTTCAGGTGTTTTTTTTAGCAAACTCCATGCAGGCTTTCATGTGTCTTGCACTGTGGAGAGGCTTCCGTCGGGCCACTCTGCCATAAAGCCCCGACTGGTGGAGGGCTGCAGTAATGGTTGACTTTCTATAACTTTCTCCCATCTCCCGACTGCATCTCTGGAGCTCAGCCACAGTGGTCTTTGGGTTCTTCTTTATCTCTCTCACCAAGGCTCTTCTCCCCCAATAGCTCGGTTTGGCTGGACAGCCAGCTCTAGAAAGGGTTCTGGTCATCCCAAACGTCTTCCATTTAAGGATTATGGAGGCCACTGTGCTCTTAGGAACCTTAAGTGCAGCAGAAATTTTTTTTGTAACCTTGGCCAGATCTGTGCCTTACCACAATTCTGTCTCTGAGCTCTTCAGGTAGTTCCTTTGACCTCATGATTCTCATTTGCTCTGACATGCACTGTGAGCTGTAAGGTCTTATATAGACAGGTGTGTGGCTTTCCTAAGTCCAATCAGTGTAATCAAACACAGCTGGACTCAAATGAAGGTGTAGAACCATCTCAAGGATGATCAGAAGAAATGGATAGCACCTGAGTTAAATATGAGTGTCACAGCAAAGGGTCTGAATACTTAGGACCATGTGATATTTCAGTTTTTCTTTTTTAATAAATCTGCAAAAATGTCAACAATTCTGTGTTTTTCTGTCAATATGGGGTGCTGTGTGTACATTAATGAAGAAAAAGATGAACTTAAATGATTTTAGCAAATGGCTGCAATATAACAAAGAGTGAAAAATTTAAGGGGGTCTGAATACTTTCCGTACCCACTGTATATATTAAGGAAAAATGTTTTAGATTTATATCTAAAATATTTATATTTATTTAAAATCTAAATTGTATACAGGTATAAATATATATACATATAATTATTTTAATGTTTTAATATATACATGTATGTGTGTGTATTTATATGTACATAATAAATATAGAAAGTAAACACACATATAGTATGTAAACATAAACTTTAATTTTTTAATGCAATTAATCGTGATTAATCGTTTGAAGCCCTAGACACAGGGAATGTGTTTGATGTGTTTTCATATAACAACATTGTTTGGTTGTCTCACGGAGGGCCAGGAAACTGAGATAATAACCCAGGTAGAAGGAATGGTTCTAAGACCAAATCGTGGGGACGTGCTGGAGTGCTAAATGAGGCCGGATCCCCTTCTCGTCCCCCTAATGGGAGAGGATCCGGGTAGGTAGTGAGCCTTCTATCCTGGGAGGTACGTCACAGGGACGTGTCAAACCTGTCGTGAAATAGCCAAGCAGGCCAGACTGTGGAACCGGCTTGCTGCGGGACCAGACAGTCTATGCAGTCTTTGGTGATGAACAGATGGAAGTGTTGTCCCGGGGAACAGGGCTAGGCCTGACCGCAGGAGGAACACATGAGGTCTGCTCCTTCGCCATGGGGAGTTACTGTAGCTTTCCGTGGTGTCACCCAAAAGACCCACCTGGAGAAACCGGGCGCTGAGAAGTGAACTTCCAACACACTGTATCTCAGCCAGGTTAAGCCACTGGTGGCGCTCCTAGACCAGCGTGGTGGACACCGCTTTACTCAGAGCCTGCATTGCGACATTCGATGCTCTGGAATATAGACAGAACTGAACACAGTTCCTGTCAGAGGTGTTCAGGCTCCCTAGAGCGACCCCTAGTGTCTTCACCTCGACATAACGTTGAACGTGAACGACAGATAGGGAACTATCATTGAGGTCATGAATGCATGAATTAATGTTGACATAGGTAAAAGTGAACGTTGAGAGCAGAGGTAAAAATAATTAAGTAGTAAAAAATTACTAGTCAGCCAATAATGGAATGCATATAAACTATGCATTCCATTAGTTTTTTTTTTTAACTGATATGTTTCGCCAGGCCATGAAGAAATATAGAGCTGAGTATCATCAGCATAACAGTGAAAGCTAACACCATGTTTCCTGATGATATCTCCCAAGGGTAACAAAAGTAAAAAGTAATGGCCCTAGTACTGAGCCTTGAGGTACTCCATATTGGACTTTTGATTGATATGATACCTCTTCATTCATTGCCACAAATTGATGGCGGTCAGATAAGTACAATTTGAATGCACTTCTTTCTTTTTTTTCAGCTTTATTTATATAGCGCTTTTTACAATACAAATTGTACTTCACAGTATCAAATGGGAAAGTAATATATCAATAATTCAAAAGCAGCTTTAAACAATTTTAGTTTGAGGAAATTAATCAATAATTCCAAATTAATAAATTGTTTGTCCCAAATTAGTTTTCCCCAATTTAGTTGTTGTCCCCAACTGAGCACGCCATAGGCGACAGTGGCAAGGAACTAAAACTCCATCTGTGACACTGATGGAGAAAAAAAAACCTTGGGAGAAACCAGGCTCAGTCGGGGAGTCAGTTCCCTTCTGACCAATAAACAAGTAGTTTATACTCCCATACAGACCTGTAGAGGTGGTCTATACAATCCTTTAACGGATTTGAATATTAGAAATATTTAAATGTGTTATGTGTAGGCCAGGTTAAAGAGATGGGTCTTTAGCCTAGATTTAAACTGACTGAGTGTGTCTGCCTCCCGAACAGAATTAGGTAGATTATTCCATAGTTTCGGTGTCAAGTAAAAAAAATGATCTGCCACCCGCAGTTGATTTTGATATTCTGGGTATTATCAGATTGACAGAGTTTTGAGAACGCAGCGGGCGTGAGGGACTATAACGTGATAAGAGCTCCCTCAAGTACTGAGGAGCTAAACCATTGAGGGCTTCATAAGTAATTAGCAAGATTTTAAAATCAATACGATGTTTAATAGGAAGCCAGTGCAGTGTTGACAGAACCGGGCTAATATGCTCATACTTTTTGGTTCTAGTAAGAACTCTAGCTGCTGCATTTTGGACCAGCTGGAGTTTGTTTATTAAGCGTGCAGAACAACCACACAATAAAGCATTACAATAATCTATCCTGGAGGTCATGAAGGCATGAATTAATATTTCTGCATTTGACTTTGAGAGCATAGGTCGTAATTTCGCTATGTTTTTAAGATGGAAAAATGCTGTTTTACAAATGCTAGAAATGTGGTGTTCAAAGTAAAGATTGCTATCAAATAACACACCTAGGTTCCTAACTGATGATGATGAATTTACAGAGCAGCCATCAAGTATTAGGCTGTGTTTTAAGTTATTACTTGCTGAGGTTTTTGGCCCAATAATTAACACCTCTGTTTTTTTCAGAATTTGGCAATAAGAAATTACTTGTCATCCAGTTTTTAATATCAACTATGCATTCCATTAGTTTTTCAACTTTGTATGTTTCGCCAGGCCTTGAAGAAATATAGAGCTGAGTATCATCAGCGTAACAGTGAAAGCTAACACCATGTTTCCTGATGATATCTCCTAAGGGTAACATATAAAGCGTAAAAAGTAATGGTCCTAGTACTGAGCCTTGAGGTACTCCATACTGAACTTGCGATCGATACGATACCTCTTCATTTATTGCTACAAAATGATAGCGGTCAGATAAGTAATTTGCCAACATAATTTTCGAGTCTATTCAAAAGAATGTTGTGGTCAATAGTATCAAATGCAGCACTAAGATCCAGTAGCACTAAAAGAGAGATACAATCACGGTCAGATGATAAGAGCAGGTCATTTGTTACTCTAATGAGAGCAGTTTCAGTACTGTGATAAGGTCGAAATCCTGACTGGAAATCCTCACAGATATTATTTTTCTCTAAAAAGGAACATAATTGTGAGGATACTACCTTCTCTAGTATTTTTGATAGAAAAGGGAGATTTGAGATCGGTCTGTAATTAATCAATTGATTAGGGTCAAGTTGTGTTTTTTTAATGAGAGGCTTAATAACAGCCTGTTTGAAGGTTTTGGGGACATATCCTAATGACAGTGATGAGTTTATAATATTCAGAAGAGGATCTAGGATATCTGGAAGCACCTATTTTAGTAGTTTAGATGGGATAGGGTCTAACATACATGTTGTTGGTTTAGATGATTTAACAAGTTTATAAAATTCTTCCTCTCCTATAGTAGAGAATGAGTGGAATAGTTCCTTAGGAGACCTATAGCACACTATTTGATCTGCTACTGTTCCTGACGGCTGCATGGTTACAATTTTATTTTTAATAGTATCGATCTTTTTTGTAAAGTAATTCATAAAGTCATTACTACTGTGCTATTTGGAAAAATCTGTTGCTGCTTTATTTTTGGTTAATTTTGCCACTGTATTGAATAAATACCTAGGGTTATGTTTGTTTTCTTCTAAAAGAGATGAGAAGTAATCAGTTCTAGCAGTTTTTAATGCTTTTCTATAGGATACAGTAGACTCACGCCAGCCGGAACGAAAGACCTCTAGTTTTGTTTTCCTGCGCTCCATTTTCCGTGCTGCTCTCTTAAGGGTGCGATTGTGCTCGTTATGCCACGGTGTTTTCCTGGACTGTTTTCCTTAATCTTCCTTAAGCATAAAGGAGCAACCGCATCTAAAGTGCTAGAAAAGAGAGAGTCAATAGTTTCAGTTACATCATCAAGTTTTTCTGAGCTATTGGATATACTAAGGAATTCAGATAAGTCAGGAAGATCACATATAGAGCTGTCTTTGGTGGATGAGGTGATAGTTCTACCATACTTGTAGCAAGGAGTGGGACTTACAGTTTTAGCTATCTGGAGTATACATGAGACTAGATAATGATCCGAGATATCATCGCTTTGCTGCAGAATTTCAACACCATTAACATCAATTCCGTGCGACAGTATTAAATCTAGAGTATGATTTCGACAATGAGTTGGTCCTGACACATGTTGTCTAACTCCAGTAGAGTTCAGAATGTCTATAAATGCTGACCCCAATGCGTCTTTTTCATTATCAACATGGATGTTAAAATCACCCACTATTAAAACTTTATCTGCAGACATCACTAACTCTGATAGAAACTCCGTACCAGCTTCAGGAGCCGCCAGGCTTGCGTTCAGGACTCCTGAGGAGACTGGTTCCATGCACAGATTGTAAAACCTGGCAAACTTGTTAGGTGTAGCCCAACCTCCAGCTCTGCAAATGTCTGTTAGAGAGGTCACATTTGCTAGCGCTGCCGGCGCTGCGATGCCCCTGGTGGAGTGGGCGTGCACCTCCAGTGGGCAGGGCACACCTCTGGCCTGGTAGGCAGTGTTGCCAGATAGAGTTGATGGTTCCCCGCCCAAAAACTGTCCAAAACCCGCCCAAACGCGCATAAAACCAACCAAAAATATTTGATTAATATTAGTTTCAATTTGATCAATATTTGGCCTAGTTATTTTAACGGCAATACTTAATTTACCATACTGCAGCTATAGCGACAAACACCAGTAGTACAACAGAACGGAATAGCAAAATTACAAAATAACCTTTTCACATCTATGTCCTTTCCCCTCACACACAATGCACTTTTACAGTGGATTTAAATTGTTGTAAGATAATTGTTGTAAAATAATACCCAATTCGTTTAGAATAAAATAAAAAATGTGTATTTATATTAAATTTTCTATTTGAATAGTAATAGTAATATAATAATCATTATTATTACTTCTACTATATTTCACTCCGGATAAACGTCCGTGAGTGAGAGTGAGAGAGACAGACAGACAGACAGACAGGATTTAGCGAGAGAGAGAGAGATCTTGGGCCTACCTTTAAATGCAGAACATGCTGTCGGTTGTAACTTCACATGATGATGAAGAACACAGCTGAACGTGAATGCAACTTTCCGAACTATGTACAGTCTGGCCAAGCTGTCTAGTACATGGATGAGTTAAACATCTCCAACAGCTGCTGGGGAGGATGGAATGTAGCCGATGTCCATCCATTCCGCGCGAGCCCTGAGTGCACATCCATTAAACTTGAAAGGAGCGGCAATCCCATTCTATTTCTGGTGTCAACTTTAAGCAGTGAAACTTGCGAAAATGCTCTTTCAACGGGAGCGTTGGATATGGGGAGAGTAAGGATTTTAATTGCACCAAGTGCTAAATCCTGAAAGCAGTGGTTTCCTCCAGCATCTTGAAAAGATTCTACCTTCAACCAAAACGCATCTATGGTTAAGTGCAGTGAGAACCCTGCTGAGACAACATTTCTCCACTGAGTCTCAAGTAAATCTGGTGAGCCTGAAAAGAACTCCTTGGGCAATTCATGAAACGGTGACTTGTTTGTCACAACGGAAGCGGGACATAGGAGTTCCAGCTTCCACAGCAGCTCCATGGATGCAGGCAAATACTGGGTCAAGAGCTCTTTTAAGAGGTCCATACAGTGTATTAAGACCACCTGCTTTTTCTCCAGTGACAGGGTGCTTGCCTCTAAATTCTGACTGAATGTGGTCCCCAGGTCAGCATCTTTAGGTGAGAGGTATATACTAGAGGATTTTAGATCTAAGTCTCTGAGTTGTTGTTCATTATTCATTCGGAAAACGCTTGGCTTAATTATACGTCTCAGTGTTGACATGTACAGCCGGTTGAGGTCCCGGAAAACTGAAAGACTATCACCGGTCTCTAACTCTTGAACTCTGAACTCTGTCAATGCAGTCTGCTATTACTAACCAGTGAGTGGAACTTGGTGAAAGCATTTTCAAAGGACAACCTCCGTTGTTCACCGTCTCATAAAGATGAGTGCGCAAACCAGTTATAAGTCTCCCTGATCATGAATTCAATATTGCTAGGGAGCTGCTGCATTGCCTTTTTTGCTACAATGTCCAGAGAATGGCATACACATCTGATTAACTGTAAATTAGGCTGTTTCTGCTTGAGCAGTGTATACACTGAATGTTGTCTCCCCACCATGACGCTTGCTCCATCTGTTGCTATGCCAATCATATTTGCTATGTCCAGCGCATTGACTTGCAGAAAGTCGATGATGGCATCCACAATCCCATTAGCATCAGCGTCCAAAAGTTCGACCAGCCCCAAGTAAGTGCTCACAAACCGATTTTGTTTCTTTGAACGATATTTTATGCATATGCAAAGTAACTTGTTTACAGAAATGTCCGTTGTTTCGTCCAAGTAAAGGGAGTAAGGTGAGTTACCAATGTCCTGTCGAAGTTCATCTCTAAAATATGGCCCCAGAACTGACTTAATGACAGCCGAACATTTGGTTCTGTGCATCTGGAGTCCTCCGGTCTCGTCATTCAGCATGTCCGATAATTCATCCACAGCGTTAACTGATGTGTGGCAAGCAATGTATGTTGCTATGCGAAGTTCACGTCGCTTCTGGTCGTCACAAATAGTACTTAAGTTAGCTCTACTCACTGTAAACGGCTTAACTGTGGGCAGGCACCGCATCTTGTGCTTCTTAGTCTCGGCGTGGTCCTTCAAATCCTTCAAGTGGGCCCTCATTTCTGTCGCAGAATTTGCAGTGAGCTTTGCTATCATCCGATTGTGATGGCATTATCCATGACTTCAGGTCGGAATTACTCTCCCACTCCTTTCTGTAACTTTTTTTATATTTTGCCCACTTTGGCATCTTGATTCCTTATATTTCCCGCTGAGTTCTGACTGCAGCTGCTTTCACTCGTGATTGGCTGAGCGCTGGCTCGTGACTGCATCAACAACGTCAAACACAAATGTGAGTGGGTGTGTTTAATACGTCACGATGTCTAATTGAATGGAGTATGTGCACATTTAGGTTTTGTTAAATATTTTTAAAAGCCGCCAAACTGGTCTGGAACCCGCCCAAATTTTGTTCACCCTCCCAAGCCAATTTTTACCCGCACAATCAAATTCAAAACCGCCCAATTGGGTGGGAAACCGCCCAATCTGGCAACACTGCTGGTAGGCCATACGATTCACATCCACGATCCAGTGGGAGATTCTTTGTTTGGAGACAGTCTTCCCCTTGTGCTTCCCAGCCTGCGCTCCAACTTCTCCTGCAGGAAGGAGAGCACCACTCCGATCAAACATTTCTGTGGGTCCTCTCTGCAAGATGAGCACCAGTCAACGAACAGACCCAACCTCAGAGCGTAGGCCTGCCTAGTAGAGGGGGCTCTAGCCTGAGTGGTAGTGTCTACCCATGGCCTGAGGAAGGCCAGTGAGGTCTACCATGTCCAGTCCAGAAGCCACACGTGTAGGTTCCACAGATTGGGATGTGGGTGTCAGATAGTGCCCATCCCCTGAAAAAGAAGGTCCTTCCTCAAGGAAATCTTCCAGGGAGGGGCTGCCGTGAGGAGCATGAGGTCGGCAAACCAGGTCCGGGTGGGCCAATACGGCACAACCAACAAAACCTGCTCCTTGTCCTCCCTGATCTTGCACAGGGTCTTGTCAATGAGGCTCACTGGGGGAAAAGCATACTTGAGAGGACCCCGGGTCCAGCTGTGTGCCAGTGCATCCCTGCTGACGGGAGCCTCGTTGAGGAAGTAGAAGAGCTGGCAGTCGGAGGACTCTGGGGAGGCAAACAGATCTATCTGAGCTTCCCCGAATCGACTCCAAATGAGCTGGGGGTGGAGTCACCATTCTCCAGGAAGAGTGAGCTGTCATGAGAGTGCGTCAGCTGCACGATTGAGCTTTCTTGGAATGTGAACAGCGTGCAGTGATTTGTCTGACTCCAAAGGAGGAGATGGCGGGCTAGTTGCGACATGTGGGATGGGAGCGTAGACCACCCCAGTGGTTGATGTACACAACGTTTAGTGTTGTCCGTGCGGACTAGCACACTGACAGAAACCGGCGGGGGCCTGTCCAGGAGCCAGATGCTGCTTGCCCGTTGTCTCATATGAAGCAGGCCGAGCAAAGTGACTGTGGCTGCAATATGCCCCAGGAGCCTCTGAAAATTTTTGAGTGGGATCACTGTCTTGTGTCTGAAGGATTTCAGGCAGTTCAGCACTGACTGGGCGCACTCGTTGGAGAGACGTGCCATCATGTTGACTAAATCCAGCTCCATGCCGAAAAAAGAGATACTCTGCACTAGGGAGAGCTTGCTCTTCTCTTGGAGAAGAGCTTACCTTCTTCCCAGGTTCCCGCGCTGGGGAAACCTGGCTCCATGTCTGAGGAGCCAGAGTGTCGCACAGCGACAGAGCTCGGGCCCGGAGATGGAGGAAATTGCTCTCTTTGTGAGTAAGTGGGTGGATGGAACACACAAAACCCCTGGCCCTCCCTTGGGGGTGGGGGCGCAGATGTCGACGTCCCACGAAGAGCAATCTTCTCCATCTCTGAGCTGCCCGTGTCAGGGGCGCTTGGTGTTCTTGCGGGTGTTCTTTGCAGGTCCCTGAGCAGCGGGCGGCGCTGCTCTCCTGTGGCCAGCTCGACACCGCGTTGTGGGGGCTGCTTCTCTGGAAGCAGTGGGGGGCAGAGCAGGTGTAGATGCCACAGGGGGCACCCTCGACGACAAGCAGGTGGAAGCTGGGCACCCGGCTACCTGGTGGTCTTACGCCGGGGCAAAATGTGTTTGATTGCCTCGGTCTGCTTCTGTACTGCCGAGAACTGCTGGGCGAAGTCCTCAACAGTGTCGGTGAAGAGGCCGGCCTGGGAGACGGGCGTGTCGAGAAAGCAAACTTTGGACATCTGCTCCAGGTTCAGCCAGAGATGGCGCTATTGGACCACCATAGTGGACCTCACCTGACCAAGGGACCGTGACGTGACCTTAATTGGTGATATTCATTGGCCCTTTCTCTTTAGCTCAGAGGTGATTGGTTACAAGCATGTTCCTATTGTAATGTCGTAGTGAAATGACTGAAGGGGAACTACGGATACATCTTTGTTAGCATTTTCATGCTGATATTGGTCAGTGAATTATTGTTATTTATTTTATTATTTAGCATAATAGTTAATTGAATTAAGTGCCTATTCTAAATAGATATGAATTGAATTATTTTATGTATATCAGAAAGTGAACAAGTTGCAGTGAAGCTTATGAAAAGTATGTCTTGTTTAGTAGAGTATTTGCAGTCTCTTCGCGAAACGCAAATAATATGTTTTGTGTAGCCTAATAAATTCAAGCACAATATTGAACAGAGAAAAATATATTTCTAATTTTTAATTAATTAAATTGAAAATGAGAAATTAATATAAAATATATTTAAGTCACTGTTGTTGCATGACAACCTAGCCCGTTATCATTTGCTAATGAAACAATGAATAAAATGTTTTATATTTGGCTTGGAGTGGAATAGAGTGTGGGAAGATGTTTCTTCTTTTCCTCTTCTTTTTTTCTCAGGCTGCCTGACAGACTACTTCATTAAATTTAACATGCGTGTTTATGTGCGTGTGCAAACTTTTTCATTTCATTCATGGATTAATGGATTTAAAACCCTTGGGTCCTGCATTCTGCTCCGATCATGCATTTTCTACAGGGTTTCTGTGGGTCTTTAAAAAAGTCTTAAATCACTTTTCCCTGAATTAAGGCCTTCAAAAGGTCTAAAGCAGCAAGTCTTAAATTCATATGATCATGGCATTAATTTTTGTTAGGGATTGTTTTCTCATGTGTTATGATTTTAAAGTGAAGTGAAAGCATGATTTCTGTGCTACATTTTGTTTATTTGACTCTAAAATTTTAACAGAAGGTGCTATTTTCAAGTGCAAGGTGTTTTTTTATTTTATTTTATTTTTGTTTTCAGAAAACAATGGCTTTCAAAAAAGTACAGTTCTTGACCATTAATGTTGTCTGGTGAATTTATAAACAAAATTTAAATAGACAAAAACAGGAATATATTTTCTGATTTTTATTTTGAAAAAAAGAGAAAAATCATGATCAAAATAATTCAACAATTCTTACTTCAAAATTCAACTATACTACATATATACAAGTATTTTTGTGACACTGGGTTGCACAGTTTTCATTCAGGAGGCTTTTTTGTTTATACATGCACACATTTACATGTGCAAACACATGCATACACCCATACATTTACACGCACAGACTCATTATGCCGATGCACATACTGAATGTGAAGGAGTCTCACTCAGCCTGCTCCCAAGTCTCATCAAAAGTCATCCCAATCGCCTCTTGTGTTGTTTACTCTTCCTTCACCATGTTTTCATTCATTTCATTTATTATTTTATGCAATCCACATCTCCACACTCACTATTTCTCCATTCAGATTCATCCTTCCCGCTCTCCTGGCAATCTGCCGGCATGACAGAGCGCAATAAATTACCGTAATAAGCCATATATTAACGCGCAAAAGACTGTTTGCTGTCAGGAGCAGTTTGAATTATGTAGATAGCACAAACGGTTGAAGAGTTATGGTAACATGAATACAGCTTGGTTTAATGTGTTGGCGCCGACACATCCGGTTCCGGACGAAGCTTGTCAGAATGGGCGGAGCTATCTGGCTATATAAGTGGCTGTCTCAACCCAGACTCCGCCCCTCCAGGAACCTGTGAGAAAAAAACAGCAGGGCAGAGGATCACGGCGCTTCCATTGACAGCGCTGAAGAAAAGGGGTACGATAAGCTGCCTCTCCTGGATGAGTCGGTGACCATGCATCTCTGCCTGCCCACGGCCATAGGATAGAAGGCAAAGGCTACACACAATGTCCATGCCGTGCTGGACCAGGTTGGCTCTCTAGACTTGCCTACTCCTCGGCGCTTCATTCAATGGAGGTCCTGCAGGTCTACCAAGTCAAACTTCTCCACTCAATGGACAAGTCTGGACCAGACTCTGCAGCTTTTAAGAAGCTGCACAGTGCGACTGACCTGGCTCTTCATACAAAATCGCACACAATGAATGGAAAAGCAAAAGCCAAATCCTGGACATTTTTGGGGTGATTTAGGAATTCCAGCCAGACGCATTTTTTTAAGTCCAAAAAGAGGATGCATGGTCACCCTAATTATGTGGATGAAAACAATACAAGCGCTCACTTAGCGAGTCCCTCTCTGGCTCAGTGCCAAAAGCTGCGCTAATCATATGCTACAGTAACCAGCCTATATCGATCAGAACGTTTTTTTTTTTTTTTAAGAAGATATAGCCATAAAGACTTGCCGAGTCACAGGGTTCAAGTCCAAGTCAAGTCTCGAATCATTGTTGTCAAAGTCTAAGTCGAGTCTCAAGTCGTCTTTGATTATGTCGAGTCAAGTCACAAGTCATCAAATTTTTGACTTGAGTCCAAGTCAAGTCTCGAGTCATGCAACTCAAGTCCACAACTCTGCACGGAGGTGAGGAACCTGCTGGAAAAAGGAACCGTAGAAACAGCTCCCCCAGCTCAGAGCGAGTCAGGCTTTTACAGCTGCTACTTCCTACCTGTCCCCAAGAAGGATGGAGGTCTAAGGCCCATCCTCGATCTCAGACACCTGAACTGCCCCCTCATGAGACATAATTCAGGATAATTACACTAAATCAGATCCACTCACAAGTGCAAAATGCTAGGTCTCATGGCCTCTGCATCCTCAGACGGAAGGTAGTCTTGACAGACGCCTCCAACTCAGGTTGGGGAGCGCTGTGCAATGGCAGACACACTTTCGGCCACTGGTCAAAAACACAAAGTCGCCTTCACATCAACTGCCTAGAAATGATAGCAGTATGTTTAGGCCTTCACACCTTCCAGTGAAGGGACACCACGTTCTAGTCCACTCTGACAGCATGACAGTGGTGTCTTACATAAATTGCCAGGGCAGTCTCTCTTCCAGATGCCTCTTCACTCTGGTGAAGGTCCTCTTGGAATGGGCTCAAGTCAGTCTGCGTTCTGTAAGAGCAATGCATGTGCCAGGCAGACTGAACCAAGGTGCAGATACGCTATCTCGGAGCAATGTGTAGGAATTCGGCTCTGTCAACAAGAGAACCACAGAATCACAATTACAGAACATCTGGAGATTCTCATTCCAACTGGGCTTTGCCATAAAACTTAGCGACTGCCCCCACGTGAGCAGCCTAGGAATCATAAAAGCAATCACTCCCCATCTCTGGCGCCGATCGGACCAAATCTCCTTATCTAGCTCTGAAAGGGGGGTCGAGCTAGCGATAAGATAATCCACTCAGAAAACAGAACGCCCGTCCTGCGTGGAGAGCAATTAAAACCAAATGGTCGGACCATCACCTCTTCCCAGACAGAATCAAAGGGAAAAAAACGGGATGACCTAATCAACAGAAATTCCTTTTCTGCTTCAGATCAGCCACGGAACAGATGGCCTGTGTGACTAATGACCCACTATTCATAAATTCAGTAATCAATAAACAAAGAAAATCAGGCTCACAAATATTAACTCCAGAGCCAAGAGGGCTTGTGCAACAGGGTTTCCACTTGTGACACTTATCTGAACTCGGGGGCATTCAACTCCCCTCCCCTCTCTTACACGTTGATCACTAACGCAGACTCACCTGAAAGTAGAGAAAACAATCTATAAGAACAATAATTGCTGTTTTCTTTCAGAGCAAATATACTCGCTAATAGTGTACTATATATCTTTGCTGTATTCTTCTATGTGTTTTACGTGAACAGAAATATCTGTGCCTTGTACTTCTTTTATTGTCTATATGGGAATGACCAAATGTATCACTATGTAGGTCAAGTGTCTGCGTGTTTGATATCAATCTTATCAGAATGACGTGTGCTGAGTGAATGTATGAATGAAATGTGCATCCTGTGTACAATACGGATATTACAGCTGTGTATTGATATTATTATTGAAAGTTGGAGAAATATCCCTCCCACTAATGGAATGCACGCAAATTAATGTATGCACGAAAGAAAGTGACCGCGCTGGGTGGGGCTCTGCCCCCTAGGTAATTCATTGGACCACAGCCCCATGGGATGGGCTCAGAGAACCCGATTAAAACACTAGTGTCAATGCAACTCGTTGCTTGAACCGCCGGAACTTCCTGCACAAGATCTCTTGCTAAACAGCTTGACCAATCTTCTTGCGGACAATCATCTCGCACTTTCCAACTGCGCGGCGTTCTTGCCATCAGAACTCTCAAACTAACAGACGAGCCTCGGGAAGCGGCTGCAACTCCAAGGCACTCGGAGGAGCATCCAGCGTCGCGCCGTTACTAAGCAACGCCCGAAGGCCCACGAAACCGGTTCCAGTCATCCAATCCTCACCGAGGAGTTTCCTAAAAGACGTCATTCCAGACTGATCGCCGGCCAATCAGGAGCCGCACCGTTCCTACGCTGAAGCGAGCCCATCACGGAACACCCGACAAGGCAACTCAGAGCAAGTAACAAAATCTCCCTCTTCCTATCTTGAATTGGTGCATAAGTCTCCGTAGCCAATCAGAGCCAGATTCCTGCCTTATGATTATTATCAGGTTGCGATTTGAGTACTGGTAGCAAAGACAGAAATTTGGGATTCTTTTCAAACTCAGTAACTTTCATCACCCTGAACTTGTATGTGTGTGTGTGTGTGTGTGAATCCGTGTGAATCTCAGTAGTATAGTTTCTGTATCGTAGAGTAGTTTAATAAACCAGTGTTTCATTTTTAAAGAGCCGTGTCTTGTGTTTTTGAGTTCATAAGTTATTGAATGCCCAGATCCAGTTACCTAAGCTTAAAGTATCCAAACCTTTCCTTGTTATATTGCGATCTAAGCAACAGAATAGGTATTGAGTTAAACATTTTGGTGGATAAACAGTTAATGAACTGTCCAGTGTGAATTAAATTGATCACACGGTTCCGAATCCTTACGATTCGAATTTCAAACTGAATCAATTAAAATTTGATCTAGTTTCCCTTACAAATGTCCCCTCAGACGAGTGGATGCTCCACCTTCAAGTGGTTCAGGAGATATGGGAAATTTGGCAAGGCAAGAGTTGACCTTTTTGTCTCAAAAGACAACTCTCATTGCCATCCTTTACGCCTTCCCCCAATTGCCCTGATCCCACAGGTTATCAGGCAAATCAGGGCACAGAGACAAAAGGTTCTGTTAGTGGCCCCGTTCATTGGTTCACAGATCTATTTCGACTGCTATCAGCAGCCCCTTGGCCCATTCCACTGAGACGAGACCTCCTCTCTCAGGCGAACAGGACAGATAGGACGAAGCTGTGGGCTCTGCATCTATGGCCTCTCAAGGGGAGCCTTCAAACCTCCCTGAGAACGTCCTTTACACCATGTCTCAGGCTAGAGCCCCGTCCACGAGATGGCTCTATGGTCTTAAGTGGTCTTTCTTTGCCGCTTTGTGTTCAGTCCGCGATGCAGATCCAATATCCTGCGACATATCATTGATATTGTCTTTCCTTCAAGAGATGTTGGAAAAGGGTTGTTCCCCTTCCATGCCCAAGGTCTACATAGCAGCCATAGCAGCTTCTCATGCTCCTATAGCTGGCCAAATGGTGGGTAAGAACAACCTGGTGGTTCGATTCTTGAAGGGTTTTAGGAGGCTCAACCCGCTTCGCCCCTCACCGTCCTGCCATGGGACCTACCCACAGTGTTGAGGGCCTTGAAAGGCCCTCCCTTTGAGCCCCTACAGTCTGCTGACCTCCGCCCTCTGACGTTTAAAACCAATTTGCTCCTGGCACTAGCATCAGTAAAACCCATGGGCGACTTACAGGCACTTTCTGTGAGTCGATCATGTCTGGAATTCGGGCCTAACGACTCTAAAGTCGTCCTGAAACCAAGACAAGGCTACGTATCTAAGGTACCCTTGACTCTATTCAGAGCTCAAATCATTCCCTCAGAGCAAGACCAGGACTTCCACCTTCTCTGCCAAGTCTGGTTGTTGAGAACCTATGTTGAGCGTTCCGTTCATGCAGTCGGAACCGCTTTTTGTTTGCTTCGGTGGTCGCACCAGAGGGCTTCCGGTCATGAAGCAGAGGCTATCCAGATGGATAGTTGCAGCTATCATGCTAGCTTACTCATCCTTGGGTCTTCCTTGCCCCATGGGAGTAAGAGCCCACTTGACTAGAGGCGTGGCCTTGTCTTGGGCGTGGTTTAGTGGAGTATCCATGGCGGAAATTTGTGCGGTGGCTGGCTGGGCCTCTCCGTCCACATTTACCAGGTTTTATAATCTGGATGTCCCGGGTCCTCTCTGCTTAATGGATTAATTAGTTCCAGTACTGGCATTGTCTTTCGGTACCCTTTTGGCCCTCTGCCGAGGCTGTACTGTATTTTATATGGTTCAGAAATGGGTAGGGGTGGATTTAGGTGCTCCAATCAAAATATACATTTATATAAAATTATTTATATACTCTTTTACAAATGCATGCAAATATTACAATTCCGTTCTCAAGACACAACTGCAAAAAATACAATGAGTGTCAGCTTTGTCTACACATGAGTCTCTCACTGCAAAAACCCCTGACTGAAATGACTTAAGGGTTGCATTTGGTAGCACATCATATTTGCAGCCCACTTCCTCCCAAACAAACATGTCCTTGCAGGGCCCATGCAGGCTTTTTGCGAGCACAGTGGGCTAGGGCCAGGAGAGGCCCACAGTTTTGGGCCCACTGCAGGCTCTCTGTGAGCAGCCCACACTAGTGGACTGTCCACATTAATCCCATGATGGCCCCGTGTGGGCCAGCCGTTTGGGCCCAGAGCAACTTTTGTATTTTTTTGGCCCATGCAGGTTTTGTGTAAGTTTTGTGTTTTGTAGGCAGCCATGTAATGCAACTAGGAAAATACAAACAGCATTGACTGGTCATTCTTTAGCCACTCAGTTGAACTGGAACTAACTGAAGGAACTGGAGCTAAACACTGCAGGAAAGTGGATCTCACGAGTCATATCTGAGGTATAACAGACAAAAGCTTGTTAATAAGAATTTTGTGGGCAGTTTTCTTCCTTAGGTGTTTTTGATCAGGGTTGGAAATAAACTCTGCAGGAAGGTAGATCTCCAGGAACAGGGCTGGGCACCCCGTCCTTACATCTTACATTGCATTGTTTGTTTTCTTTCTTTTTTTTTTTTTTTTGTACTTTTGTGTTTTACACAATTTACATTTTTGGCTCTAGCTGTATTAACCTGAACTGAATGTTTTCTATTTTGTATTTAATAAATCCATAGATTTTAAATCCCTTTGGCGATACAGACATTAGTTGTGTGGTGACTGCATCAATTTCAGATGTATATTAACAGTTTGTTTTTTTCCAAAGACTTATGTTATAGTAGCTGAAAAGCATTTAAAGTGAAACAGATTTATTATTGTAGTAGATTAATAGTGTAGGCCCTGTGTGGGCCTAGTGAGGGCTTCCTGGGGGCTAAGTGAGGGCTGCCCATGCAGGGCCAGCGCTAAGGGGCCAACACTTTGCCAATGAGCAAATTCTCAGGGGCCCTGCGCTGGCAGCCCACTGGGGACCCTTAACCCTCTGGGGTCGAAGACCGCGCCGGCGTGTTTTGGTGCGTTTTTTAAAAAAGCCCTCTATATAAACTTAAATTACTCCGTCAGTTTTGATCGTACCGATAAGATAAATACATCAATCGAATCTGTAAAGGGTCTACTTTTATTTGCACAGACACATAATAACAATGAAATGGTGAGTTTTTGACAAATAAAGAAAATATACAGGGAGTGCTGTGTGCCGCGTTGGTCTCTCTGCTCTTCATTTTGAAACGCGTCACTTAAATGATCAAATACTCGGCGAAAACAGCACATGGAGACATTATACACATACCCGGAGAAAGCCTGATATTTCTACTCTTAAACGAAGTAAGTCTTATCGAAAACAAATATTCTGTGATAAAGTAATCCTTATGAAAACAACGCGATGTCCAATCTCCCCCTTGGATCTAATTAAGTTTTAATTTGTGGACGCCCATAAATTTTCGCTTTCATATTACAATTAGCCACGTGCGAAGCGCGGGAGTTAAACGCCCACATCACCGTCAACAAAACGGCAAGACTTCAAGTTTATCTGGATTACTGTTCATTTCTGAAAGAAGACCTGCTGAGAGGAATAAATCTTATATTTACCTCATCAGAAGAAGAACGCGATGTGACGCACAGCAGATTCAACAGAAAATAAATTCTACATTTACATGTAAGACTTTCTTTTATTAGCTTGATTGCATTCGCTGTTATTGTGTTACTGTGACAGACTAAGTTGTATAGATTTTACTAGTTAGACTTTTTTCAAACTATAATTACTGACCTCATCAAGTGAAACGTTATGATATAGGTTTCATTTCATTGCATCTAAATGTCTTACGACGCAAGGATGTTTTTAACGTTCTAGAAAATGATGCGATATAAAAGTAATAGTGTTTACACTGTAACACTGAATGATAGAGTCTAAGAATGTTTAGACAGCATGTATTGCATACAAAACATGCTTGTGTTTATGACTATAAGATCATATTTGTATATGTATTTTATTTATCGCAAAATGAATAAAATAAAATAAAAAAATAGCCTATGAGTGTTTATACTGAGTGTATGTTTAGACCATGTTTATTAGTAATACTCTGATCGCGATCTGCTAAACAATAAATTAGTTTCTCAGAAATAAAACTCAGATGCAGCTTCAGATGTTCATCTACACTGATATTCTAGTGCAAAACAAGTTTCTTGACCACTGATGATGAGTTTTGCAAGCACTTAAATGTCAGGCATGATTTACTTGTTTCACTTGTTGAACAGAATTCAGAAAAAAAATGACACAAAGTCTGTTCATATCTGTAGATCAGGGTGCTCAATAATGTGTCTTTACCTTCATTATGTATGTTTAGATCATACTGTGTTAAATAAAATACAACTAATCTAAAACTCCATTCTCTGAATCTTCTCACATTGTTTCTTACCTGACAGTCACAGTCTCATTGATGGGCCATTAGGGAGGGCTTTGTGTGTGTCAGGTGTGAATCACTAAATATTCATGACCATTGTCAATCTCTTGCATATTGTCTTTCCATCACAAAACATGTTTTGGTAAATTTACATCAATATATTGTTTTCTTTGAATGAGTGAATGAGATGATTTTCACACCATTGTGTAGAAAAAACTCTAGCCTACCACATCCAGTTATCAAAAGCCTTGTGAACAAATATTCTGTACGTGTTTCATTGCTGTTTTTAAGTGACTTTGATTTTTTAGTTTTTCACAAACCACGCATAAACGTTGTTTTCTCAGAAACACAAACATGTACATTCATGTTGCTTGCATATTATTGTAGCTCAGTTTGTGCTGATTACAATGTAATCTGACTTTAGCCATGAATATGTTTTTAAGATACTGAAAAATGCACAAATGTCAGGGCATGTCAAAACTTCTTCAGGGCCTAAAAACACCCTCAGACCCCAGAGGGTTAAGCTAGCCCTAAGTGGGCCCATAAAAGGCCAGTGCAGGCTTGTTTGTAGGGTCTTTTACCTGTTGCCGTTTGTTTGGCGCTACATGTAATGCACAACACTATTTATTACCATCTACTGTCTGTTTTGTATACTGTTATTTCCCATTTACTTATTTTTTTTATTATACTTTTGACTTTTGACTTTTTTTTTTTTTTTTTTTTTTATCAGGGCTTCCAACTTTTAAGTTCAGCTTGGAGTGAGAATTCCCGCAGCACTCACCCCCTGAGGAACATTTTTTTTTTTACATTTTACAGTTAAATGCACTTTGAAAGTTCAACATTAAGAGTTCCAATACAGGTTTAGTGTGCAAAATAAACAGAAAAAAGTTGAAACTTGATTGTTCTTGAGGTTTAAAGGGTACTCAATCCTCTTTTTAATTGTAATGTAGTGTTTTAGTCTAAATCACACTCACACTAATACATTTGGAAATCAAACAAATTACAATATAATAATAACAATAATTTTACATTATATCCAGAACAAATCCGCCGGCTGCCGCTCAGTGCTCAAGTCCGCCGATCTTTCCTATGGCAAGCCTGCATGCGCCTCATATGGCAAGCCTAGTTTACATTATGGACATGAAAAAAAAATTCTGATAAATTATATTTTTCTCCCATTCAAAGATTTATCACTCACAAATCTTTGCTGCTTGTACAGGGTATATGGCCAAAAAACAAAACTTTTAAATTCTGAACGGATTATATGTAGCCTAGAAGTGTGCAAATAACCTTTTCTTGATAATCACTAAAAATGTGTCACTTCATTCATCGCAATCTCACAAAGTTCATTTATAATCAATGAACCTCTTATTTACAGTGAGAGGACTGACAAAGTGTACAGGGGAAAAATCTGGCGTTTAGAGATCAGTGAATACAGCCTAACTTGAAGGCAATGGCCAATGACAAGTTAAAACACTGAAGCCTTTACCAAATCTGTTTTGCTGATATCTTATTATTACAGTTTTCGCTGAGGGTGCTTTTGACTGCATGAGAAAATAGATGTGTGGCGTGAGTAAAGTGCCAGTTGTGTAAGTCTCACGTTGAATATCACAACAGATCATCAAAAGTACACTTTTCTCCAATAGCGTCTGGCTGCAGACATGCACTCTCAGCCGTGCATGTGCAATTACACATATGCACTCTCAGCCGTGCATGCGCATTCAGAACACATGCACTCTCAGACACGCATACGCAACGCTATACACAGGATTCAACGGCCGTACAGGAATCATTGTAAGTATATTTATTTAATTTGTGGCAGGTTGAACTTCTTCAGTTAGCAGTTAACTGTTTACAGTACAGTACTGTCCATGATGGTGAGTGGAGGGAGAGCAGGGGGCTTTCTCCTGAAGTCCACGATCATCTCCACTGTTTTGAGCTCCAGGTTGTTGTGACTGCACCAGGCAGCTAGCTCTTTAACCTCCTGTCTGTAAGCAGACTTGTCACCGTCCTGAATGAGGCAGATAAGTGTGGTGTCAGGAGGTTGACAGAGAGGTCTTTAGAGATGCAGTTGTTGGTGTACAGGAAGAAGAGCAGTGGGGAGAGGTCACAACCTTGGGGGTTGCCAGTGCTGATGGTGCACGTGCTCAGACGCTCCGAGCAACTCCTTGTTGCTATGAGGGACAGCAGAACGAAAAGCTGTCCCCAAGCAGAAGTAGGTAATGCCATCACCTTGGCAGAGTTCCAAGGAGTTCCTAGGAATCAAGCTCACTCCTCAGAGTGTTGCTTCCTACTATGCACTGGTGCATGGCATGGTATCTAGCGACACATGTAGAGCTGTGGGCTGGGCAAAACCAATGCCTTCGCGAGATCCTACAATCTCTGCATTGAGCCATGTCCTCCCGTGTGCTAACTTAAGAAAAATCAGGTTTCTGGCAGGAGGCCGGCTCGGTGTCAGCTTGC
The DNA here is from genome assembly GCA_033026305.1 of Cirrhinus molitorella. NCBI lineage: Eukaryota > Metazoa > Chordata > Actinopteri > Cypriniformes > Cyprinidae > Cirrhinus > Cirrhinus molitorella. The sequence goes on from CM065138.1 coordinate 25,428,711, forward strand.
TGCGCCATTCCTTTAGGAATAGCTGGTGATCCACTGACAGACAGAGGTGGGTACAGAGAGCTGAGTTTTAAAAGCTGAGCTGAAGTCCACAAACAGGATCCTTACATAAGTCCCTGATTTATGCAGATGCTGCAGGATGAAATGCAGACCCATGTTTAACAGCATCATCCACAGACCTGTTTGCTTGGTAAGCAAACTGCAGGAGGTCCAGTAAGCTGCCGGTGATTTCGTTCAGATAAGCCAGAACCAGTTTTTCAAACAACTTCATGATGACAGACGTAAATAATTACAAAGGCAAATATAGCTGCAAGCGGCCATTATCGGGGCCAAGCACAAGGCAAGGGAAGCATGAGACCAACTGCAGCAATGAGTAATTAAATCCATTTTAGGATGATTTTAGACAAAATGGTGGAAAAATCATAAATACAACCTGTAGTAATATGATTTAATGGCTTATCACTTTTGACCAATAGATGGCACTCTTATCATATTGATGTAGTTCTGTGTGATGTAACATTAACATACACATTGACTTAAAGACACCAAATTTGCTATGATGACCGTGCAGTCTTTCCTCTATCAGTATGCCAAATTTCACACCTTTCCCGCAATCGATTCTATGGGCTGCCATCCAAGCGGCAAAATGAGGAGCTAAGCATGGCATATCAGACCAAATGCAACAATGAGTAATAAATGCTATAATAGGATGGTTGTATTTGAAATGGCTGAAAAATCATTAATACAACTTTCAGTGATAGGATTAAACGGCTTATCGCTTTCGGTCAGAAGGTGGCGCTGTAATCAAATCACTTTGTTACGTTCTGCGTGAGGTGACAATGGCACACACAAAGTTTGGTATAATTATGTCAAAGCCTTAAAGAGATATAGCCTCAAACTCATTTTGGCACCATGCCTAACATTTGTAACGGCGCTGTACCAAAATGGTTTTGTCTATTGACACGAAATCCATAACTTTTTATAAGCATGGTCTGAAGATGATATGATTCAATTTTGGTGAAAATCGCACCAAAGGTTGAGGAGGAGTTCGAAAAAGTAGGTTTTCAACATGAAAATATAAATAAATATTAATTTTAAACATGCAATTGAGCTTCTGGGATCTAAATCGGATGAAGCAACCGTGTTTTAATCAGTACAAGTACCAAAGGAGCATGACTGTCATCATATCACACACAAACTGATAAGAAACTTTTTTTTTTCTAGCCCGCACATTTACCTAAACTTTGTCTGAGTAAAATATTACTGTGGCATTATATTTCTTTGTGTGTGGTTACAATTTAAGTGAGATTCAAACTGTCCATTATCTGCTGCTGTTATTTGCAACTGTGGCTCCTTTCTTGTGCAGTTTATCTGTAAGTTTAGTTACCAAGTACTTCTAAATATTAACAAACATTATAAAGAGCCAGCAAAGTAATATGATGACAGGATAGTGTGTTTTAATCATGGTAACCGTGTAAGATACAATAACATTGTTAGCTCATTAGCATGTCTCAGACTGTATTTTGGTTTGTTATTTACATCACACAATTTATGATTGCAAAATAAATAAATAAATAAAAAATAAATAAAATTAGCTGCAGATGAAGTAACAGATTTTTTATTTATTTTAATTTTTTTCTTGAGACTTTATTTAAATTTTTGTGGGGGATGTCTGTAATTAGTTAACTAGAGAAGCTATCTGTTCTTTACATTTTGTCTTCCTTGTCCTTGTAGTTCCACTACTAAAGGAGAAGGAAAGGACTCATTTTTTAAGAAAAAGTCAGTTTGCCTATTGTTTGTTCATACTATAAACACCTTTAGTAATCATTCACCTAAAACTGTTTATAATGTTACGCAAAGCCTTGACATCAAATCAGGGAGATAAGTCTGTAAATTTGAGTAAAATCAGACTTCGTTTATCCCGTGTGAACGCATCACACGAAATTCAGATGTTGCGGGGTAATTTCTAAATCACACAAGGTCCCCAGATAATACTAATCCCGTGCGAATAGGGCTTAAGTCACCAGTCATTTTGTCTGATGGCAAAATATCAGACCAAAGGACCACAAATTAGAGACTAGAATCACAAAATGTAAGGTGAAAATTGTTTCACCCAAATAAATTGGAATAATCCAGAAAACAGGATCAAAGCTGCATGGAGAAAATAAATGTCTAAAATAACTGGAAAAACTGCTGAAGAAGACCAAGATGACAAAGAAGACCATCAGTTCAAAAGTATCTCATCCTTAAGTCAACTTTATGCTGTCTTAAACCAGTAGAACTTTCTCTTGGAGGACAAATTAAGATTTTGTAATTGAGAAATGTTTGCCCATACAATGAAAGACGAATGGGGAACAAACCTTTGAGCTCCAAATGAAACATAAAAGGCATGATTAATCTAAGTCACCAATTGCAAGATGTTTGCTGAAAATTGTTTTCACCCAAACAAATTGAATCACTTCAGAAAACTGGCTAAACCATGTAATTTTTACCTTTATCCTGCATTTACTGTTTGCCTATTAACATTTGGAAGTTTGATCCCTTTTTCTTTGGCATTATAGAGAGAAACATGTCCCTACAATATTAATCTAAGTCACCAGTCATTTTGTCTGACCACAATGAGAGACCGTTTGGTGAAAATTGTTTTCACCCAAACAAATTGAATCACTCCAGAAAAATGGCTAAACCGTGTAATTGTTACCTTTATCCTGCATTTACTGTTTGCCTATTAATATTTGAAAGTTTGATCCCTTTTTCTTTGGCATTGTAGGGACAAACATACATTTCATCTTGTAGGATTACAAATTTAAGAATCTGTTTAAGATCTGAAGATCCTACATCCTGATGTAACATCATATAAAAAACTAAGGTGATCTACATTGTATTAAGCATTTAATGTGAACATAGTGGCATCTGTTTACTGAAAGGCAGCTGGATGTGAATTTCACAGCTTGGTAGTTCTCATGGCCAGGTGCAGCTTAAACCATTTGTACTGATTAAGTAATGTTGTTCAACCTCTCAGTCGAGGGTTGATTTCCTGTATTGTCTTTAGAAGTGGTCATTTCTGAAGTTCTGTAAGATCAACACTTTTAAGGACTGCCCACTGAATGCCTATATAAACTACAATGTATCACTGCCTTAGTTCAGACTAGGCATGTAACGATACTGGTATCGAGCGCCGAAAGGTTCACAGGTATTTTCCAAATCAAAGTGATCCTCCTTATCCCCTTGCTAGTAGAGACTTGAGTGAGCAGAGCACGTGCGTGCCATTATTTAGTTGTTTGGAATGCACTTGTCCAAGGGAGTGATGTAATTTCCTCATTATCTTCAGCTGGGATAACGAACGCAGCACAATGTACGTCAGCACGGTGTGCACCAGCACAATCGTTCAGGAACGGCATTAAAAAAATAAAACATTTTATGTTAAAAATAAAGTTTATACATATTTTACACACTCACACACACATATTAGCATATTTTAAAAACATTTTAAAATATAAAATGTATGTTAATTTGCAACAATAAAAAGACATTTATAACATTAAAACAGCGACATCTGCTGACGTACCAGTGCTGCGTTCGTTGATACAGGAACATCCCACGTGAAGATAATGAGGAACTTACATCGCTCCCTTGGACAAGTGCATTCCAAACGACTAAATAATGACACGCACATGCTCTGCTCACTCAAGTCTCCACTAACAAGGGGATAAGAAGGATCACTTTGATTCTGAAAATGCCCGTGAACCATTCTGCATTCGATACCAGTATCGTTACATGCCTAGTTCAGACATCTTGATGACTACAGCAATAAGCAGTGTGTCTCAATAAAGAACTCTGCGAAAGATACCCAAGAGTCTCCTGGTTTTTTGCTTCAACAAAGAAATACGTTTTCTACAGTTTTGGTGCCGTGACCCAGATAGAGCTCCTCACCTGAATCAAGATTGAAACCTCAAGCTAAACAAAGATCTGACTTCATTCCAGACTGAATTCCAGAACCTTTTTGTTCAGGTCAACGATTTGGTGAGTGTTACTTTATCAGAAGAACCACTAAAGACCAGTACAAAGTGCTATCCTCTGCTCTCCTCTGCAGAGAAGTGTTAACAGACAGCTGTAGGGTTTGTTTAACTTCTAAAGGGTTTTGTTTAACTAAAGTTATCTTCTAAAAATTGTTTTAGAGATGAAAGTTATCCTCTGTTCAGGCAGGAACGTTTAGCATCACATGCTAATATTTGTTCAGACAGAGCAGACTTAACATTAAGTATCCTGTTTTTGTCAGAAAGACATTACAAAATGTTGAAAAGGAATGCTAGACTTATTCCAACAACTGAAAGAAAATGAGAAAGGTGGGATAGCTACCCCTTTATGGACAGACAGTGAGTTCAAATCAGTGTTAAGAGAACACATGGACTCAATAGTGACTGAGTCAGTAAGATTGGATTTGACAAGGACAAAATTTGACAAGGACAATTTGACAAGGTATTGATCTAGAAAAAGTATGGACAATTGAAGAATGCAAAAAGGTACTTGGGGCATGTATCAGAAAGAAAAACCTAAAAGGTATTATCTGCTGCCACAGAGAGTTCAGTTTAAATTAGCATCACTAATTTAAAACAACAAATCCAACATCTGCACACTCAAGTGTCCTGTCTTACTAAAAAGTTAGGCCATAAAGCCTCAACCAAAGGTGATTTAAAACAACAAGAGTCAGATGAAAGTCATCCTGATTTACAGTCTTTGTGTAGACAAGAGGACAATTGCAATACTGGATTAACAGATAAAAATGTAAATGCAGTTGAAGTGTGTGGAGCAAGACAAAAGGCTCAGAGCAGGGCAGAAGGGGTTGCCACTGTTCCCACAGCAACCCCCACACTGCAGATCCAAGTGGTAGAGAGGTTATAGTATACCATGTGTCAAGATTATTGATTTATTGCCCCTCATAAAAATACCACCCAGGTCCATAACTGGACACCTGTTTTTTGTACACCCCTCACCCCCCGCCCCAACCGTACATCTGTTTGTGCATCTGTTTATTCAGTTCGGTAATTCAAAGGAATTTATGAGCGATCTTTTATTGTTTGGGAACGTGTTGTGAAGCAGGACATTGATAACTGTTCAAAACTATGTGCTTTTAAACTTTAAAATGTGAAAGAGTGATATAGATTGGTAAAACGCGGATCAAGGGAAGTTTTTATTAAAATTGTTCACATGGTAGAAAGTGTTGTGACAACGGTGTGTTTTCCAGAAAACAAAGTTTTATGCAGCCTATTGTTAAACAATGAAAACAGTGATATGTTTAAAACAAAAAGGTATTAGACACGAACCGTGACAAAAATCTATCAGACACGACAGTGTAAAACGAAAGCATAGGATAGTTGTCAAAATCTTGTGGCATTACAAATTTAAAAAGTTAGAGATTAGTTACAAGATATAAAGTAAAAAATAAGTCAAACACCTTACGCTGTTCAGCGATAATACATCCTCACTCACCGCTGTCTAAAACTCAGAATGAGGTCTAGGTGCGCACGTTGGTCAAACTCCACCCACAAACAGCCCCTAACACGAGCCGTAAGCAGAGACCAGCGCAAAGATTTAAATGCGTGCTAAAAGAAATAACAAAATACTCTTTTTAACATTAGAACAAATAAAAAATGATGGTAATTCTTAACTGATAAACGTGTTCTTCCTGTTTTAACATTAAAGCAACCAGTTTTGTTACTTTAAAGACTATGAAAACAGAGTGACAGAAATATAAGTTTCCCCTCAGTCGTTCTCTACGACGTTACGTCAATGACGTAATAATGGGGATCGGCTACGAGACCCTATCACCTCTGAGCTAAAGAGAAAAAGCCAATGAGAATTGGCGAGTGGAATTTGCATGCCGCGCCACTCCCCCGGACATACGGGTATATAAGATGGCGGCGTGCATCCACTCATTCAGATTTCTGCTTCGGAGCCTCGCCTGTGAGCTGTTTTCTGGAGAGAAAAGAAGACGGAGAAGAACGAATTTCCTGTTACTGCTCCTGTTCCTGTTCCTGCTGCTCGATCGTGTTACCGGCGCTGCCGGCATCTGTGCCAAACCAGCGATTCCTGGCTGTTGCCTTCCCTGGGGCACGCCGATCTAAAAGAGCAATTTTCTTACACGGTCGTCGATAGCGTCTTCCGGGATGTCTGTCCGACCGTGTGCTGCTGGATGTGGTGGCTTTCTGTCATCTAATGACGGCCACGAGCGCTGCCTCTCGTGCCTGGGCCGAGAACACGCTGAGGCGGCGTTTGTGGATGGGTCTTGCACTCATTGTGAGCGCATGTCCATGGCCACGCTAAGATCGCGCCTCTCGTTCGCGAGATGGCGCCCTTCATCCTCTACCCCTTCCAGTTCGGCGGGCCGTCCCGGCTCCTCGGCTGCATTGGTTAGAGGTGAAGGAGATCTGAGGGTGACAGTACCGAACATTCCGTCGGGTCAGCCCCCGCGGAAGTCCGGTCCCTCAAAGCGTGGTCCCGTGGAGTTGCCAAAGCTCAGCACTCGTCCACCAGCTGGACCAAGTGTTACCTTTGGCGCTCCAGAGGATGATAGAATGTCCGTCACTGCATCAGAGGGTGGGCTTACGCCTGCTGATGCTGAAGCTTCTGCTGGACAGCCCCCCACCGCGGTGGCTGCTCAGTCTGAGGCGGACGCGGAACTGGCGGCCATGCTCCGTCGGGCAGCCGCGAGCATCGGTTTGGAGGTGTCTAAAGCGCCTTCTCCCGAGCGCTCGCAGCTCGATGATTGGTATCTGGGCGCGAGTAGCGACGTGAGCTCACCTCGCTCCGCCCCAGTGCCTTTCTTTCCCGAGGTGCATGAGGAGCTCACTAAGACGTGGAAAGCCCCCTATTCGGCTCGTACACGTCAGGGATCCTCCCTTCTCACTACCCTCGATGGCGAAGCGGCCAGGGGGTACGTGGATGTCCCTCAGGTGGAGCGTGCGGTTGCGGTGCATCTATGCCCGCAAAACGCCGCCACCTGGCGGGACCGTCCGCGTCTCCCGTCCAAAGCCTGTAAGCTCTCGCCCTGCGGCTGCGGCTTCTGCTCCTCCCCCTGCACCACCAGCTGAGTCTAAGACCTCTCAGCCTGGGCGTAGAGCCAGTCGCAGGAAGGCGGCGCAGCCCGACTCAGCGGCTCAAATCGCTGCGGGCCGTTCACGTCCCAGGAGAGCTGAATCGTGCAGAGCCCCCTCTACGAGGCAGGCCTACGCCCTGAGGTGGGGTCTGTTCGTTGACTGGTGTTCCTCTCGCCGAGAGGACCCACGAAAATGCTCAGTCAGAGTGGTGCTTTCCTTCCTGCAAGAAAAGTTGGAGCGGAGACTGTCCCCCTCCACTTTGAAAGTGTATGTCGCAGCTATTGCGGCATATCACGATGCAGTGGATGGTTCATCCCTGGGGAAGCATCACCTGATCGTCAGGTTCCTGAGAGGTGCGAGAAGGATTAACCCTCCTAGATCGCACCTCGTACCCTCTTGGGATCTCTCCGTGGTCCTCCAGGGCCTTCGGGGAGCTCCCTTCGAGCCGCTCGGTTCAGTTGAGCTGAAGTTCTTGACGCTCAAGACTTCGCTCCTGGCTGCGCTGGCCTCCATCAAGAGGGTGGGGGACCTACACGCATTTTCGGTCAGCGAAGAGTGCTTAGAGTTCGGGCCAGGTAACTCTCACGTTATCCTGAGACCCCGGCCCGGCTACGTGCCCAAGGTTCCCACCACTCCCTTTCGAGATCAGGTGGTGAACCTGCAAGCTCTGCCCCAGGAGGAGGCAGACCCGGCCTCGGACCATCGAAACCTCGAGTACCTTCGCTCGGCCAAGAGATTGAACCACCGACAGGCTCTCTGGGCCCTCTTCTTCACTCGTTTTGACTTTAAGGTAACATACAGACCCGGCTCACTCAACACCAAGGCCGATGCTCTCTCCCGCATCTCAGAGGATCATCAAGAACCCATCTCAACCAAGCCCATCCTACCCAGTTCCATGGTTATCAGTCCAGTGCTCTGGGACATCATGACGGAGATCTCCGAGGCTCAGCTCCAAGAACCCTCTCCACCAGACTGTCCCCAGGATCGCACGTATGTTCCCCTGTCCCTGCGTCCCCGAGTCCTCTCGCTCGTCCACACCTCGCCCAGCTCGGGAAACACGGGTATCAATGCCACTTCACACCTTCTCTCCAATCGTTTCTGGTGGCCATCTATGCAGTCGGACAGCATCAACTTCATTCGCTCTTGCACCACCTGCAATGTCTCCAAGGTCCCTCATCGTCACCCTGCTGGTCTTCTTCAACCTGCCCATCCCGCAACGTCCCTGGTCGCACCTCGCCATCGACTTTGTCACCGACCTACCAGCCTCCCAGGGTCACACCACCGTACTCACAGTTATCGACCGCTTCTCCAAGGCCTGCCGTCTCATTCCCCTACCCAAATTACCCACGGCCATGGAGACCGCCGAATCCCTTTGCAACCAAGTTTTCCGCTTCTATGGCCTACCCGAGGACATCATTTCTGACCGGGGCCCCCAATTTACCTCTCGGGTGTGGTCCTCCTTCTGTCGCCTGCTAGGGATTAACGTCAGCCTGACCTCGGGATACCATCCCCAGTCCAACGGCCAGGCTGAACGCTTAAATCAGGAACTTTCCCGCTATCTCCGGTCTTACTGTTACAACCATCAGCACGACTGGAGTCGATATCTGTTGTGGGCCGAGTATGCTCAAAACTCTCTCCGAAAGCCGTCTACCAACCTGACCCCCTTCCAGTGTGTCCTTGGATTTCAACCGCCTCTCTTTCCCTGGGCTGGCGAGCCCTCCGATCTTCCCGCTGTGGACACCTGGTTGCGGCGGAGCGAGGAGACCTGGAACTCTGCTCACATACACCTCCAACGAGCAGTTCGTCGCACCCAGAGGCAGGCGGACCGCCTACGAACCCGTCATCCCCCCTACGCTCCTGGCCAGTGGGTGTGGCTCTCGGCTCGGGACCTGCGCCTATGGCTGCCCTGCAAAAAGCTCAACCCGAGGTACGTGGGTCCCTTTCAGGTAATCAAACAAATTTCCCCAGTTTCCTTCCGATTGCAACTACCCGCCTCTTATAGAATCTCACCCACTTTTCATGTCTCTCTGTTAAAGCCTGCTGTCGGCCCGAGAGGGCTGGAGGACCTAGACGAACCCGGCGCTGCAGGTCCCCCTCCCATTACGGTGGACGGCGAGGAGGCCTACCAGGTGCACGAAATCCTGGACTCTAGACGCCGGGGCGGCCTACTCCAGTACTTGGTAGACTGGGAGGGTTACGGCCCTGAGGAAAGGACCTGGGTCCACGCCAACGACATCCTGGATCCCAGTCTCACCATGGAGTTTCACCGGTCCCATCCGGATCGACCAGCCCCCAGACCACGGGGAAGGCCCCGGCGAACCAGGCCTCCTCGCGCCAGGAGTCGCTCCCAGGAGGGGGGCTCTGTCACGAATCCGGGTTCTGTGGCTCCCCCCAGTGGCCGACAGCGGGAACCCTCCCCCGAATTCTAACCCGGACTCCATCTCCTAGAACCCTTTGCGTCTCCCCCGCTCCGCAGCCATCTCGCGGCGCAGGTCCCGGATATAAATAGTCTCCATTGCCTCACGCAATTCGCGAAGTTTTGTATTGCCCATGGCCTACATCTCCGAGCGTTTCTTTTGTGTACCGAATTGGACTGTTTTCTGGATTATGAACCCTCTCTGTTTGCCCCGACCATCTCGCTTGTTTACGGATTATCCCCGCTTGCTGCCGGCCTCGGACTTCCGCACGGATTACGTTTATTCTCTGGACTCGCCTCTGACACTTCCTATTGTTGTTGTTACGGACCTTGCCTGTTTGACTACTCTGCTGTTAATAAACCGATCGCAAATGGATCCCAAGTCTCCCGATTCTGCTTCGTTACAGATGGACTTTGGTAGTGTCCCGAGAAAAAGATTTTCTTGACCCATGACCCTGCAGGAATATAAAAATTCTTCAGACACATATTTGGGATATTTAGCCGTGGTCGATAGCAGAGCCTGTGTGTGTCCCAACCAAACACCGGGTGAAACGGAAACTTTTTTCACAAAAAGAGATGCTGATACAATATTGAGTTTATAAGTGATATCATCGTCTCGCATTAGACAAAACTCATCTTTAGCTCGAGTCATCCGTATTTTTATATCTACACCATTCAGCATTAATTTTTCTTGAAAAAAGATGTCACTGTAAACGCAGCTCGTTTTGTCAATCCGGCATTTTCTCCCGCAGGATCCTTAACATCCATGTGACTCGCTGTATCTTTGTAGAACAGACCCGCTGAAAAATTACTTTGCAGTGTATCTTTTCAGAAATTCATGAGAGCCTCGATCAAACATCTGTACGGGTACGTACTAGAACTCTGCGTTATCAGACGATCGCCTAGAGAAACATCCACCTGCGAGAATATACACGCTCCGGGGTAGTTTATTAACCTGACAGGTGCTCCATCTTGTATGTTAGAACCTTCAGGCTTGGTTATTTTGACCCGCGTGTATAAAAGCGTGTTATTTAAATCGATGTAATCTTCACCCGTCCCAGCAATAAAAAACTCTAATGGCGACGTATCTGTTATTGCAGATAGAGGCGGTATTTCAACGTAGGTATTTTTTCCGATAGAGGCCTCCGTCATGGTTACGAAAATAAACTCGGATTTAACGCACTCCTCTGACATACTGTGGAATAGAGCCATACTTTTAGAAAATTGTGTTCAACGGTCTTTTGGTACGGACAGCTTTTTCTACACATTTCGCACGGACACGTCGTGTACGTTTTGCGACCGCACACTTCTTACTAGCACGTTTAGTCTTCTTCGCACGACCACTCCCCCTACGAATTCTCACCCCTGGCGGCTTTGAAGAGTTTTGCGGCATAACCATTAAACCATTCCCATTTTGACCGTTATTATCATTAATATGATCTGGATAATGTTGTGGTAACAACATCGCTAACTTTGTTTTTTGCAGCGGCTTTTAGATGAGGTTTTGCTATATTACAACCTCTTGACAATAAGGGTAGAGCTGTTCGGAAAATTGATTTGAAAATGGAAGCTATGCCTGACCCGTACCGGGCCTCCTGCATACCCCGGTAATCCATTACCGGCCTGATTTCGGTAGTAAGACACATACCGTTCGGCATCCATTTAAATTGTCAGAAAACTATTTCACAGGTCTGAAGTGAAGTTTAGCTACAACTTTACCATAAGTGAACCGTACATGTTGGTTCTGATCGTCTTTAGCTTCGATACAGATGTCTGTAATATTAGATTTATTCACAGGTACGTAATGCGGTTTATCGTATCTAACACTGATGATGTCATTAGATGTTCCTTCTATATGTACAGTTCTCAGGAGGGGAACATACGAATCACCGGCTGACTGGTATTTGATTATGTCTGTGTATATATACATGCTATAAAAGCCACCTCTGATGTCGCTTTGATGGAGGGCATACGTCACAACAGGTGTATTATCAAAGTGTTCTTCACGCGAATGATTTACAGAGCCTATGGACACATTGGGTTTTAAACCTAAAATTATAGCCAGTTTACCGTAAAATACCAAGGAGGTGTTCATCGGGGCTTTTAGAAATACCCTGTTTTTAACGTGATCGTAACCAAGGGTCACTCTTAGGGGGGAGGTTGGCGTTTATTTCTCTAATTAGAAACACTATGTCCTCATAATACCCCGTTTTTTTAACGTATTACATACTTTAGATATGTTATGAAGAGCTTTTTCTTTAATGTAGATATCAATACCGTTGTCCCTCTCGTGATGTTTCTCATCATATCCCAGTATGTCTGCCGTAGTGTTTACAAGAAATGCAGCTTCCTCCTCGTTAAATGTATACCATGATGTAGATTTTTCACAAATGATACATATGCCATCTTCATTACTTTTTATGGGATTCTGTATGTCCATAATCTGGCGTTCCAGCAATCATGATGAAAATTTAGCTGGCCAACCAAGCCATTTTACGAGGCAAATCACCTCGCGACCTCGGTTTTTTGGTCTAGAATCTTTTCTATTTTAAGTGTCTTATCTTGTTTCACAATCATTTTTTGTAATTCTTTTTCATAAAGACACCCCTCGATAATATCACCATCATAGTCTTGTAATCTGTACACTGGGGTTCCGAGGTATACAAGCGGCTATAGTAAAAAACTCTCTAATTTTGTTCATATCCTAACACATTCCTGACCTTGGATACCCTAACAACATCACCTATTTTATACTTAAAGACAGGTGCATTTTTACACATATTTCCATGCAGATTATTAAACACATCCTTCTCATTTTCTTTATAAACATCCATGGGCCGCATTTTAATACTTTTGTGATAACTTGCATTATACCCTTCTATAACGTCTTGTAAGATATCGCAGTAGCGTTTTGAATTGACAGCTGATAAATAGTGTGCGCTTCGATCACGAAAAGTACGATTAAATCTCTCCACCACGGATGCCTTAACATCACTAGCCGTAGCAAAATGATGTATGTTATACTTTTTCATCAATTGTTGGAAATGTTTGTTAAAAAATTCAGTGCCTTTATTAGTCTGTAATTTTTGCGGTACACGATTTTCTTTGAGTATAGATTTGAATGCTTTCGCAACCTCCTGTCCTGTCTTATTCTTCAGGGGGCGCACCAAGCATGGTTGCTGAAAACGTCTATACACGTCAGTAAAAATTTTATATTGTCATTTTCTTTCTAATAAGCAGACATGTCAACCAGATCTGCTTGAAACTGTACATCTTTCCCGTACACCACCACTCTGTTTCGTTTGTATTTGACAGGTGCAGTTTTGTGTAATGTATATGCATCTTGAGCTGCTAACCAATCATTCACTTGTTTATCCTTCAGAGTTACACCACTTTCCTGTAACACGCCACGTTTTAAACGTTCTTTACCTCCCAAAGACCCTGGATGTGATGGGGTTTAGTATGCCTTTTTCATCAATTCAGACATCTTACCGCTACGGTTTTCAGAAAATAATGAGTGTGTGGGTAGTCTCAAACAGGTTTTTTATTTCCATATGTATCGGTATACAAGTTACAAACAATAAATATGTTTGGTTATACAATAAGTAATTATATATCGTCTAGATATTGTAGGAATTTCACACACATTACAAAATTTTTCTCTGTCATGTTTTCAACTAGTGTGACAATTATTTCGCGTACATCCGTCGTTTGGTTAGTTGACAACAACATCACACACACATCAGTTATATAAGTACAAAGACATATAATGTTGCCTATTTTAAGGTTTTCTTCACATTCAGGCATGAGTTCAAGAATGTTTTTAACAGTCGTACATGCATTATACCCATTCCCCATACAGCAGTTTATCATAACATCCCACTCGTTTGACATACCTCTCACAACGTTCATTTGATTTTTTTAATTTTGTTAAACGTTTATTATCCACATTACAAACCCCCACATCATTGATAATGTTGTACAATAAATGCGTTATTTCACGCTTAATTTGTTGTTTAAATAAGAGTTTTGCCACACAGGTTGCGGTGCAGAGATTTGCATATTTTCCAGGCTAGTCAGAGTCTGCAGCTGAGCTCTTCTTCCAACTGTCAACAGCGTCATAAATGGCCTGCTCGCAGGTTTCATCCACAAGCTTTGTCCTGAGTTCTGCCAAACCTTCCACTATGTACATTTCATCTCTGAGCTCACACAGAACGCCCTCGGCAACACCGTGAATCCTCTGCAGGTGCAGTGTTAAACCGAACTGCTCCAATGTTTTGGACAAAATTAGTTTTAGATCAGGGTTGAGCAGTTTTTGTGACACTTCTTCGAAACACCCCAGAAAATAGTAGGCCGGCGCCTCATAGAGACATGAATGTTGTATTTGCAATGGATGACCCGTCTGACAGCCGCAGCAGTTTTTTCGCTGTTGTCTGTCTATCAGATATTCCAGAATTATCGCAACAACTGCCTTAATGATCTTATGTCCTGTCACACCGATACATCCGTCGACTGTGTCCGAAACATTTACAGAGGATGTATTGGTAAGAGAGGTCTCCTCAAGGGCTCCTGTGTTAGACAATTTGTAGTTTGCCAGGAAAGCCAGGTTATGGTATCTGAGCTCTGTACAGAATTTGTTCAGCCAGGTTTTGCTGTCCGCTGTCACGGTCGATGTGGACGGTACGTCATCGTACACAGCATTAAGAGATGATGTATTTTCTTGAGATATGTTGGTAGTAATGCTTCAACGCTTTGTTTTTCTCCTCTGGAACCAGGGCAGATGGTCTGTATTTAATGTTTATAGATTGTAGGCGGGGTTATGTGGCTGTGTCTGCGCCCGGAGGCACACCCTTCAGGGTGGAACAGTTTCACTTTTATGTTATTGTATCTGTCAAACACCTCGCACCATTTAAACAGCTTGTCTATTTTTTCAAATATTTCTTCTAACACAGCTACATCTTTCCATTGAAACATGAGTTTAATGGCATAGTATTTGAGATGCTCTTCCTCAGATAGTGGCCAGACGCGTTCAGGTAACCCCAAGGTGGTCTCAGTACAGAGTATATAAATGTAATCATCGTTGTGCTTGTTAATCTGATCATCGAGCACTCTATACCGCATACCCGGTGTCATACCATCCCACTCTCCTATGAATAGAGGATCACACCCATCTTTTAAATCGCGCCAAATAAAGTTGTAAAATAAACACCAGTCCTTTGCTGTGAAAAGCAGTTCTGGGGCATCATCCGTGTTGAACTTTTCATCATTATCCAGCGTGTTAAACCTAACCTCCCGTTTGTTCTTGTCAAAGTTGTACCTGCACACATGATTGTCAGATAAATGGCCCTCATACTTGACATCTTCCGAGGGGCCATGGAGGAATTTGGTCAGACGTGGTCCATGTTTCATCTTCCTCGGAGCTAGTGTAAGATCAGCCATAGCGTTCTCAACACCTCTCTCAGGAGTTTTAGGTGGCTGTGGCGTGGTTATTGTTACAGAATAGTTTCTGTTTTTTCGAATTCACAAATTCACTGTTTGTATTTTAGTGTGTAGGTAAGAATAACCCCCTCTCACCCTTTTTAAACACATACGTCCGGACCTGCAAGACCAACAGTTGGTGACTTTAGGGACTGTTTGTGGGTGGAGTTTGACCACTGCGGACCTATAGACTAACTTCATTCTGAGTTTTAGACAGCGGTGAGTGAGGAAGTATTATCGCTGAACAGCGTAAGGTGTTTGACTTATTTTTTACTTTATATCTTGTAACTAATCCCTAACCTTTTTTAATTTGTAATGCCACAAGATTTTGACAACTATCCTATGCTTTTGTTTTACACTGTCGTGTCTGATAGTTTTTTTTTTTTTTTTTTTAATTTAAATTTATTTATTTTTTTTTGTCACGGTTCGTGTCTAATACCTTTTTGTTTTAAACATATCACTGTTTTCATTGTTTAACAATGTACAAAAAACAGGTGTCCAGTTATGGACCTGGGTGGTATTTTTATGAGGGGCAATAAATCAATAATCTTGACACATGGTATACTATAACCTCTCTAGTGGTCAATATTTTAAGCCCTGAAGACATAGAAAGACTTCCTGAGAATTTGCCATCTATACATGGAATTTTTTTCTGAGTTTAGGAGAGAGTTGTCTAGAAAGATACGCCTCTATGATATGTCTCTAACTGAAGTCACCCAGATAATATCCCAAATCTTGACAGAGTCTGAATTCAGTGATTTTGAAAATGCAGTAAATAAGTCTGCATTTAAAAATGCCAGTAAAGATGAATTGAGAGAAGGAGTTCTGAGAGAGTTAAAGAACATTGTTGGACAAAAAGTGGATTGGTCAAAAGTCACTAGTTGTGTGCAGAAGAAGGATGAAGCTCTAAGTGAGTATACTGAACGTTTTTGCCAGTCAGCTGCAGCATACAGTGGAATAGTTGACACGGCAGAGAAGGTGCTGGATCATAAAGGTCCACTAGTTCGAACATGGTTTGATGGACTTTTAACAGAATATAGAAATGCACTGCCTTTCTTAGACCTCACATGGTCAAATAGAAGCCTGCAAAGCAACTTAGACAGTTTAGCTACGTGGGAAAGAGACTCTGATGTTAAAGCCAGAGTAAAGCTTGCAGCAGCATCCTTTAAGGTAAAAACAGAGAACCGACAGAAACGTAAATGTCCTAAGAGAGAGGGTAATTGTCATTACTGTGGTAAACCTGGACACAGGATTAGAATGTAGGAAAGAATGTAGGAAAAACAAAAAATATGTAAGAGAAATGAACAATTTAAATCAGCTGTTACACAGTCTGCTAGCAGCACTAAAACAGACCCTCCCCAATACACCAAACTCATGGGTTGGCTTGCTGAGGTGCTAACTTTTAAGGCTGTGAGTTCTTAATTACCCCAGTAATCTACAACAAAGATTATTTAACAAAAGGAAGTTGACTATCACTTCCCCCACTTGGGAACCCTGGTTAAGAACACTCACAGACATAACTTTTGGACTACAGAATATTCCATTCAATCACTTATCCTCTGTTATGATGTCTACTAGGACTGATGTTTAATTAGAGAATAGAAATGTAGCGATTGCATTATTTTGGGAATTTTTGGAAATGTAAGAAACTTGTGTCTATACAATATGCAGTGTGTACAATATCTAAAGGGACAGACTAGGACACACAGATCATTTGAGGAACCCAAAAAAAGGTCCGAAGAGCAATAGGCCTTGGGGGCCAATTTTTGGGTGAAGATTTTCCTCATAGTTTTCCTTATCATTAGTTTCTCCCCACCTCAATGATCTATAGATGTCAAATTACTTTACTAGACTAGATTGAGAGAAACGTTATACGATCACTAGACTTAAAACCACTATACGATCAACTGAAGTCTAAAAAACACTATACGATCATTAGACTTAAAACCACTATTGTGAGGAAGCAAGAACCACCACTTGCTTAGGGACGTAGTAAATGTTCGTGATAAGGTGTAAAAATGATGGCTCAGCCCGCAATAGCACTTTAGTGAAATTAGTGAAATTTATTTACAGTGCCAAAAAAAAAAAAAATTACAGTCCACTGGTGGAGTATATGTACAGGTGTGCGGCAACCAACAACAAAAAAAACAAAAAACAAATAACAAAAACCCAAAGTACCAAAGAAACAAAAACAGCAAAATAAAGAGGAACAAGTCCAGGTAAAAAAATATATATATACAAGCCAGTATCTACAATATACGGTTGGTTAGGAGTTCGCTCAAGGCACTACAGTTGCACTCATAAAGGTACAAAGAAACATAAAGGTACGATTAATCTATAGCCCTGTTCACATAGGATTAGTATTACCTGGTGACCTCTAGTCATTTGTAATAATTGCAGAGATTGTCTGTGATCTTAATCCCATGCGAATCGGCCTTGTCTGTAATTTGTAAAGTAAAAATTCCCCCGCAAAAGACCTTATTTTGCCGAACACAGAGGTCCTATGATGATATTAGTCCTGTGCGAATCAGCATCTATGTGATTTGGCCAGCATTTGGCGGGGTTGTATATCATTTCTTCACGTTTTTCTTTCCTATGCACCTTTTTATCCATCTTTCATGATGAATGGAGGCTGCGATGTGTTTTGAAAGTATTTTGGGTGCTGGGTCATAACGCTATACACCATATATACAGTTTATACTTTTGCATAAAGAGAAAGCTGACAACCACCAGACGAGCGAAAACAAACGATCAGCTGGTGATATGGAGATGGTACAGCAGCACGCAATCTTCTGTTTATAATGTTACGCAAAGCCTTGACATCAAATCAGGGAGATAAGTCTGTAAATTTGAGTAAAATCACAGACTTCGTTTATCCCGTGTGAACGCATCACACGAAATTCAGATGTTGCGGGGTAATTTCTAAATCACACAAGGTCCCCAGATAATACTAATCCCGTGCGAATAGGGCTTAAGTCACCAGTCATTTTGTCTGATGTCAAAATATCAGACCAAAGGACCACAAATTAGAGACTAGAATCGCAAAATGTAAGGTGAAAATTGTTTCACCCAAACAAATTGGAATAATCCAGAAAACAGGATCAAAGCTGCATGGAGAAAATAAATGTCTAAAATAACTGGAAAAACTGCTGAAGAAGACCAAGATGACAAAGAAGACCATCAGTTCAAAAGTATCTCATCCTTAAGTGCTGTCTTAAACCAGTAGAACTTTCTCTTGGAGGACAAATTAAGATTTTGTAATTGAGAAATGTTTGCCCATACAATGAAAGACGAATGGGGAACAAACCTTTGAGTTCCAAAAGAAACATAAAAGGCATGATTAATCTAAGTCACCAATTGCAAGATGTTTGCTGAAAATTGTTTTCAATTGTTTTTGTTTTGGCATTATAGAGACAAACATGTCCCTACAATATTAATCTAAGTCACCAGTCATTTTGTCTGACCACAAATGAGAGACCATTTGGTGAAAATTGTTTTCACCCAAACAAATTGAATCATTCCAGAAAAATGGCTGAACCGTGTAATTTTTACCTTTATCCTGTATTTACTGTTTGCCTATTAATATCCCCTTGTTAGTGGAGACTTGAGTGAGCAGAGCACGTGCATGCCATTATTTAGTTGTTTGGAAAGCACTTGTCCAAGGGAGTGATGTAATTTCCTCATTATCTTCAGCTGGGATAACGAACGCAGCACGGTGTACGTCAGCACGATCGTTCAGGAACAGCATTAAAAAAAAAAACATTTTATGTTAAAAATAAAGTTTATACATATTTTACATATTAGCATATTTTAAAAACATTTAAAAATATAAAATGTATGTTAATTTGCAACAATAAAAAGACATTTATGACATTAAAACAGCGACATCTACTGCGTTCCTTGATACAGGAACATCCCACGTGAAGATAATGAGGAAATTACATCGCTCCCTTGGACAAGTGCATTCCAAACGACTAAATAATGACATGCACGTGCTCTGCTCACTCAAGTCTCCACTAACAAGGGAATAAGGAGGATCACTTTGATTCTGAAAATGCCCTTGAACCGTTCTGCATTCGATACCAGTATCGTTACATGCCTAGTTCAGACATCTTGATGAATACAGCAATGAGCAGTGCGTATCAATAAAGAACTCTGCGAAAGATACCCAAGAGTCTCCTGTTTTTTTGCTTCAACAAAGAAATACGTTTTCTACAGTTTTGGTGCCGTGACCCGGATAGAGCTCCTGAATCAAGATTGAAACCTCAAGCTAAACAAAGATCTGACTTTATTCCAGACTGAATTCCAGAGAACCTTTTTGTTCAGCTCAACGATTTGGTGAGTGTTACTTTATCAAAAGAACCACTAAAGACCAGTACAAAGTGCTATCTTCTGCTCTCCTCTGCAGAGAAGTGTTAACAGACAGCTGTAGGGTTTGGTTAACTTCTAAAGGGTTTTGTTTAACTAAAGTTACCATCTAAAAATTGTTTTAGAGATGAAAGTTATCCTCTGTTCAGGCAGGGACGTTTAGCATCACATGTTAATATTTGTTCAGACAGAGAAGACTTAACATTAAGTATCCTGTTTTTGTCAGAAAGGCATTATGTTGAGAAGGAATGCTAGACTTATTCCAACAACTGAAAGAAAATGAGAAAGGTGGGCTAGCTACCCCTTTATGGACAGACAGTGAGTTCAAATCAGTGTTAAGAGAACACATGGACTCAATAGTAACTCAATAGAGGATTTGACAAGGACATTTGGTATTGATCTAGAAAAAGTATGGACAATTGAAGAATGCAAAAAGGTACTCGGGGCATGTATCAGAAAGAAAAACCTAAAAGGTATTATCTGCTGCCACAGAGAGTTCAGTTTAGTGATAGCACAAGAGCAAGATCAGAGTATCGTTATTTTAAAACAACAAATCCAACATCTGCACACTCAAGTGTCCTGTCTTACTAAAAAGTTAGGCCATAAAGCCTCAACCAAAGGTGATTTAAAACAACAAGAGTCAGATGAAAGTCATCCTGATTTACAGTCTTTGTGTAGACAAGAGGACAATTGCAATACTGGATGAACAGATAAAAATGTAAATGCAGTTGAAGTGTGTGGAGCAAGACAAAAGGCTCAGAGTAGGGCAGAAGGGGTTGCCACTGTTCCCACAGCAACCCCCACACTGCAGATCCAAGTGGTCAATATTTTAAGTCAAGTCAAGTCAGCTTTATTTATATAGCGCTTTTTACAATACAAATTGTGTCAAAGCAACTTTACAGTATCAAATGGGAAAGTAATATATCAATAATTCAAAAGAAACTTTTAGTTTGAGGAAATTAATCAATAGTTCCAAATTAATAAATTGTTTGTCCCCAATTTAGTTTTCCCCAATTTAGTTGTTGTCCCCAACTGAGCAAGCCATAGGCAACAGTGGCAAGGAACCAAAACTCCATCTGTGACACTGATGGAGAAAAAAAACCATGGGAGAAACCAGGCTCAGTCAGGGGGTCAGTTCTCCTCTGACCAATAAACAAGTAGTTTATACTCCCATACAGACCTGTAGAGGTGGTCTATATGTACTGACCCACCATCTGGATACAAACTGGATCAAGGGAAACCGCAGTGGCCAACTGTTCAGGATTCATACTGGATCTGACCTCGGAATAAGCAGGAGACAGACAATATTAGCATAGATTCCATTTTTCTTGCATCAGGTGTTATGGGAAGTGTTCCCGGTTCCAGTTGGCCTAATTAATGCAGCCTAACAATCCTTTAACGGATTTGAATATTAGAAATATTTAAATGGGTTAAGTGTATGCCAGGTTAAAGAGATGGGTCTTTAGTCTAGATTTAAACTGAGTGTGTCTGCCTCCCGAACAGAATTAGATAGATTGTTCCATAGTTTCGGTGCTACGTAAAAAAAATGATCTGCCACCCGCAGTTGATTTTGATATTCTGGGTATTATCACATTGACAGAGTTTTGAGAATGCAGCGGGCGTGAGGGACTATAATGTGATAAGAGCTCCCTCAAGTACTGAGGAGCTAAACCATTGAGGGCTTTATAAGTAACTAGCAAGATTTTAAAATCAATACGTTGTTTAATAGGAAGCCAGTGCAGTGTTGACAGAACCGGGCTAATATGCTCATACTTTCTGGTTCTAGTAAGAACTCTAGCTGCTGCATTTTGGACCAGCTGGAGTTTGTTTATTAAGCATGCAGAACAACCACCCAATAAAGCATTACAATAATCTATCCTGGAGGTCATGAAGGCATGAATTATTTTTTCTGCATTTGACTTTGAGAGCATAGGTCACAATTTCGCTATGTTTTTAAGATGGAACACAAATGCTGTTTTACAAATGCTAGAAATGTGGTGTTCGAAGGAAAGATTGCTATCAAATAACACACCTAGGTTCCTAACTGATGATGATGAATTTACAGAGCAGCCATCAAGTATTATGCTGTGTTTTAAATTATTACTTGCTGAGGTTTTTGGCCCAATAATTAACACCTCTGTTTTTTTCAGAATTTAGCAATAATAAATTACTTGTGATCCAGTTTTTAATATCAACTATGCATTCCATTAGTTTTTCAACTTTGTATGTTTCGCCAGGCCTTGAAGAAATATAGAGCTGAGTATCATCAGCGTAACAGTGAAAACTAACACCATGTTTTCTGATGATATCTCCTAAGGGTAACATATAAAGCGTAAAAAGTAATGGTCCTACTACTGAGCCTTGAGGTATTACTGAACTTGCGATCGATACGATACCTCTTCATTTATTGCTACAAAATGATAGCGGTCAGATAAGTACGATTTAAACCATTCTAATGCATTACCGCTAATGCCAACATAATTTTCGAGTCTATTCAAAAGAATGTTGTGGTCAATAGTATCAAACGCAGCACTAAGATCCAGTAGCACTAAAAGAGAGATACAACCACGGTCGGATGATAAGAGGTCGAAATCCTGATTGGAAATCCTCACAGATATTATTTTTCTCTAAAAAAGAACATAATTGTGAGGATACTACCTTCTCTAGTATTTTTGATAGAAAAGGGAGATTTGAGATCGGTCTGTAATTAATCAATTGATTAGGGTCAAGTTGTGTTTTTTTAATGAGAGGCTTAATAACAGCCTGTTTGAAGGTTTTGGGGACATATCCTAATGACAGTAATGGGTTTATAATATTCAGAAGAGGATCTAGGATATCTGGAAGCACCTCTTTTAGTAGTTTAGATGGGATAGGGTCTAACATACATGTTGTTTGTTTAGATGATTTAACAAGTTTATAAAATTCTTCCTCTCCTATAGTAGAGAATGAGTGGAATAGTTCCTTAGGAGATCTATAGGACACTATTTGATCTTCTACTGTTCCTGATGGCTGCATGGTTACAATTTTATTTCTATTAGTATCGATCTTTGTTGTAAAGTAATTCATAAAGTCATTACTACTGTGCTGTTTGGAAAAATCTGTTGGTGCTTTATTTTTAGTTAATTTTGCCACTGTATTGAATAAATACCTAGGGTTATGTTTGTTTCCTTCTAAAAGAGATGAGAAGTAATCAGTTCTAGCAGTTTTTAATGCTTTTCTATAGGATACAGTAGACTCACGCCAGCCGGAACAAAAGACCTCTAGTTTTGTTTTCCTCCAGCTGCGCTCCATTTTCCGTGCTGCTCTCTTAAGGGTGCGAGTGTGCTCGTTATGCCACGGTGTCTGACTGTTTTCCTTAATCTTCCTTAAGTGTAAAGGAGCAACCGCATCTAAAGTGCTAGAAAAGAGAGAGTCAATAGTTTGTTACATCATCAAGTTTATCTGAGCTATTGGATATACTAAGGATTTCAGATAAGTCAGGAAGATCACATATAAAGCTGTCTTTGGTGGATGAGGTGATAGTTCTACCATACTTGTAGCAAGGAGTGGGACTTACAGTTTTAGCTATCTGGAGTATACATGAGACTAGATAATGATCCGAGCCATTAACATCAATTCCGTGCGACAGTATTTAATCTAGAGTATGATTTCGACAATGAGTAGGTCCTGACACATGTTGTCTAACTCCAATAGAGTTCAGAATGTCTATAAATGCTGATCCCAATGAGTCTTTTTCATTATCAACATGGATGTTAAAATCACCCACTATTAAGACTTTATCTGCAGACATCACTAACTCTGATAGAAACTCTGAAAATTCTTTAATAAAGTCTGTGTGGTGCCCTGGAGGCCTGTATACTGTAGCAAGTACAAACGTTGCGGGGGATTTATCCTTTGGACCCTTTTCTCTGGATAGTGTTGTATGAAGCACCATCATTTCAAACGAGTTATACTTGAAGCCAGTTCTCTGAGAAACGCTAAAGTTATTGCTATAAATAGTAGAGACACCTCCCCCTTTACCGTTTAGATGCGGCTCATGTTTATAACAGTAATCTGGGGGGGGTGGACTTATTTAAAATAATATAATCATCTGGTTTTAGCCAGGTTTCTGTCAAACAGAGCACATCTAGGTTGTGCTCAATAATCAAGTCATGTACAAAAAGTGCTTTCGAAGAGAGGGACCTGATATTTAATAAGGCAAGCTTTATCATTTGTTCCTCTGTATTATGTGATTGTTTTATTTGTTGAACATCAAATTGTTACTGTTAGATTGGTTTGGACGTTTTTTGGATTTTCTAGTTCGGGGAACAGACACAGTCTCTATAGTATGGTATCTAAGTAAGAGGTTTTCTATGTGCTGAAAATTAGCTGATTTGGGTGATGTGAGGCAGCTAGCAGACGTTTGGTTTAACCAGTCTGTCTGCTTCCTGACCTGGGCCTTAGTTATTCAAGTGCAAACTCTAAGACTATATGCCTTATTTCTAGAGAGAAGAGCGGCACCTCCCCCGGAGGGATGGAGACTGTCTCTTTTTAACAGGTCAGGTCTGCCCCAAAAACTTGTCCAATTGTCTATGAAACCTATGTTATTCTGCAGGCACCACTTAGACATCCAGCCATTGAGTGACGACAGTCTGCTATGTATCTCGTCACCACGGTAAGCAGGGAGGGGACCAGAGCATATTACAGTGTCTGGCATCGAACTTGCAAGTGCACACACCTCTTTAACATTATTTTTGGTGATCTCCAAAAATAGTCGAACATCATTAGTGTCGACGTGAATAACAATCTTACTGAATTTACGTTTAGCATTAGCCAGCACTTTTAAATTTGCCAAGATGTCAGGCGCTCTGGCTCCCCGTAAACATTGGACTATGGTGGCTGGTGTCTCTATTTTCACATTCCATACAATAGAATCACCAATAACTAGAGCACTTTCATCAGGTTTCTCAGTGGGTGCGTCACTAAGCGGGGAGAACCTGTTTGATTTTTGGATCGGAACGGAAGAGCGGTGTTTTGACCCACAACTATGCCGCCTCACGGTCACCCAGTTGCCCTGCTGCATGGGCGAAGTTACCGGAACCAAACAATGTACAGGAAGATCTAAGCTAGTCGCACCCAAAACTGTATCTAAGGCCCTCACATTCTTACTATCCTCAGTTAAAGTTTGGATGTGTGTCTCTAGTTCTGAAATCTTCTCTGTCAGCCTAACTATTTCCCTGCATTTATCACATGTGAATCCCTCACTGCTGACAGAGATAGATTTACATTTACATTTACATTTAGTCATTTAGCAGACGCTTTTATCCAAAGCGACTTACAATAGAAGCAATCAGAGCAACAAGAGAGCGACAGTGTATAAGTGCTGTGGCAAATTTCAGTTAGATAAACACGATAAGTCTTGCAAGGGTTTTTTTAAATTTTTTTTTATTAAATATAGAAAACTGAAAAGAGTAGGAAAGTGCTAGTGTCAATTGGTCAAGTTCTGCCGAAAAAGATGGGTTTTCAGACGTTTTTTGAAGATGGCCAATGACTCAGCTGATCGAATTGAGATGGGTAGGTCATTCCACCAGCTGGGAACAGTCCACAAAAAGGTATGTGAAAGTGATTTTGAGCCTCTTTGGGATGGCACCACAAGGCGTCGTTCATTTGCAGAACGCAAGCTTCTGGAGGGGACATAAGGTTGGATTAGACAGTTTAGGTATTGTGGTGCAGTGCCAGTGGTTGTCTTGTAGGCAAGCACCAGTACCTTGAATTTGATGCGAGCAGCTACTGGCAGCCAGTGCAGTCTGATGAAGAGAGGTGTGACATGGGCTTTCTTCGGCTCATTAAAGACCACTCTTGCTGCTGCATTCTGAATCATCTGCAAAGGCTTGGAAGTGCATGCAGGAAGGCCCGCCAAGAGTGCATTACAATAGTCCAGTCTGGAGAGGACAAGAGCTTGGACAAGAAGTTGTGTAGCCTGCTCTGATAGGAAGGATCTGATCTTCCTAATGTTGTACAAGGCAAATCTGCAGGATCGAGCTGTAGCAGCAACATGGTCTGTGAAGGTTAACTGGTTGTCCATCACAACTCCAAGATTCCTGGCTGTCCTAGAGGAAGTTATGGTTGATGAATTTAGCTGTATAGAGAAGTTGTGATGAAGCGCGGGGTTGGCTGAGATCACAATCAGTTCAGTCTTAGCAAGGTTGAGCTGAAGATGGTGTTCTTTCATCCAGCCAGAGATGTCGGTCAGACAAGCTGTGATGCGAGCAGGAACCGTGGGGTCATCTGGATGGAAGGAGAAGTAGAGTTGCGTGTCATCAGCATAGCAGTGATAGGAAAAAGCATGCTTCCGAATGACAGAACCTAACGATGACATGTAGATGGAGAAGAGCAGTGGTCCAAGCACTGAGCCCTGAGGAACTCCAGTAGCAAGAAGTTGTGACTCAGAAACTTCACTCCTCCAAGCCACCTTGAAGGACCTACCTGAGAGGTAAGACTTGAACCATTGGAGTGCGGTTCCTGAGATGCCCATCTTCATGAGGGTGGACAGGAGGATCTGGTGGTTGTCGGTGTCAAATGCAGCAGACAGATCCAGTAAAATGAGTACTGAGGATTTGGATGCTGCTCTTGCCAATCTTAGGGCTTCAGTGACTGAGAGCAGGGCAGTCTCAGTTGAGTGGCCACTTTTGAAGCCAGACTGGTTTATGTCCAGGAGATGGTTCTGTGCAAGAAAGATAAGAGAGTTGGTTGAATACTACTCACTCAAGTGTCTTAGCGATGAATGGGAGAAGGGATACTGGTCTGTAGTTTTCTAAAAGTGCTGGATTTAGAGCGGGTTTCTTAAGCAGTGGTATGACCCGAGCCTGCTTAAATGCTGTAGGAAATGTGCCAGTGTGGAGCGAGGTGTTTATGATGTGAGTAAGTGCTGGTATAACAGAGGTAGAAATGGCTTGGAGAATGTGAGTGGGGATAGGATCAAGCGGACAGGTAGTAGGATGATTGGAAATAATAAGTTTGGAGACGTCGGTCTCCATGAGTGGAGAGAAAGAGGAGAGAGTGTGAGTATTTGCTGTTGTGAAATTTGTATCAGTATGTGGTGTGGAAAATTGGTCGCTAATTGTTCTTGTCTTATTAATGAAAAATGTTGCAAAGTCATCAGCTGTAAGAGTTGATGTAGGAGGGGGAGGAGGAGGACAAAGGAGAGAAGAGAATGTTTTAAAAAGTGTGCGAGAATCGGGACAATTATTAATTTTGTTGTGGTAGTATGTTGATTTAGCAGTGGAGACATTTGCAGAGAATGAAGAGAGGAGTGACTGATACGCACTAAGGTCATTAGGGTTGTGTGATTTGCGCCACTTCCGCTCTGCAGCCCTGAGTCTAGAACGATGTTCACGGAGAACATCGGACAGCCAGGGAGCAGAGGGTGTGGTGCATGCTGGTCTAGATAAGAGGGGGCAGAAGTTGTCTAGACAGGCTGATAAAGTGGAGCAAAGAGTGTCAGTAGCAGTGTTAGTGTCCAGTGCTGAGAACTGAGAGGGTGGAGGAAGTGCGGATGAAACCATAGACGATAGACAGGAGGTAGAAAGTGTGCGTAGATTACGCCTAAAGGTGACTTGCGGTGGAGTGCGTGTTGTGTCTGTAGCCAATGTGAGGTCAGAGGTGATAAGGAAGTGGTCTGAAGTGTGCAGCGGAGTAACTAGAGTGTTGGCAGTTGAACAGTAGCGAGTGTAGATAAGGTCCAATTGGTTACCTGATTTGTGAGTAGCTGTGGTAAATACTCGCATGAGGTCAAATGAAGTAAGAAGAGTATTGAAGTCTGTAGCTTGGAGTTTTTCTAGATGGATGTTGAAGTCTCCAAGTAGTACCAGAGGAGTACCATCCTCCGGGAAGTGTGAGAGTAGCATGTCCAACTCCTCCAAGAAGTTACCAAGTTGACCTGGTGGACGATAAACAACTACAAGGTGGATTTTAACAGGGTGGATAACAGTAATTGCATGGGATTCGAATGATGTGTTGTTGGTGAAAGATGATAGAGGACTGAATTTCCAATCATTTGAAATGAGTAGACCAGTATCTCCACCCCTCCCAGTTTGGCGAGGGGTGTGTGAAAAAGTGTACATATTGGATAGGGCAGCCGGAGTGGCCGTGTCCTCAGGTTTAATCCAAGTCTCAGTTAGGGCCAAAAAGCTGAGACATGAATGATTAGCAATTGAGGAAATAAATTCAGCTTTATTTACTGCAGACTGGCAGTTCCAGAGCCCAATTGAAACAGAGATTGAATTAGATGTAGAGGATATAGAGACATTGCGCAGATTATTAGGGTTGCGCTGCCTCCAGTGTAAAGTGCGTGAGTTGCGAGTGTTAGTAGTAATAGTAGGGATTTGTAAACACATAGTGAGTGTATAAAGGATTTAATCAGTTATAAGAAAGAGTGCGCGGTATAAAAGTAAAGAAAGGGGAAAGTGATACTCAAGTGCCTTGTCGGTGTTCTTGCTCGGTGGAGTCGTGCAAGGTAGAGTCGATGGTCTTTACACTCGTCGGTCTTCACACGAGGAGGAGTCACACGAGGACTGCCGCGGTGTAATAACCACTTATATATTCTGACATGTCAATTGAATTCAGCAGGCCACGCCTTGCTAGTTGGCTAACCGAAACTACAAAACTACACGAGAACAAACGCGACTTAAGCGAGTGGTTCACACGGTAAACAAAGTAAGCAAAACAAATATCTCCTAGCAACGACAATCGCGTTAAAATCTAATGAGTAAAAAAGACAAAACACTTACAGACTGCTGTCCTCTTCTGCTGTTCTGTTGCTATGTACAAACTGTACATGTGACATGCAGTGCACACAACAATAGTAGGAGAAGATGCCATTACTCACCTGAATGTAAAACAATTCAAACTTAACTTACCACTGTTGATTGCTGAACTTGTGTAAGGAAAGCGGTGGAAAAATGAGAGAAACGGTTTAGGAAATGCTAACACGCTGCACTCGCGGTTATATGATAAACGTGAACGATAAGCAAAAGCGAAAGCAAAAGGAAAGAGGACAGATTAACGCAAAACAGAGAGTGAGCCAATCTAAGCGGCTAGTGGAATGCTAACATGCTAACACACTACTGTATGTATAACGTAACAGTGAAACGATCAGATCAGTCAAATTAGTTTGACGGCTCAAGTTTGAGATTTGGTGATTTGGTGAAATCAAGTATATATTTTATCACTTAAACTACAGTTAGTAGTAGTAGTAGTAGTAAGATAGATTGCTAAAAAGAGTAAAACAAAAATGCTCTGCAAAACGCTCTGCACGCCTCTATGATATGTCTCTAACTGAAGTCACCCAGATAATATCCCAAATCTTGACAGAGTCTGAATTCAGTGATTTTGAAAATGCAGTAAATAAGTCTGCATTTAAAAATGCTAGTAAAGATGAATTGAGAGAAGGAGTTCTGAGAGAGTCATTGTTGGACAAAAAGTGGATTGGTCAAAAGTCACTAGTTGTGTGCAGAAGAAGGATGAAGCTCTAAGTGAGTATACTGAACGTTTTTGCCAGTCAGCTGCAGCATACAGTGGAATAGTTGACACGGCAGAGAAGGTGCTGGATCATAAAGGTCCACTAGTTCGAACATGGTTTGATGGACTTTTAACAGAATATAGAAATGCACTGCCTTTCTTAGACCTCACATGGTCAAATAGAAGCCTGCAAAGCAACTTAGTTTAGCTACGTGGGAAAGAGACTCTGATGTTAAAGCCAGAGTAAAGCTTGCAGCAGCATCCTTTAAGGTAAAAACAGAGAACCGACAGAAACGTAAATGTCCTAAGAGAGAGGGTAATTGTCATTACTGTGGTAAACCTGGACACAGGATTAGAATGTAGGAAAGAATGTAGAAAAACAAAAAATATGTAAGAGAAATGAACAATTTAAATCAGCTGTTACACAGTCTGCTAGCAGCACTAAAACAGACCCTCCCCAGTACACCAAACTCATGGGGCAGCTTGCTGAGGTGCTAACTTTTAAGGCTGTGAGTTCTTAATTACCCCAGTAATCTACAACAAAGATTATTTAACAAAAGGAAGTTGACTATCACTTCCCCCACATGGGAACACTGGTTAAGAACACTCACAGACATAACTTTTGTACTACAGAATATTCCATTCAGTCACTTATCCTCTGTTATGATGTCTACTAGGACTGATGTTTAATTAGAGGATAAAAATGTAGCGATTGCATTATTTTGGGAATTTTTGGAAACTTGTGTCTATACAGAATATACAGTGTGCACAATATCTAAAGGGACAGACTAGGACACACAGATCATTTGAGGAACCCAAAAAAAGGTCCGAAGTGCAATAGGCTTCGGGGGCCAATTTTTGGGTGAAGATTTTCCTCATAGTTTTCCTTATCATTAGTTTCTTCCCACCTCAATGATCTATAGATATCAAATTACTTTACTAGACTAGATTGAGAGAAATGTTATACGATCACTAGACTTAAAACCACTATACGATCAACTGAAGTCTAAAAAACACTATACAATCATTAGACTTAAAACCACTATTGTGAGGAAACGAGAACCACCACTCGTTTAGGGACGTAGTAAATGTTCGTGATAAGGTGTAAAAATGATGGCTCAGCCCGCAATAGCACTTTAGTGCAAAGTGAAATTTATTTACAGTGCCAAAAAAAAAAAAAATTACAGTCCACTGGTGGAGTATATGTACAGGTGCGCGGCAACCAAAAAAAACAAAAACAAAAAAACAAACAACAAAAACCCAAAGTGCCAAAGAAACAAAGAAACAAAAACAGCAAAATAAAGAGGAACAAGTCCAGGTAAAAAAAATATATATACAAGCCAGTATCTACAATATACGGTTGGTTAGGAGTTCGCTCAAGGCACTACAGTTGCACTCACACTCTGATATGGTTAACAAGCAATTAGTTTGAGTCTGGCCTTCTGTTTTATAGGCCAGACTCCACCCCTTCCTTGGGACTTCTCATTAATAGGTAGGTACAACAGGTATAAACACATTACTTAAGCTATTGTCACTCATTTATACATCCACTTAATATCAAACACAAACCTTGCATATAATCAAAAAAAAAAAAAAAAACATTCTTTACAAAAACAACACATTTAATACTTTGATTTTAGTGCAAACATAGACATGGGTACCCCTATTAGACCACATTAGACCATGGTTTGGCCAGCCACGGTGTACTGCGCCGGCGCGGCGTGGTCAGTGACGTCATAACCGAACGCCGCCCGCTTGCTCTGTTTGGCCGACTCAGCGTCGCACGCGGAATGCCGACCATCGCACGCCTGGTTAAACACACCAAACGACAAGACAAGACAGTACATCTAACAATGTGCAGTGTGAGTGTGAAATGTCCAAGCTATGAATACTGAAGGAAGGGAAAAGAGTACCGTGCAACACATCTGTGTGCCATCGGAATTGTGTGTGTACCCGAGCCGCCGATGGCAGAAACAGCGAGAGGGGAAATGAAAGTGGATCGTTACAAAGGTGAGTATGTCTGTGTGTGTGTGTGTGTGTGTGTGTGTGTGTGTGTGTGTGCCAGTGTTGCCCAGCGTTGACAATTAGGTCAACTTTGTCACAACTATGCAATCAAGAGAAGTCTAAAAATGTCTATACATGAATACTGCTGGTCTGCTGTTTCCTTGTTTTCTTGTGTGCAGGTATGTGTATATGCCAAGTCATCTTCATAACCTGGACCCTGGCGGAAAGCATCACTTCAGAAATCTATGAACAAGCTTCATGAGGAACAAGAATCATCTGAGCGAATCTACATGGGAAATGGACTGCAGAAAACAGACTTCACAGCTATTCAGGCGCCATGGACTTCAGGACTTCCACACTTAAGCTACATGATTTTTTGTGTCATCATGTAGATTTTACAACATGTTATCATACCTTGTTGTATATGTGTCAACATTTATGGTTCTGAAAAGAGCCATTACACCTAAGTAAATCTAGGATAAGTTGGCTGAGTTGATAACTGTAAAACACAGCGCTCGTTTATGTCACTATTTACATAGCTGTAAATAGAGGAAGGATGGGACAAATACCGACCAACCATCTTATAACAATGGAGAAGTCAATATGACTGGTTTTATATTTAGTAAAATTCAAATTAGCAACCAAAGTGTCTCAGCAGGAAAAACTCTGTGCAACCAATGCATTCTCAAGCGCCACTGGCTGGTCATTTTCAGAAGAGTCCCTGACATTTTTTGCAGCTGGCTGAAAACTCTTTGGTCGACACATGTTAATTGAGCATTTATTGTTAGGCATATGGCCTATTAATCTTTTTTTGTATTTATGCAATATACTGGAGCCAAACCTAATGTAGGATATGGACCAATCAGACAATGGTTCATTAGATTTAACCAAATCAGTAGTTTATTGAATTAACAAAGAAGCAGACTTCCCCTTCACCCAACAGAACAGTGGGTGACACAAAGTCCCAGATATGCCTGGTTACCATGGCGACCAGGACGCGTCTGGCAGACCAAATGGGCTTTTATGATCTAAAAGAATGTGTGAAGATGCTCTCCCCCACCTTGACTGTCTCTAAAGCAATAATTTATTCCACTGAAAGTGACTTATTTGTTAATTCTTAGACAAACCTTCCTGTGAACTGACACACATGCCCCCGTATATCAGTGTATGTATATTACGACTGTCCATGTCCTTTGCATTTCTTATTTTATAACTGTTTTATGCTTGTGTTATGATACAATGCTATATGGTGTAGCCACATACAGTATATGCCATGTTTGGTCTCTTTCAACTCCTAGTTTGATTACCCAAAAGATGTTTTTTGTTATTTGTTGTTAGATGTGCAACATATTAGTGTTTTAAGAATCCTTAGTAGTATTTGCATCAACACCCAATCAAATCACCTATGCAAAATACTTTGGATCCAGACAAAGACCATTAAATTCTCCCTCCAAAGATACAGGACACCATTGGCTCTCTGAACTTTATAGAGGTGTGACCACCCTATAGATAAAAGATTCACACCAGCCACACTTCTGTGCATTTCTTCAGTTGTTCTTCAGGACTTGAGCATGATCCGTCGGAGGTTCTTTTCAGAACCTAGAAGATGATGAGAAGAAGATGATGAGCTAAACTCTTCTGGAACTTCTAAGTCTGTGCCAGGCCATGCGGCCTTGTCTTTCCATTCTCCAAGAATCATCAGATTTCGGCTGGGTCTCTCTCTCTCTCAGCCCTTTTGTTCTTCTTCACGTCACTGGGAGGAAACTCCCAATCACCACAGAGTCAGGACATCTCGGAGGACACTCTTCAAACCGGAAGAAAGTGATCGCAAATCCAAAACCTTGAAACCATCAAGACCTTCATACGGGACTGCATTTGGACACGGGTCCACAACCAAGGCAATGCAAGTATCGTACATTTAACTAAACAAACAGAGGTTTAGTATAAGCTATAGACCCATTGAAAAATGTCACAGATGGTTTCACAGGTTAACTGGCTCTTTTCATAGCTTCATTTTCCTTGTTTTCTCTAATGCCTTCTCACTTGCCCTTCCCCCTGTATGAATGACTGTATGTTTGTTTGTTTAGATTAGTTATGTGTTGGTTCTTAGTTAATAAAATTCTTGTGCACAGATTACATGAGTTTCTGATTCTGCCTTGCAAAATATTAATGTCCCTTTACGATTTCCGATTCGAGCTACATGCTCTATGTGCTAGTATAAAAGAAAGTTATTTTCTGTGGCCAAGAAAGTATTCTTTCTTTGAATACATGTGAAATTACCCTGAATGTTCGCTGGACGAACGGGTCAATTAATTGTTATGTCAATTCAGCTTTATCAAGATAATTCTATTGAATTATCCAAATATTATAATTAATTATAATGAGTTATGATTAATTATTAATATTCCCCTTTGAGCTAATAAATTACTACATTTGGTGGAGAATGCGGGCAATTGTTTAAACATTATTTGCAAGCAGAATCAAACTTGTGTGTTTGTCTCATTAATTTTATTAACGTCTTACACGTGCAGCTTCTGACAAAGTCAGATAGACTATAGCTTGAATGTGCCTTACTAAGAGCAGTAGAAGGTTCCTCAATGCTATAATGCCTGTTTAAATCGTACGTTAAGAAACTAACCTGATATTAGTGAAGCAAATCCTAATTTCTGTTGTTAGTAGCATAAGACTTCTCTGATGAAAAAAAAAAAAACCTCAGATTAGCAGCTTGTGTAAATGGTACCACAATAAATTAATCTGATTTTGGGCGAGAACCCCCATTGTCAGTGTTAAATGTTTAAGTCTTATCTGACGAAGCAATCTCAGATTAGCGACATGAATTTATCTGCATGGTGAAGGAATCACACTTGCATTGCTATTAGAACTGAGCGACGAAGCAATCTCGTTACAGTATAACTATTTTAATGGTAATTTGAGCCTCATTTCTCAGAATTAAGGTCTCTTATAACTATTGCATATCATTGTAATCATTAAGATTATACAATTGAATAGCAAATTAATGGTATAATTCTAGCCTAGCTAACTAGTAATTTACCATTGTCTGTGAAATGAACGTGCTGTTTTGATTAATGAAGTTGTATACAAAAGTCATAACTGACTGCGCCTAAGATTCCCATGTGTGTTTACAGCAGCGCAAGTCCTGCTCAAACTTGTACGTTGTTGTAAGTGTGCATCGGCTTCTTACAACATCTGACCCCGGAAGTTGAGAGCAGCTTCTTCCGGTTTAATCTGATAACAGCACACGTGTCACAGACCCTTGTGTAACTAAACAACTAGCCAAAAGCTAATTTCTTAGCAGCCATAGAGGCATATAAACTAAGCCCTTACCTCAACTGTTAATTGTTAGCCTTCGACTAATTTTTAGAAACATGTGAGTGTAAGTGTAATGTTTGAACCACTCCTCTCTCGCTCTCCCCCCCTCACTCTTGGTTTAACTTCCTGTTTGTGTTACTAGCTTCTGTTTAGGCTAAGCTAGGATAGCTCATCCCCACACACTTTGGTGCTAACTGTGTTCTTTTTATTCTTATTCTTATTTATTTATTTTTTTTATTCTGCCTCTCTTTGATTTTATTTCATTTATTTACCTTTTTTGCCTGAATTTAACAATTCAGCTAAGTTGACCTTAATTAATTCCGAAATTTAATTAAATCAACTTATTTAACTTTCCCTTTAGTTTCCCAAAGCTATTTGGACATTTTCTTTTTACTTTTAACTTATTTTAGTTTAATTGACCATCACCACCTTCCCTCTTGGTATAGGATTTTAGCAGTTCTAGCAACTGTAGTCCCCTTAATGAACTATACAGGTTATTAGTAAACTAAATCCTGTTTCTCCCATACCCCTCCTTACTCCTTAGAAGTCAAGCCTGTCACATGAGGTACAGTTACTGTTCACCATGCCATAGGCCAAAACTAGAAACACTTCCTATTGTTTCTGTTTGTTTACCTTGAGGTATTTGATGTGTCCCTGCTAGTAAAGCTAACAGACCCCCTAGGTTTTATGACCCTGCTACAGTCCTTGAACAAGTGATAAGTCATATTCCCTATCTTAAACTGAATGAGGAAAACCCTTTTCTTTCTTTCTTTCTTTCTTTCTTCCTTTCGCTCTCTGTCTCTTTCTGATTTTATTTCAGTTTTGTTTTATTTTATGTTTATAGTAACCAAACCTGTGAACCATCAGTACCTGAGTAATAATTTGACCACACGTACAGCCTGGTCATCAGCTGACCCCTGCGTACAGCCCTGTCAAAGTTACTCAAACACCTCTTTTTGTGCTCAACTGTACAAAATCCTAGCACCCACACCTCAATAGCTGCCCCTAACCAGCTATTCACACCTACACGGCCTTCAGAGCCGTTCCCCTTTCAGATAGCTTAACACCTCAGTACGTACTTGCATGTGCCTTCTGCCTCTCTCTCATGTGTTCCCACAAGTGAGTCAGCCCAGCTCAGACAACTAGCCCTGCCCCCAACGGGACCACCTGGAGACCGGCAGAGCACTGTGATGGACATCCTTCAGCTCAAAGCAGCCAACGGCCTGCAGTGGCAGCGACAGGAACAGCAGGACTGCGAGACAAGTGGACAACTCACACCCAGCCTGAACAAACAGGAGCTGACCAGCATCATCATCTCCTTGGCCCACACCTTCAAGGGCCTCAGACAGGAGGTAAATGAACTGAACCTGCAAGTCACAAAGCTCCAAAGGGAACCGACACCTGCTCAGCAAGAGAAGGAACAGAACAGATGCAAGGAACCTGACAAGATGGAGCAACAGAAAGAAATCACCAGCCTTCAGGAAGCTCTAACAGCTGCCGGACACAGAGAGCAGCTTGAAAAGGCCACCAGACAAGACTTGGAAAGAGAACTGTTTTACACAAAGTCGCTGTTAAAAACAGCCTATGTAGAACTTAATGAGAGAGACACTAAAGTTAAGGCCTTAGAAGGCCATCTGCATACAGCCAGAGCTGAAGTTCAGACCCTGACCCAGCAATTCGGCAACATTAAAGAGGAACTCCACAATTTTCAGAGAGAACTGAAACAGTCTTGCAGACTGAGTAAAAGACCCCCTGCTGCATGTCACACAACTAGCAGTGCAAACCCCCGTACCTCCGTACACAGATACGAAGGGGGGACCCAAAGCCTTCTGCTTAACACCTCACAAGTCAGTTCCCAAAAAACCTCTGCAGCCGCAGAAAAGGAGTTAAGTCAGACAAACCCTGAAGGGACACATGAAGTGACACTCAAAGAACTCCATCGACTGGCCAGAAACATCCCTGCATTCACGCCAGAACTTGCAGGAGACCATGATGTTCATGCCTACCTGAGAGACATTGACTTCTGCCTTCAGTATTTGAAAAGTGTGACCTACAAAGATAGACTGTATCTGCTTGGAATCACCTCTAGCCGAGAGGTGCGACGCTTCCTGGCTCGACAGCCAGGACACATCCTATGCGACTACCAGCAGCTAAGACAAGCCATCATAATGGAATACTCAGAACTAGAGTCTGAACACGGACTGATCCTTGCCCTAGCCACAGAACAGGGCCGTCAAGAGACTCCATATTCTTACTTCCACAGACTCAGACGAGCCTACTTCGGAGCTCGCAACGAACCTGGGATGGAGGAGGACCCTGCCTTCAAAAGTCTCTTCCTCCGAAATCTCCATCCCATTGTGAATCACCATCTAGGCATTTCAGCCTGCTCCCACTCAATGTCTATGAAACAACTGCGTGACTTGACACAAAAGGCCTTTAACAAACACATGGCCTCCACCAAAGGTGTTTGTAAGACCCCTCTGATTCTGAACTGCACAACTCAGAATCCAAAGCAGGCACCAGAGGGCACCCAGCATCACCGCAATGCCAAGCCCTTCTACAGAAAAACACTAGTCAGCAGAGGACAGAGCCATCACAATGGCAACAGACCCAGGTTCAAGACCAACCACTGAGAGAAGCCATTGAGCAGGGCATCCTCATTTTACAGACACCGTGGCATGTCCAACCGCAGTCCTCAACCACATCAACCACCACACCCTTCACAGAGGTGCCAAATGGAGGCTGCACAAGGACAGCTGGACACGCCTACTTGTGAGTTACAGGAGCTGCTGACACTAGCAAAAGAGCTCCTTAAACAAAACTCAGCTGAGGAGCATTGGAAACAACAAACTTCCAACTCCTTGGCCAATGCAACACAGCGTCAGATTCTCCCAAGGGAGAAGCATCCTGTGAATCCAGTCGACACCCCAGGAGCAGCCAAACAACGTTGGATAGAGCAACGAGCCCACAAGCCCAACAGCAAAACCTCTACCAACACAACTCAGGCAAGCTCAAGTCAGTGTCACGACCAGAGGAAAACAACACTGCCGACATCAGACGCCTGGTGAAGTTCTAACAGAACAGAGGGCTGACAACCACCTGCTGCCCTCCAGTCACCTTCACTCGGTCAGTCTGAAACTCCCCTCACACTACAAAATCTACAAAACCATTCCCTTTGACCCCTGGAACCACCTACGCTCTCACAAGTGAGAATCCAACAAGCTAGACAAGACCGAACCACAGGCACAGATAGCCTACTAAATAACACCACCTGACCCAGACCAACTCACGTCAGGATGACAGGTGACACTGCCTTGACACCTGCTGCACAGGCTTGTGGACCCACATCTTGCTACCACCTACATAACCACAGCACACCACCTGACAGCATTCACCATGGCACCCCAGCCACTTCTGGAAGGACCAACAGCCAGAGAGCCGTTCTCGTCCAGCCATGAATGGCAGGTGCATGTCTGATCGCTCTACACCCTTGACGTCGATCGCTGTTGTCTATTGGACGGACAACAACGTTCACGGGGGGGGGGGGGATATGTAGGATATGGACCAATCAGACAATGGTTCATTAGATTTAACCAAATCAGTAGTTTATTGAATTAACAAAGAAGCAGACTTCCCCTTCAGCCAACAGAACAGTGGGTGACACAAAGTCCCAGATATGCCTGGTTACCATGGCGACCAGGACGCGTCTGGCAGACCAAATGGGCTTTTATTATCTAAAAGAATGTGTGAAGATGCTCTCCCCCACCTTGACTGTCTCTAAAGCAATAATTTATTCCACTGAAAGTGACTTATTTGTTAATTCTTAGACAAACCTTCCTGTGAACTGACACACATGCCCCCGTATATCAGTGTATGTATATTACGACTGTCCATGTCCTTTGCATTTCTTATTTTATAACTGTTTTATGCTTGTGTTATGATACAATGCTATATGGTGTAGCCACATACAGTATATGCCATGTTTGGTCTCTTTCAACTCCTAGTTTGATTACCCAAAAGATGTTTTTTGTTATTTGTTGTTAGATGTGCAACATATTAGTGTTTTAAGAATCCTTAGTAGTATTTGCATCAACACCCAATCAAATCACCTATGCAAAATACTTTGGATCCAGACAAAGACCATTAAATTCTCCCTCCAAAGATACAGGACACCATTGGCTCTCTGAACTTTATAGAGGTGTGACCACCCTATAGATAAAAGATTCACACCAGCCACACTTCTGTGCATTTCTTCAGTTGTTCTTCAGGACTTGAGCATGATCCGTCGGAGGTTCTTTTCAGAACCTAGAAGATGATGAGAAGAAGATGATGAGCTAAACTCTTCTGCAACTTCTAAGTCTGTGCCAGGCCGTGCGGCCTTGTCTTTCCATTCTCCAAGAATCATCAGATTTCGGCTGGGTCTCTCTCTCTCTCAGCCCTTTTGTTCTTCTTCACGTCACTGGGAGGAAACTCCCAATCACCACAGAGTCAGGACATCTCGGAGGACACTCTTCAAACCGGAAGAAAGTGATCGCAAATCCAAAACCTTGAAACCATCAAGACCTTCATACGGGACTGCATTTGGACACGGGTCCACAACCAAGGCAATGCAAGTATCGTACATTTAACTAAACAAACAGAGGTTTAGTATAAGCTATAGACCCATTGAAAAATGTCACAGATGGTTTCACAGGTTAACTGGCTCTTTTCATAGCTTCATTTTCCCTTCCCCCTGTATGAATGACTGTATGTTTGTTTGTTTAGATTAGTTATGTGTTAGTTCTTAGTTAATAAAATTCTTGTGCACAGATTACATGAGTTTCTGATTCTGCCTTGCAAAATATTAATGTCCCTTTACGATTTCCGATTCGAGCTACATGCTCTATGTGCTAGTATAAAAGAAAGTTATTTTCTGTGGCCAAGAAAGTATTCTTTCTTTGAATACATGTGAAATTACCCTGAATGTTCGCTGGACGAACGGGTCAATTAATTGTAATGTAAATTCAGCTTTATCAAGATAATTCTATTGAATTATCCAAATATTATAATTAATTATAATGAGTTATGATTAATTATTAATATTCCCCTTTGAGCTAATAAAATGTTCCTGGACCCGCATTTTGCATAGTTGTAATTCATAGGCGGGGATTATGCTAATTGTAAATAATTCGAGAAGGTCTATTTTACATGCAAATGATTGTGTGTGTATATATATATATATATATATATATATATATATATATATATTACTTACTTACTTATTACTAAAAGAGGCAAAAAAAAAGCTCATACTGATCTCCTGGAGTTCAGCTTTCCAAATACACAGACTGTCAATACACTCTCAACAGGTAAATTATTTCTTTCTTAAAATGTCTTATTTATTTATTTATTTATTTATTTATTTATTTATTTATTTATTTATTTTTATGTTTTAAATTGTAACTGGTTTCCAATCATGAGAACATGTAAGTATGACCAGTCCTGTTCAATTAAGGAGACTCTCCTCTTCACCACTAAGTAACAAAAAAAAAATATATTTTTTTTGTTTTGTTTTGTTTTTTGTTTTGTTTTGTTTGTTTGTTTGTTTTTACAAAAACAAGTTAAAGGAGATGCACTGTAACTCTAAACTCAGTTGTATTTCAGATGCATCCTATCCTACAACTTCATCATCTTCAGTGAGAAACTGCCACTCAACCACACCAAAATACACATAATGATAGACTTTCAGGCATTATAGAAGATTATGAAAATACAGTTTCACTGAACCTTGACTTAATCTAGTCTTAATTTCACTATTTTCTGTTTCTATTTTGTTTTACTTAAGTATTAAATAAATGTTCAAATGTTCAAGTATAAATATAAATGTTCAATGTCAATTGTCATTCTGCTAATAAATGTAATTTTTGCAACAAATTCACATAATTAAAATAATAAACATACATAATTGAAACGTTATTGTAAGATATTGTAATACCAGGCAGATAGAGGAGTAAAAACAATATTAAATATAGCTGCAAGCAGCCATTATAGGGGCCAAGCACAAGGCAAGGGAAGCATGAGACCAACTGCAGAAATGAGTAATTAAAACCATTTTAGGATGATTTTAGACAAAATGGTGGAAAATTATAAATACAACCTGTAGTAATGTGATTTAATAGCTTATCACTTTTGACCAATAGGTGGCACTGTTATCATATTGATGTAGTGTGTTCTGTGTGATGTAACATTAACACACACATTGACTTAAAGACACCAAATTTGCTATGATGACCGTGCAGTCTTTCCTCTAACAGTATGCCAAATTTCACAACTTTCCCGCGATCGGTTCTATGGGCTGCCATCCAAGCGGCAAAATGAGGACCTAAGCATGGCATATCAGACCAAATGCAACAATTAGTAATAAATGCCATAACAGAATGGTTGTAATTAAAATGGCTGAAAAATCATTAATACAGCTTTCAGTAATAGGAATAAACGGCTTATCACTTTCAGCCAGAAGGTGGCGCTGTAATCAAATCACTTTGTTGTGTTCTGTGTGAGGTGACAATGGCACACACAAAGTTTGGTATAATTAAGCTTTAAAGAGATATAGCCTCAAACTGATTTTGTCACTATGCCTAAAATTTGTAGCGGCGCTGTACGAAAATGGTTTTGTCTATCGACTCGAAATCCATAACTTTTTATAAGCATGGTCTGAAGATGATATGATTTAATTTAGGTGAATATCAAACCAAAGGTTGAGGAGGAGTTCGAAAAAGTAGGTTTCCAACAAGAATCAAAATGGCGGACAGGAAGTTCAGCTTACTATGGCATAATTGGTATTTATGTTGTCGGCATGACCCAAGAAACGTCTTGAGACCAGTTTTATGACAATAGGCTAATGCAATCAAAAGTTATTAGCATTTTTGAAAGTTGCATAATTAATGGTTAATGAATGGTTCATTACTCTTGACCAATAGGTGGCGCTGTTACCAAATTGATGTTGCGCGGTCATTGTGACGTGACAACAGCACATACAAAGTTTGGTGTAAATATCTCCAACCTTTGCAGAGATACAGCCTCCGATGCAGTTTGGCATCTTTCCGGCAAATTCGACGATGCCTTAAACGAAAACCGTTTTGTGTATCGACACAAATTCCATAACTTTTTGTCAGTGTGGTCCATAGATAATCTGAGCCAAATTTGGTGAAAATCGGACAAACGGTCTAGGAGGAGTTTGAAAAAGTAGGTTTTCAACATGAATCAAAATGGCGGACAGGAAGTTCGGCCAATATTGGCATAATTGGTATCGGTGTTTTCGGCATGATCCAAGGAATATATCAATCTCAGTTTTATTACAATAGGCTAATGTGAGCAAAAGTTATTAGCATTTTTCAAAATTTCGTTATAACTTTTGACCACAAGGTGACGCTGCTCCCAGATTTTTGGTGTACATTCAGGGCATGGTGCTGAACATTTTTGTAATTATTTTCGAAACGATCCGGTAATGCGTTCTTAAGATACAGCAATTTACAACTAAATTCAAAATGGCCGACGCCCAAAATGGCCAAATTGGGAAAATTGGAAATCATTCGACTCGGCATGATGCGCCGAATCTAAAGACACCAGTTTTGTGATTTTTGAACAAACCATTCAGAAGTTATTAGCTAAACTAGCCATTTTCCATATCTCCTGACCACTAGGTGGTACTGTGCCGAAACACTGCAGGTAGTCTCAGGTCATGCTTGTTATAACACACACCAAGTTTGGTCTCAATACGCCAATCCGTTGCAGGGATATAGCCTCACATCCATTTTTGTGCGCTTTTCGTAGAATTCGTCCGTGCTTGGCCCCTAATAATAATAATAATAATACCGAGAACAAAAACAATAGGTGCCACCACACCTTCGGTGCTTGGCCCCTAATAATAACGCCAGCAAATACAATAGGTGCCTCCGCACCTTCGGTGCTTGGCCCCTAATAATAACGCCAACAAACACAATAGGTGCCTTCGCACCTACGGTGCTTGGCCCCTAATAACACTAACAAACACAATAGGAAGCAAGCACAAGCCAAGGGAAGCATGAAACCAACTGCATCAATGAGTAATTAAAGCCATTTTAGGATGATTTTAAACAAAATGGTGGAAAAATCATAAATACAACCTATAGTAATATGATTTCATGGCTTTTCAGAAAGGGAGCCATCGCAAAACACCTTGTGGTTGCCATGGCGACCATTTTACTTTCTTTCCCTTGCCTTGTGCTTGGCCCCGTAATTGCTGCTTGCAGCTATATTTAGGGGCCAAGCACCGAAGGTGCGAAGGCACCTGTTGTGTTTGTTGGCGTTATTAGTGGCCAAGCACCGAAGGTGCGTAGGTACCTATTGTTTTTGTTAGTGTTCCTATTATTAAGGGCCAAGCACCGAAGGTGCGAAGGCACCTATTGTGTTTGTTAGTGCTATTAGGGACCATAGGTTAGTGTTCCTATTATTATATTAATGCGAAGGCACCTATTGTGTTTGTTAGTGTTCCTATTATTATTAGGGGCCAAGCACCGAAGGTGCGATGGCACCTATTGTGTTTGTTAGTGTTATTACACAATAGGTGCCTTTGCACCTACAGTGCTTGGCCCCTAATAATAACGCCAACAAACACAATAGGTGTTTGTTAGTGTTCCTATTATTATTAGGGGCCTATTTATTATTAGGGGCCAAGCACCTATTGTGTTTGTTGGCGTTATTATTAGGGGCCAAGCACCGTAGGTGCAAAGGCACCTATTGTGTTTGTTGGCGTTATTATTAGGGGCCAAGCACCGAAGGTGCGGAGGCACCTATTGTGTTTGTTGGCGTTATTAGGGGCCAAAGTCTATGGCAGCCCATAGAACCGATTGCGGGAAAGTTGTTTTGATTTGGCAGACTGATAGAGGACAGCCTCAACATTAACTGTAGCAAATTTGGAGTCTCTGACTCAAGCTCACTAGCGCCACCACTTGTCCAAACTTTCACTTTTTGTATGCTAATAACTTTTTAACCGTAAGCCACAGAAACAAAATTCAATTTTTTTCTGAATCCGTGGCTCATGCCGAGTCGAATGGACACCAAAATTTAAAAATCGTAAGGTTTAGTTTTTTTCTATTTTTAATAGTTCGTAAAACCTACTTTTTCGAACTCGTCCTAGACGGTTTGTCTGATTTTCACCAAATGTGGCTGAGATCATCTTCAGACCATACTGGCAAAAAGTTATGGAATTCAAGTTGATTCGACCAACCGTTTTCGAATAACGCACGAACGAATTCTACAAAAAGCACGCAAAAATTGATGTGAGGCTATATCTCCGCAACGGTTGGGCGTATTGAGACCAAACTTTGTGTGTGTTATAACAAGCATGACCTGAGACTACCTACAGTGTTTCGGCGCAGTGCCACCTAGTGGTCAGGAGATATGAAAAATGGCTAGTTTAGCTAATAACTTCTG
Source organism: Cirrhinus molitorella (assembly GCA_033026305.1). Taxonomy (NCBI): domain Eukaryota; kingdom Metazoa; phylum Chordata; class Actinopteri; order Cypriniformes; family Cyprinidae; genus Cirrhinus; species Cirrhinus molitorella. The sequence goes on from CM065138.1 coordinate 25,472,352, forward strand.
AATGGTTTCTTCAAAAATCACAAAAATTGTGTCTTTAGATTCGGCGCATCATGCCGAGTCGAAAGATATCCCAATATTAATAATTTTCCCAATTCGGCCATTTTGGGCGTCGACCATTTTGATTAGTTGTAAATTACTGTATTTTAAGAACGCATTACCGGATCGTTTCGACAATAATTACAAAAATGTTCGGCACCATGCCCTGAATGTACACAAAAATTTTGGACCAGCGCCACCTTGTGGTCAAAAGTTATAACGAAATTTCGAAAAGTGCTAATAACTTTTGCTTATATTACCCTATTGTAATAAATTTATATATTCCTTGGCTCATGCCGAGAACACCGATACCAATTATGCCAATATTGGCTGAACTTCCTGTCCGCCATTTTGATTCATGTTGAAAACCTACTTTTTCAAACTCCTCCTAGACCGTTTGTCCGATTTTCACCAAATTTGGCTCAGATCATCTATAGACCACGCTGACAAAAAGTTATGGAATTTGTGTCGATACACAAAACGGTTTTCGTTTAACGCATCATCGAATTTGCTGGAAAGATGCCAAAATGCATCGGAGGCTGTATCTCAGCAGAGGTTGGAGATATTTACACCAAACTTTGTATGTGCTGTTGTCACCACACAATGACCACACAACATCAATTTGGTAACAGCGCCACCTATTGGTCAAGATTAATGAACCATTCATAAACCGTTAATTATGCAACTTTCAAAAATGCTAATAACTTTTGATTGCATTAGCCTATTGTCATAAAACTGGTCTCAAAATGTTCCTTGGGTCATGCCGACAACATAAATACCAATTATGCCATAGTAAGCTGAACTTCCTGTCCGCCATTTTGATTTATGTTGAAAACCTACTTTTTTGAACTCCTCCTCAACCTTTGGTTCGATTTTCACCAAAATTGAATCATATCATCTTCAGACCATGCTTATAAAACGTTATGGATTTCGTGTTGATAGACAAAACCGTTTTGTACAGCGCCGCTACAAATGTTAGGCATGGTGACAAAATGACTTTAAGGCTATATATCTGTAAAGCTTTGACATATTTACACCAAACTTTGTGTGTTGCATTGTCACCTCACACAGAACACAACAAAGTGATTTGATTACAGCGCCACCTTCTGGCTGAAAGCAATAACCGTTTAATCCTATTACTGAAAGCTGTATTAATGATTTTTCAGCCATTTCAATTACAACCATCCTATTATGGCATTTATTACTCATTGTTGCATTTGGTCTGATGTGCCATGCCATGCTTAGCTCCTTTTTTTGCCGCTTGGATGGCAGCCCATAGAACCGATTGTTGTGAAATTTGGCATACTGATAGAGGAAAGACTGCGGAGTCATCATAGCAAATTTGGTGTCTTTAAGTCAATGTGTGTGTTAATGTTACATCACACAGAACTCACTACATCAATATGATAACAGTGCCACCTATTGGTCAAAAGTGATAAGCCATTAAATCATATTACTACAGGTTGTATTTATGATTTTTCCACCATTTTGTCTAAAATCATCCTAAAATGGCTTTAATTACTCATTGCTGCAGTTGGTCTCATGCTTCCCTTGCCTTGTGCTTGGCCCCGATAATGGCTGCTTGCAGCTATATATAGGGGCCAAGCACCGAAGGTGCGGTGGCACCTATTGTTTTTGTTCTCAGTATTATTATTAGGGGCCAAGCACCGTAGGTGCTCTGAATCCTTGGCTCATGCCAAGTCGAATGGACACCAAAATTTAAAAATCGTAAGGTTTAGTTTTTTTTCTATTTTTAATAGTTAATAGTAACTCGTCCTAGATGGTTTGTCTGATTTTCACCAAAATTGGCTCAGATTATCTTCAGACCATGCTGGCAAAAAGTTATGGAATTTAAGTTGATTCAACCAACCGTTTTCGAATAACACACGAACGAATTCTACGAAAAGCGCGCAAAAATGGATGTGAGGCTATATCTCCGCAACGGTTTGGCGTATTGAGACCAAACTTGGTGTGTGTTATAACAAGCATGGCCTGAGACTACCTGCAGTGTTTCGGCGCAGTGCCACCTAGTGGTCAGGAGATATGAAAAATGGCTAGTTTAGCTAATAACTTCTGAATGGTTTGTTCAAAAATCACAAAACTGGTGTCTTTAGATTCGGCGCATCATGCCAAGTCGAATGATATCCAATTTTCCCAATTCGACCATTTTGGGCGTCGGCCATTTTGAATTTAGTTGTAAATTGCTGTATCTTAAGAACGCATTACCGAATCGTTTCGACAATAATTACAAAAACGTTTGGCACTATGCCCTGAATGTACTCAAAAAATTTGGGAGCGGCACCACCTTGTGGTCAAAATTTATAACGAAATTTCAAAAAATGCTAATAACTTTTGCTCACATTAGCCTATTGTAATAAAACTGAGTTTGATATATTCCTTGGATCATGCCGAGAACACGTTACCAATTATGCCAATATTGGCTGAACTTCCTGTCCGCCATTTTGATTCATGTTGAAAACCTACTTTTTCGAACTCCTCCTCAACCTTTGGTTCGACTTTCACCAAAATTTAATCATATCATCTTCAGACAATGCTTATAAAAAGCTATGGATTTTGTGTCAATAGACAAAACCGTTTTCGTACAGCGCTGCTACAAATGTTAGGCATGGTGTCAAAATGAGTTTGAGGCTATATCTCTTTAAAGCTTTGACATAATTATACCAAACTTTGTGTGTGCCATTGTCACCTCACACAGAACACAACAAAGTGATTTGATTACAGCGCCACCTTCCGGCCAATAGCGATAAGCCATTTAATCCTATTACTGAAAGCTTTATTAATGATTTTTCAGCCATTTCACTTACAACCATCCTGTTATGGCATTTATTACTCATTGTTGCATTTGGTCTGATGTGCCATGCCATGCTTAGCTCCTCATTTTGCTGCTTGGATGGCAGCCTATAGAACCGATTGCGGGAAAGTTGTGAAATTTGGCATACTGATAGAGGAAAGACTGCACAGTCATCATAGCAAATTTGATGTCTTTAAGTCAATGTGTGTGTTAATGTTATATCACACAGAACTCACTACATCAATATGATAACAGTGCCACCTATTGGTCAAAAGTGATAAGCCATTAAATCATATTACTACAGGTTGTATTTATGATTTTTCCACCATTTTGTCTAAAATCATCCTAAAATGGCTTTAATTACTCATTGCTGCAGTTGGTCTCATGCTTCCCTTGCCCTGTGCTTGGTCCCATAATTGCTGCTTGCAGCTATATTTTACTTATATTTTCGTTTCCTTTTCTGTTCTGAACACTGCTAAATGTACGCTATTTTTTTTTTCGTAGAGTGAGAGGAATTAGGGAATGGGGAATAGGGGAATGTTTGTAAACATTTTCGCTTGTTTTACATTATTTATGAATGAAATGATAAGATGTGTTTTACAATCTACAATAATGCAACTTATCTGTGTCATAAAGTGCTCATAAAAAATGGTACAAGAATAGAACTGCTATGTATGTACAAGTATACATACAGACAGTACAGTCGTTAGTGTTAATTTAGAATAAAAAAATAAAAAAAATACAAAAAAATCAAAGCTTCATTTGTCAGAAGCATATTATACAGCCCCTCATTTACTGCGGAAAACTTGATGTGGCCCTTGAGTCAAAAAGTTTGTCCACCCCTGGCGTAAATGAAATCTCTGGAAGCCTATTTGTAAGTACAGATCAACAAAACAAAGAGGAGAAAACAGTTAGCAAAACATGTACTGTATATATAAAATGCATATATAAAATACTAGCATTATTTTTCAGTTACAAGGACGTGTTATTTAGTTTCAGTTTATTTTCGTATGTTTCTTGTAAAATTACGTTTATTTTATTTGCCACAAAACTGATTCCGACCACTCCATCACTTTTTGACCACACACACAAATCAAAACGCACTTTATATGTTCATCATATTCAAATCTCTTGTAGTGTATTAGAGACCAGCTGGGTCGCGTCTCAAAACCTAATGAACTGCCTACATAGAAAAGTATTTTGAAACCTTATAAATGCGCGATCCGATTGGTTTGTGAACAGGCAGCTCACTAGGTTTTCAGTCACAGCGGCGTTTGCATATACCCTCCCCGCCTCTTTCCAGTTGATGCCCGCGCCCTGTCAATCTATATCCTAGCAGAGAGAGACAGGACGGGGGGGGGGGAAACCGAAACAGAACGGGTTCGCGGGAGGAAGAGGCGCATGAAAACATCCATGGGTGGCTGTGTGGGCAGTCATCATGATTCTTCAGGCAGTTTAAACGAAAACTCGGACGGAACCGGAGGTAGGAAACGAAGCATTTCCTGGAAATGCGAGTCAAACTGTGCTGTTTTGGGTCTGAGCGGCTTCCCCGTCTTCTTCTCGGCTTGTTAAAGCTTTGAAACATAGTGGTGGTTTTAGCGTCGCTTTGTAAGGCTCGATCATTCCCATCAGGCACGCGCCTGTCTACAGGAATAGTTAAGACTGTGATTTTGTGATTATGTAAATGTTTTTATAATCCTTCCCTGTCGCCCATTTTCTTTTGTCGTTTTGCATACAACACCTTCCTACTAGCTGGTTAGCTTTAGCTGTGTGTATGTGTATGTATATATATATATATATATATATATATATATATATATATAAAGAGGGAGTGGGTTAGCTGCATGGCTAATGTGGCTCTGTTTTTCCTTTGAATAAAATGTGGGTCATGATTTTACCCTGGAATGCAGAAACAGTCCAGGTTGTTCCCCCTTTTAATATTTATAATTTATTCCGCACCATTAGGCTTTACACATCACATCGTTTTAGCTCTATTGGCACTGTTTATTCAAGCAGTCTTGCACTCCTGAGTGCTATTGTACTGAATATAATCATGGCTGTGATTTGGCCTTAAAAAGTGCTAGTTTTTAGACCAAAAGCATGACTGGAAGTGTGATATTGTTTTGGGAACTAAAGCACCATTAGTTTTAGTTTTAGTTACTAAAACCCAAAGTTTTAGTAACTAAACTGTATTTAAAGGGAAATGTCAGATGGTGGAAAACACATGACTTGGAGTAACGAAGACATTTTTATTCTTTTTGGTCCACTGAAAAGTCCGTTTGAGAAAAAGTAGGTTGTACAGGACGCTGTTAAGTAAACACTAAACAAGTTGTGTGCTGCCTAGGGATGTAACGATTACTGGTTTTACAATAAATCATGATAAAATTCTGCACGGTTGGTACTGTTTCATATTTTAATTATCATTATAACCCCATTCGATTTGAACAATTGATAATAAATACTGCACAGCATAAAGTACAGTTTTAAGTAACAGTCTCATTTGCGCACAGCACACAGAGTAGTTTTGTTTTGTGTGAAATGACGGCGGAAAAGCTGAATTGTTTTAAAAGTGTGCTAAGGGCATAGGTGTCGATCCCACGGAAAAACATGAGATAGACTTTGTTCATTTTAAGAAATAAGAAATTAATTGCAGCTTTTACAACTTAATTCTCATTTTCATCATTTATCTGAAGCAGTTTTTGGCGTTATTTAGATGTCGAATTCAAATAGTGCATTATTTATAGTGCCAGCATGAATCTTGCAGCAGGGTTTGCTGTCCCAAATATATTGTGGCTCTGTGCTCCCTTGGATATTATGTAAGGAATAATTGACGACAGGCCATTGAATTCCTAGAAAATAATGCACACCTCGAGTGGATATCCGGGGCCTAGCCCAGATGTCCTTCAAGGAGCTCCTGCATGCAGGGTTAGGGTATGCAGCATTTACAAATTGCATAAATACAAATGTACAAAATTTATGCAAATTTACAAAATCCATAAAATCGCATTGCATTTAAATATAAAATGTAGAACACAGAAATTATAGAAAAAACAGAATTACCGTTTTAAGAGACTAAAATTGCCAGTAGGTGGCAGTAAGACACTGTCTTAATGACTGTCATTTATTAAGTTGATTCAAAATGGCTGATTCATTCAAAAAAAGAAGAAAGAAACAGTTTTTATGAATTGGTCAGTGAATCATTGATAAAAAAAAAAAAAAGCTAATTCATTTAGTACCAAAACACCGCAGTGCAGAGAGGCATGACACGGCTTTGCTTAGAACTATAGCAAAAAGACAAAGATTAAAATGACTTAATAGCTTATTTTTTTATTGAATTGTGAATTGTTGCCCTGACACTTAGTAAAGTCTGCTACTGACCATGTGAAATGCTAACCATGCATATAATTACTCCAAATGTGTGCATGTGTCCTAGAAAGTCTGCGATTTGTAGCTATAGTAACTATAACCTAATTTAGACAGATTATGAGATCGGTATTATGAAGTTATATAGTAAGATACCTGAAGCAGTTGCATTTTGCTGTTTAAGTGCTGGTTTAATATATTTTTAATGCACATGAAAACTCTTGATGCGAAGGAAACCTAATAAAAACATTCATTGCTTTAATGAAAACATTCAGGGCTTCAGCCCCCTTAGCCCACCCCTAGCGCCGCCACTGGTTACCACACCTCAAGACATTGATCAGATTATATATTTCAAAGCATTCGTCCAGCTTTTGTCCTTAAAACGGTATCATGAGTAGGATTCATTTCTTAAGCAGCTAAGCCAACTCCTTCCAAAACATCATTTTAGACCTAGTAATGATGATTGAGCCGTTGATAGCAGACTGTGCAGTTAATAATGTAGTTTAGACAGACAGACAGATAGAAAGAGAGAGAAAGAAAGAGATTAAGCTTGTGAAATACCTCTCTGTGAGTCTGTGCTTCTCTCAAACGTGTTCATCAGCAGCGTCTCTACTTATAGTGAAACTTTAAGTTCATTTTCTTCAGGAACCGTGTTGTTATTACCTAGCTTGTGAGAAATGTCATGTAGTTTAAGTCGTTAATCATCAGAGCAGCGCTAACAACATTAGCGCATATGTTCAGGTGTTTGCTGACTGTTATGTGTGTGCGTCTCTGTAAGAGAGAGGGTGTGTGAGAAAAAGAGTGTGTGCTTTTCATACATAATAAAATGTAACTTTGAGCAAAAACATGGAAATAATCTGTCGTTTTTATCCTATTGTTTACTGTATTTGTTTGGCCAGTGACATTGTGGGTTTTGTTTATTTAGCTGTTTTAGGACCTCTGAAGTAACTGAAATAGTGTGGCAAAGTGATACAGACATGTAATGCGGTCAGGGGCTGCCTGGAACTATGTTCGCCGTGCGTTTCCCTGAAAATAATGCACACCTTCAGAACGTTCATCAGCCAATCAGATTCAAGCAATATATTAATGAATTAATTATATTAATGTACCTCTGAATGTTCTGACTGTCTTCAGAAAAGATTTGATGGCATTTTGTTTTCATCTTCACTCACTAAAGTAGCGCAATACTGCTTTATCCATGGAGCTCATGGGAAACAGCTGTAATTCAGCTTTTCCATTAGCGCCATCTATTGTCATACAGGATGATGACAGATAATACATTTAATGTAATACATTGTAATTACACTTAGCTTGTGTACAGTTTTTGTCTGGCTAAAAACAGACTGAATTTGCATGCCCTGCTGTAGCCTAAATTTTGACCAGTTGATGAAAAACAAGCTTATATTGATTCTACACATTTAAATTCAGATAATTCAGATAAGTTATCTAGATTTATAATAAAGATTTATATAAAATACATATATTAATTTATTAATCAATTATCATGTTGACAACTTTTTTCTTTATTTAAAGGCTGAAATGTGAGGTTTACGTTTTATGAAACGTTTTGTAAGCTTTATGAAACGTATGAAAGCTTTATTTGATAACAATACCATGATAATACTGATAACCATAATAATTTTGGTCACTATAATCGTTACAGAACATTTTCATACCGTTACATCCCTAGTGCTGCCTTAGTCCAATCAATGACACTGACATCATAAATATGCTGTTAATAGTGTTAACCGGGGCTATATACAGTGTCAGCTTATGAATACCCCAAATTAACAGTTAAGCCTGAGTAATTATGAGCAGTGTGAAGAAGATAACCCAGGATTCCATTTACCTGGGGTTTAGAATGACCCAGGGTTGAAGGTGCAATAAGCGATTTTTCAAAAATGCTGCTGGACATTTTTGATATTTGAAATCAGCCCAAACAAACACACCCCTCTTTTCTTTGCTTCACCTTCGAAACACCCTACAATCCTAACCACCCTGCTCTGAGTAAGTCTTGAACCCTGATCACTCGTGTGCAAGGTGAATGCACTAATAATGACGTCAAAACCACATTATCTAGCAGCTGTCAGCGCACCTCATGAGATCAGGGATTAACCTGCAAAAATCTCACTAGCTGGCCTCCGTTGAACAAGAAATACAAGAGTGGATGTCTGTTTATCATAGCAGGTGCACAATAAAATAATGTTTCAAAAAAAAAATAAAGCACAGATGGTAAACAAATGATAAGGAAGCACAAAAAAGAAGGTACAGTGCACAATGGTAAATACAAAAAGAGTTTGTTTTTAGTCTGCAACAACACAGTAGCTCCAGACAATCAATAAGGGGGTGTTTATTCAACTGCACTTTTAGCCTTGTGAAGTTGAATAAAATAAACTTGTTCAAAAGTCACTTAATACAGTCTTATCAGGGCTCGCAAAATCGCTAGCCCGACGTCCCGGGGCAATTGTGTTTTCCAGTCAGGCTACCAAAAGTTTCCCCGCCCTGCCTGGCGGGCTATCTTAAACTAGAGGGCTCCTGCAGGTCCTTAAACACTCCTCAATTTAGTTGTATCAAATTTAAGGCCATAAAAATTTTAAATACATTAAATAGTATAAGAAACGTCTTAATTATAATTTTAAGAGGTCTTACAGTTGCGCACGGAAAGACAAGAATCGCGATAGGGCTGGATTAAACTTCAAAAGTCAGTGATGTCACTGAATAAATATGCGTACTGGACGTTGCAAAGTCAAAACGCGGCACGGATGTCTTTATGAATGTAGGCTATCTGAAGCGAGCCGACTGGCCTCAGAAACGTGTCGTTGGCATTTTCTTACCTATGATAAAACAGCGTTAATGAGCATGGTGCTGCTTTGTGTACAGCTGTTACTAAGGAAACCAGAATATTTCAGCCCTCCTAAAGCTCCACCACGTGGCAGAGAATGATTTTGCATGTCCAATTAATTTTTCAGCGGTTTATGGTTTTATGCGTTTTATGGGTTTATGGACCCATGGTTTTATGCAGCAAATACATAGTTGTAAATGTGAAAGAAGTTAATGTGCCTTCTAAAAGTCCAAACAATTAAGACAGTAATATTTATGTTTTAATACATTATAATACATTATATACTTGATTTATCCCTTTTAATGGTATAAAGGCTAAAATGCCGTTGTATAAGATTTTTTGTTTTTGTGAAAACTGGTATGTGAACTGTAAATCATGTAATTTTATGGCTTAATACATTACCGTACATTGTCCAACCCGCTCATACTGTTCATATTACTTGTGCAGCTGATAAAAAGGGTCATAAATTGATTTTTTAAAATTTTGCAGTATTTTCCTGTAAATAGTGACATAAAATTCCTTCCTTGATGTTTGTGTATTGAAAATATTTTTGATTTACATTTAAACTCCTATCTGATTTTTTTTAAATATTTTTTATTTGGGCTAGTTAAATTAATTTTTGGGGTACCAAAATCTGAAGAGTACCGAAGGGCTACCAGAGATTTAGAAAATTTGCAAGCCCTGCTCATATGTTTACATGAAATACAAGAGTGGATGTCTGTTTATCATAGCAGGCGCCCAAGGCTCTGACAAGCTTCAAGCAGCAGCTAAAAACCTCATCTCTTTCAAAACTATTTGATTTCATCATAAAAAAAAAGAAGAAAAAAAAAAAAAAACACACACTTTTTATTCTTTCCCTTTCTAGTTTGTACTTGTTTTTGGAATAACACTTGAAACTTGGTATTATGAGCACTGCCTATGTCTGTTTCCCTCTTTAAGATGAATCACTTTATGTATTCCCAATTGTAAGTCGATTTGGATAAAAGAGCCTGCTAAATGACTAAATGTAAATGTAGGTTTAAATACTGTGTCTAGTGTTAAGGTCTGTAAGAGGACGAACTTAGATTACAAGATTACAAGAAATTTGTAATATATTACATTTTTTTCCGACCTGCAGTGAGCAAATGTCATTTCCACCACATCTCAATATACAGGTGTTATTTAAAAATAGAATAACTTATTCCACTCAAGAATTGTCTAAGATCGTTTTTGTAACTAGTTTTACCAGTTTTTCCATGGTGTACAATAATTAAACATTTATCAGTGAGATAAATTAACTGCCCTAAGGACCACATGCTGAATTGGTATACCTGTCACACTCTGAAATTAAATATTGGTTTGGGTAAGAGCTTATTACATAATAAATAACTTTATATTAAGTATATTAGAATTTTTATATTAAGTAGAGCATGATATCATCAAATGTGGATACATTTTTAATGTGTGATGAGAACTTTTTAAAATATTTTTTTAAAAAATGTGTGTGGTGATAGAAATGACAGGGTGGTGGTGGAAATGACAATGAGTGACTGTAGGGAAACAGTAGAGAGATTTATTAGAAAAAAATCTTACTCATTACACTCATTAAACTCAATTCAAAAAGTCATTAACCCTTGTGCATCAATTTAAAAAAGTTACACAGAAGTTCATAGAGGACAAAAATGTCCATGTCAAAAAAAAAAAAAAATCATAAGTCATAAAAATTTGAATATTGGGAGTACAGAGTGTGGTCTCATTTAAAAGAATGTGTGGTCTCATTCTTGGCAGATTATTGTTGAAGTTAAAGAAGTGTAAAAAATGAAACCAAAAAAGTTAGAGAGGTTTAAGTTTATGGAAATAATTTATGAGCATTTTTTAAATATAAAATGTATATTTTATACAATATTTTGAATGAAACAACAAAAAGAAAATTAAAGTCATAAATCTAAACAAGTTGTGTTCTAAATTTGAGGTTAATATCTCAAAAAAATGTCTTTTAGTAAGATTTTGTTTAGCAGAAAACAGAAATAAATCACATAGTTTGCTTTATATGCCAAACTAAAGTGTAAAAAGTAGTCCATTTAATTTTGAAGCCTTGTAAACAGAATAAAAACCTATTAACAAATATTGCATAATTTCATAGTTAAATGGCGCTAGGATTAAAAATCACAGTTTTAATGTATTTGAATTCTTTTACTAGTGCTTAATTCAAGTACATTAATAGTTTTCAGATAAGTCATATTTTTAAACTGCATTTTCATTGTTTCAGAAGTTTAAACGTCTGGGTGTGCGACAAGGAGAAAACAGTGATTTTGACACCTGTAAGGAGGTTAAAAAGTATGAAAAAATCGTAATAGAAAGGTAGTACATTTTTTGAAGGTTTTATTGTCAGTTTGACAAAGAAAGAGGAATTTGTCCAATATTATATGTATTTTTGTATTATGATCAAAGAACATAAAAGTGTCCATAGTCTAAGAATCACCCAAGTACGTTTACATGGACAGCAAAAATTGTGGTAAAATCAGAATAAGACAATACTCTGATTAAGAATCTACCATGTAAAAACAGATTTTTGATTACCTTAAAGAGTTACTCCACCCCAAAATGAAAATGTTGTGATTGATCGCTTAACCCCACCAAATGGGCCACGTTGAGATTGCGCCTCTTGTTCACGAGTCACCTGCCCTCGTCTTCTACCCAGCCCAGTTCAGCAGACTGTAAAATCTCTTCGACTGCATTTGCTAAAGGCCAGGGTGATCTCTGAGTGACTCCAGAACGCTTCGCCGGGTAAATCCCCACGGAAGTCTGGAGCCTCATGTGGTCCCGTGGAGCTGCCAAAAGATGGTGCTTGTTTGTCCCACTGCTGCTCAGGGGCCTGCTAAAAACACCGCAAGTCGGCGAAGCAACCCTGACACAGACTGCCTGGAGAGGGGGAGGGATTTGCCCTTCGAGGGATGACAACACCTGCTTCCCCACCCCCGGGGAAGGGCTAGGGGGGTTGCGTCTTCGCTGTTGCCCTATTTGTTGCACTATTTGGCACCCTGTGTAAGATCAGGGAGGTCGAGGAGCAGGTTCTGCTGGTTACGCCTTATTGGCCCACCCAAACCTGGTTTACCGACCTCATGCTCCTTGTGGCAATTCCTCCCTGGAAGATTCCCCTGAGGAAGGACCTTCTTTCTCAGCGGATAGGCACTATTTGGCACCCACGTCCCGATCTGTGGAACCTACACGTGTCGCTTCTGGACGGGACTTGGTAGACCTTACAGACCTTCCCCAGGCCGTGGTTAATACCATTACTCAGGCTAGAACCCCCTCTACGAGGCAGGCCTATGCTCTGAGGTGGGGTCTGTTCGTTGATTGGTCTTCTTCTCGTCGAAAGGACCCACAGAGACGCTCGATCGGAGTGGTGCTCTCCTTCTTGCAGGAGAAGTTGGAGCTCCTAAAAGGTTAAGAGAAAGTTAAACCCACCTAGACCGCACCTCATCCCCTTTTAGGATCTCTCTGTCATCCTTCAGGGACTACGGGGAGCCCCTTTCAAACTGCTTGGTTCAGTTGAGCTAAAACATCTGTTGCTTAAGACTGCGCTCCTGACCGCGCTTGCCTCTATCAAGAGGGTGGGGGACCTGCAGGCATTCTCAGTCAATGAGACGTGCCTTGAGTTCGGGGGGTTTTGGGAGGCTTAACATGCTCAAAAACTTTTGAAATTTTGCACACACATTGGAATCCACGGCTATCAGGACGCCGCAGAGGCTGGGACCCGGGCGTGGCACAGGGGCTCTACGGCGCCCCCTGGAACACAGTCAGAAAACTTGATGTATAGCGCACACATACTTCCACGTATTCATATGAAACTCGGTACACATATAGATCTCACTAAGCCAAACAACTTTCATACTCTATGTCATAAGCTATGCCCAACAGGAAGTGAGCTATTCAGGGCTGTTTAAAAAACACATGCTCTGGAATTTGAAATACTCCTCCCAGGATTTCCATAGGATTGTCACCAAACTTGGTCAGCATGATCTAGAGACATTGGGGATGCAAAATTGCCAGGGGATTGGAACGGTTTGGCCGTGGCAAGGTGACAAATTTATGGCGAGAAATGAGAAACAGGAAGTGTCTAATAACTATTGCATACATTGTCTGATTCTGATGAAACTTCATCAGTTTGTTTGTTGTATGATGCCGGTCGCATAGATGTGACTATTAGGAGTCAAAGTTATAGCGCCACCAACTGGCTGCAGGAAATGTGTCATTTTCTAAATGCTTTAAATTCAAGATCTTAATTTTGCTCTATTTGCTTCAGACTTCATAATGTCAAAACATGTTTAAAATTTGTTTCCTGTGTTTTTTGAGGCAGTTAACGGGCTTAGATTAATGAAACGCAACACACATATCAGCATTAATGACAGTTAGACACTGGCAAAAGCTCATAAATGGATGTGGAGGAGGCACTCTATAGCGCCACCTTTTGACAGTATTTGGGGGTTAGTTTTTGCTACAGTCACCAAACTCTGTACATATATTGTTCACTTCAATCCGGACAACTTTCTAATTTACATCCATTAGCTACGACCAACAGGAAGTCAGCAAGTTTGGTTTGAATGTGGATTTTTGGAAAAATCAGGCTGTGGAATTTGAAATACTCCTATCAGGAAAAATAAGAAATCCACACCAAACTTTTTCTGCATGATGCCAAGATATTGAAGATGCTAAATTGCGAGCGGTTTTGCGATATCTTGAACGGTGTTGATGTGGTGATTTATTAAAGGAACAGTAAAAACAACAACCATAATTTTATTATATCTTTAAAATGCAGCATTCAAACTCTTTCAAACTTTTTTCATACAGAGAACTAGTCATTCTGAGGAAGTATGCAAGAATTCAACCAAATCCAAAGCTCTATGAACAAATAGACATGTCATCTCACTTTGTTCCTATATGTGTGTGTGTGTGTGTGTGTGTGTGTGGTGGTGGTGGGTGAGTGAGTGTCAGAGTATCAAAGTGAGTGTAGGGAGGGGGGATGGGTGGAAAGAGAAACAGAGTCAGAGAGGGAGAGAGGGGATATTTAAACTCTTTGTAACAGAGAGATGAAGACTGTAATACCCAGGATGACCACTGGATGGAGTTATATGCTAAGATATCTTTTAACCCATCAGAAAAAAAATACATTCACAGAGTCAGTTGATATGTAGTTTACTTTTATATAATTACAGAAACAAATACATAAAATAAGTTAATATGTCCCTTACTGGTAATATAGTTTATATAATTCACATTTCACAAATGCTTATAGATCACAATTTTATTTTTTAAATGGTTATGGATCATAAAATGTGTAATTAACAATTTACAATGAGGTCTCTTTTTTGGTTAACATTAATTAATGCATCAACTAATATGAACTAACAATGAACAATATATTTTGACAGCATTTATTAATCTTTTTTAGAGTTAGTTAATAAAAATATTCCTGTTCATGTTAACTCACAGTGCATATAAACTAATATTAAAATACAACTGTGCATTTTAATTACATAATACATGTTGAACTTAATAATAATTAACATTAATAAATGCTATCTAATTATTTTTCTTGTTAACTAATATAATTAACCTATTCACAGTGGACAGATATTTGGAAATATCACACTGGTGGACTCACCATAGGGTGATTCAGCCTTTTGTATCAATTAATGACCTTGCTATTCCGTGCTAACTTGTCATTAGCGGTTATCAAGAGACATTTCCATAATTTTCTATAAAGATAGATATGCACAGTTTCCTTAAAGTTGTATTGTTTATTTTGTGTGTGTATGTGTGTGTTTAACACTGTTGATGTCGTAGTGTAACCCTTTCATTGCTGTAACCCTTAAAACCAGACAGCCAGAGCGATACTGTAAATCCATGTGTCTGCTGTGCACCGCTTTCCTGATTACACCAGGGTGGCGATTGCACTGAGGGCGAGGGCCCGCCCATCACTGCTTGCAGCTATATTTATTATTATTTATTTATTTATTTTTTAACTATATGGCTACTATTTTTAAGGCATCAATTGGTTCTATTTACTTTGTGCATTTCTCTTAGAATCTCCTCCCGTCCGGGGGGATTCCTGTCTTTCAGTATACTCTCTCCTTCACTAATTTCCCTCTGTCAATTCTTTCTCTTTCAAAAACAGTATCACATTCTATACTTATTTTCTTAACACTTTATAGCGGTACAGGTTTTCTGCAGAAACATCAGAAAGAAGTTTAATGACTGTAATTACTGCATTTAAGAACACTGACACTGATCAAAGATGAATAAAAAGAAATTAAACAAATCTTATTGAATTATTTTAAATGCTTCTTATAGAGACCCTGTCCTCTGGTGTGACATCTTTTCCTATGGTGTGACAGTATATTGTTCATTTGTTGTGTCTGTGTGTGTTTAACTCTTTTGATGTCATAGTGTAACCCTTTCATTGCTGTAACCCTTAAAACCAGGCAGCCAAAAAAAAAAAATCTCATTCTTAGGAAATGTTTAGTTTCATACATTTATCATGCTCAGAGGCCCCAAAATCATTAAACCTATTCAAAAATGTAATAGATAGATGAAGACTGTAATACCAAGATGACCACCAGAGGGAATCATATGATAAGGAATCGTTTTAAGTCTAATCCTCCTCATGAGCTAATTGTCATTGTATAAGAATGCAAAACAATGCACTCATGAAATGTGTCACAACTGGTGAAAACTTACATCTGCTATGGGTTCCAGAAGTGGGTGTGGCAAAATTGCTCTATAGTGCCACCTATACATTTTTAACGGAGTGCGCCTTGAGCTACGTTTCACAGACGTGTACGAAACTCAGTACATGCATGTAACACACCAATACCTACAAAAAAGCTCTTGGCGCAACATCCGAAACCCAACAGGAAGTCCGTTAGTTTGAATTTCCTGTAAGATTTTTGTGCAGTTTTTGTCATTTCAACTCCTCCTACAGTTTTTATCGGATCATCTTCAAATTTGGTGAGTGTGATCATAAGGCCTTTGCGACACAAAATTGCAAAGACTTTGAGTTTTCGTTGAAGGCATGTCCCTGGCGGCCCAACAAATTTTGATATTTTGCCATGAAACAGGAAGTTGCTGTAACTCGGGCAAACAATATCCGATCTGATGCCCCAAACTTTACACGTTTAATAACAGTCATGTCCTGTACACGTCTATGCCCATATTTAGTTATAGTCATAGCACCAGCTGCTAGTAGAAACTTTGGCACATATAAATGACTATGACATATTCCACCTATATTTACAATAGCAAAAGAATACTGCCTAACGGTCGGTGGTGAGCCCGGGTGCGAGGGCCCTTTCATCGCTGCTTGCAGCTTTACTTTACATTCCTCTTGTGTTATTTTTTTTTTAAATTTTTGATTATTTTTTTATTTTTTTAATTAAACAAGATCAAAAAACAGGGCTTATTTTTACTGATAAGCACCACAAGGTGGATACTACCAACAAAAACAAATTTAGCATGGAGAGAGAAAAATTATGTAGCTAGAAATACAATCATTATTAGGGGCCAAGCACCGCAGGTGAGGCAAATTGCGTTCATATTGATGTATAGAAGCAAACTTGGTTTAAATGAGGGAATAAAACCATTGACAAAATGTGTTGGGGATCTACAATGGAGGATTTTACATGGGATTGTAGCAGTTAATGCTTTTATATCTATTGTTAATCACAGTGTTGATGACAAGTGTACTTTTTGTGGGAATAGAGAGAGTATTTCTGCATTGTTATTTGGAATGTACACGTTTAATGCCATTGTTTGATATATTGAGCAGTTGTTTTTTTTTTTTTTTAATGTGGATGGGAATTTACTCATTGTAAGTTTATTTTAGGTGTTGGTTATAGCCAGAAGCAAAAAATGAAATGACAGTTAATTAACTTCTTAGTGGGTCAAGCAAAACTTGGCATACTTATCACAAGAAGAAGAAGAAGAAGAAGAAAAAAAAAAAAGAGAATGTACATGATCAAGAGATTCTGCCGGTTTTTAAAGCATTTATTAGGTCTAGGATTATAATGGATTTTAAGCATCATAGAACAATAAATGATGTTGAAACCTTTGCACAGCAGTTGTGTTATAAGGATGCTGTTTGTAGTGTGGTGGAAGGAGAGTTGTGTTTTGATTTGTTGTGGAGTTAATTCTATTGTGAAATGAAAAAGTGATGTAATAAAGTTGTTTGTTTAAAAAAAAAAAAAAAACACAAGTTTCTCTCTCTCTCTCTCTCTTCCTCAGCAACGAGGTGGTAATCTCTGTTTTTGAATTAATTAGTTGCGTGTAGAGAGACGCACAGCATTTAGGTAACGCCAGACTGGAGAGATTCATTTAATACGACAGTTCAATAAACAAGAAGTTAATATTAAGTGACTCACATTGTCTGACTATAACCCTATTGCCTAAGTCACAACTGAGTCGCTGCGCATCTCCATTCAAACACAGCATTGTTTTGTTTATGAATGAACGTGCGAGTCAATAAATCAATTTGGCCTACCCATTCATAAAGACAGTCACTTGCTTTATTCCAGAATGAATCAGCCATTCCAACGAATCAAATTAAGGATATGATTCAGTAATTAAATCAGTGACTTGCCACCACCTACTGGCAGAGTTAGTGTGTGTATTTTTTTTTTTCTCTTCAGATTTTTTTGATTATTGATTAGGGTTGCCCCTAATATTTGCTCTTATTTATTTTATTTTTATTTATTTATTTATTTATTTAAAGTTAGAAGTACTCCTATAAAGAAAAGTAAGTGTAAGAGCCCCGATGGATTTATTTCTTTTTTCTGGGGAAAAAACTTTTTATAATAAAACTGAAAATCTAAATCGGGATTTAAATTTTTAATCTTAAAGATGCTATGTGAAAATTGGAAACATAAAACAGTGGTTTTCATCTTGCCACTTTCTTGGTAAAGAAAACACATTTTACATTTTTACTTACTAAATTGATCAAAATGGAAGGAATCTCTTGTGCGTCCAGAAGTTTAGGCTGCTGACTTGTTGCCTTGCTGCCTTATCAGCTGCCTATTTTTATTTTTTAAGCTTACCTAAACATGGTAACTGTCTGCTCTATGTCAGAGGCAATGCAAACATATTTGAATGTTCCGGTAATAGGCATGGGGAATCGTTATTTGGAAATGAGATTGCAGGTTTAAATTGTGATCTTGATCTTTTAACTATTAATCACGCAGCTCTTTTCCGAGACAGCGTAATGATTTCATAATCTACAACAAAATAGAACAAGCTTTGGTGATAACTAAGAGAATATTTATTTACTGATTTCCTAATTTCTCGCTAGAAATAACATCAAAAGTACAAAAAGTTTTTCAGAAACGTACATTTAGAAACAAACTGACCACCAAAAGCAAATTTCAGATTTTGTTCATTCTTAAAATAATACAGGTTTTCATAGACAACATAGAAAACATGAAAATTCTTACATTTACCAAGTTAACCAAAGGCCCCTTTAACCAAAATGTCTTAAGTCATAAGACACATCACAAGCGTTAACAGAGCATGAGCAGCCTACACTTTGTCGCTGCCATACAGCCGACCCTCTCATTAATTAATATGAGTGACAAAATATGTGCGACTCACGCTCTGCTGACGCTGCTTCTTAAATGACGTCTCAGCTGAATTTGATCTGATCCTCATTTACGAATAAGATTGCTTTGGTGTTTGAATTGAAATTGCGATCTTTCAACGATTAATTATGCAGCTCTATACAAAACTTGTTTGTGACATTTCAAAGAAATGAATTAATGAAACTTTTGTCATAAATTGATGCTCCAAACCTGTATGATTTACTTTCTTCTGCTTAACACAAGAAAATACTTAGAAAAATGTCTTGTAGCAAGATCATATTAAAAAAAAGAACATCCCCAAAGTCTCTATTATAATCCCTGTATATGGCTCATAAAGTGTCCTAGTTTATTAAATGTTCAAATCGCCCGGGAGTGGCATTTTCGGTTTTCGGCCAAAAGAGAAAAACAGCAACAAAACATATATAGTCAACAATAAAATATTGTCAACAAATATTTTTGTTGTTGAGTAGTCCTTTGATCTCATATGATGCAATGTAAAGTGCCTGCAATAATGTGGTTTGACCAGTGTGGCGCTGTAGCGCAAGCCTGTAATTCAGCCCTTCTGAAAATGCAATTTAAGAGAAAAAGACATAGTGCTTCAGAGCAAATGCTGCTGGTTAAGCTTTTTTGGAAATGAAAGTGATTTCTATATTTACCCATTTCAAACACTGCAAAAGCAAATACAAATACAAAAAAAAAAAAAAAAAAAAATATCTATGGTTCGCTGCGCAGTGCCGTCTTTTGCCATAATAGATTGCATCCAATAGAAATGCTTCTCTATCGCTGTGCATCCTGCTCCTCAGCACAGATTGTGAAAGCAGACTGTTTTTGCCATTCATTATAACTACAGATGGAGTTTTGGTTCCTTGGCACTGTCGCCTATGGCTTGCTCAGTTGGGGACAATTAAAGTTGTTATTAATTTGGAATTATTGATCTAATTTCCTTCAACTAAAATTATTCATGGTTTCTTTTTGCATTAATAATATATTACCTTTCTATTTGATAATGTAAAGTTGCGTTGACACAATCTGTATTGTAAAAAGTGCTATATAAATAAAGGTGACTTGACAATAACAAACAAAATTTAGAGACAATGTAAATAATAGATTCAGTGTGCAGTGTAGAGGGCTTTATTAATTAAAATGCAAGTTTGTGAGGTTGCGATGAACTAAGACTTTTTAGACAGCGTTTTATTGATAATAAGGGAATTTGCAAATGTGAAATTGAATTTATACAAGCGTTTTATACATTTTTGATTTTATACAAAAAAGTTAATATTAAGTGACTTATATTTCAGAACCACTGTTGTCTGATTGTGCTCTATTTCATCAACAAAAAAAGTACCATGCAAAGATGAATTGTTGATGCTGATTTCATTCGATTGGTTATTCAGCCTGATTGTATGTTATTATTTTAATTGATTTTTTGTTTAATTAAACATTTTGATACAAGTTTATGATTTTTTTGTTGTTTTTTTTTTTGGCACAAAAGATGACATACATTTAATAAAGTTAGAAAAATGGCATTACAAAAGATTAAAATAGTCAAATATCGCCTTATAATAGGAAGGTTAATTTATTTTCTTTTTTCTTTCACTAGTGCTCCTGAAAATAAATGTAAGCGTAGAGTCCTTAAGAATGCAATGTTACCTTTTAAAAACTAAGTGCAAACATTTTTTTGCAAAGTGTAATCTATTAAATATAATCACAGTCATGAACTGTTTTTGTCTTCTACATTGGTTTAGTCCTTTTCAGTTTGGTTCCTTCCACTTTCCATTTGTCCATATTTGGTTATGTTTCTGTTCCTCCCCTCGTTATGTCATTATTAGTTAATCACCTTCACCTGTCTGTGTCTCGTTAACTACCCTTCTTAAGTTGTATTCAGTTCAGTGTTTGGTTGTCCGTTCTCATCAGTGTGTACATGTGTTCTTGCCTGCCATTGTTTGATTACCTGCTGTGGATTTATTAAAGACTTGTTTTTGCACACTATCTTCATCTTGTGCTCCTTCATCCTCACAACTGTGACAGACGAACGGACCATTTAAAAAGTTTAAGCGGCGTGTTTACCCCACGATTTAGTTTCATTGTTTTGACCGGTGTTTTATTTTTTTGTTTTTCCCCATGTTATGATTGACCCGGCCGTCCTCGTCCTCCTGCTGGAGCAGGTGGATCGCTCTCTTGAGGACCACATGAAAGACTTGGTGTTTCTCGCCAAAATCACGCACTACCCGGACAACTGCCTCTACTCGTTCTATTACGCAAGACTGAACACCACCACACGAGCACAGTTGTCCAGAGATGGTCCTCGAGAGAGCCTCGCCACCTTCATTGAGTGGGTGCTGGAAGACGCCAGCCCCACTGAAGACCCAGAGCCCGGCCAACCATCACCCTGCTTCGCAGAGCTGCCTTAGCCCACTGCAGACGGAGAGCCAGAGCCTGGTGGGATCGTCGAGCCATCCCCATCGGGAGGGACAGAATGGACAATCGGCCCGGAGCCAGAGCCCCTAACATCTGACCAGGTGCGAGAGCCGACAGCAGAGACAGCTGTGGAGATCACGGGAGCTACGGAAAGTAGGGCTGTGCCGATATTCGGATGCAAATTATCATGCGTATCTTGTCAGTAATGCCGGTTCTGTGATTAGTCGTAAATCTCAGTCACGTGTTCATTCGTACAGCCGCATTTACTACACGGAGCTGTAGATTAGACAACTCGAAGTAGTTCAAGCCTTTTATTGTTTTAATATTGATGATTTTGGCATACAGCTCATGAAAACCCAAAATTCCTATCTCAAAAAATTAGCATATCATGAAAAGGTTCTCTAAACGAGCTATTAACCTAATCATCTGAATCAACTAATTAACTCTAAACACCTGCAAAAGATTCCTGAGGCTTTTAAAAACTCCCAGCCTGGTTCATTACTCAAAACCGCAATCATGGGTAAGACTGCCGACCTGACTGCTGTCCAGAAGGCCATCATTGACACCCTCAAGCAAGAGGTCTGTGGGAAGGAAAAAGTGTGGCAGAAAACGCTGCACAACGAGAAGAGGTGACCGGACCCTGAGGAAGATTGTGGAGAAGGACCGATTCCAGACCTTGGGGGACCTGCGGAAGCAGTGGACTGAGTCTAGAGTAGAAACATCCAGAGCCACCGTGTACAGGCGTGTGCAGGAAATGGGCTACAGGTGCCGCATTCCCCAGGTCAAGCCACTTTTGAACCAGAAACAGCGGCAGAAGCGGCTGACCTGGGCTACAGAGAAGCAGCACTGGACTGTTGCTCAGTGGTCCAAAGTACTTTTTTCGGATGAAAGCAAATTTTGCATGTCATTCGGAAATCAAGGTGCCAGAGTCTGGAGGAAGACTGGGGAGAGGGAAATGCCAAA
The DNA here is from genome assembly GCA_033026305.1 of Cirrhinus molitorella. Classification (NCBI taxonomy): domain Eukaryota; kingdom Metazoa; phylum Chordata; class Actinopteri; order Cypriniformes; family Cyprinidae; genus Cirrhinus; species Cirrhinus molitorella. The sequence goes on from CM065138.1 coordinate 25,494,394, forward strand.
ATGCCTGAAGTCCAGTGTCAAGTACCCACAGTCAGTGATAGTCTGGGGTGCCATGTCAGCTGCTGGTGTTGGTCCACTGTGTTTTATCAAGGGCAGGGTCAATGCAGCTAGCTATCAGGAGATTTTGGAGCACTTCATGCTTCCATCTGCTGAAAAGCTTTATGGAGATGAAGATTTCATTTTTCAGCACGACCTGGCACCTGCTCACAGTGCCAAAACCACTGGTAAATGGTTTACTGACCATGGTATTACTGTGCTCAATTGGCCTGCCAACTCTCCTGACCTGAACCCCATAGAGAATCTGTGGGATATTGTGAAGAGAAAGTTGAGAGACGCAAGACCCAACACTCTGGATGAGCTTAAGGCCGCTATCGAAGCATCCTGGGCCTCCATAACACCTCAGCAGTGCCACAGGCTGATTGCCTCCATGCCACGCCGCATTGAAGCAGTCATTTCTGCAAAAGGATTCCCGACCAAGTATTGAGTGCATAACTGAACATAATTATTTGAAGGTTGACTTTTTTTGTATTAAAAACACTTTTCTTTTATTGGTCGGATGAAATATGCTAATTTTTTGAGATAGGAATTTTGGGTTTTCATGAGCTGTATGCCAAAATCATCAATATTAAAACAATAAAAGGCTTGAACTACTTCAGTTGTGTGTAATGAATCTAAAATATATGAAAGTCTAATGTTTATCAGTACATTACAGAAAATAATGAACTTTATCACAATATGCTAATTTTTTGAGAAGGACCTGTATTTGACAGGGACTTCTTTAATTTTGGTTGTAGAAATTGAGTGTTGTATGGTGGGGAATTACATGAGGAAATACAGTCTCTCCTTGAATTTGCCCTTAAGCGGACTGTTCTCTTATTCTAAGAAGAGTTGAAACCTTAGATAAAGATGGGTATATTTGTCTCCAGACACACAGAGATCTGAAACACCTTAACCAGACCAACCAGAGGTTGTGCGATTTGACCCCTCTGTCATGTGATCCTGGCACAAAGCTACCTAAACATGGCCTTTTTGAAAGAATTACTATTATTATTATTCTTCCACCAAAATACAGATGATTTTCTGGTGCCAGTTGCTGTTGAGTTATTGACACCCCATATTAAAAACCCCATATTATAAAGGCCAAGTTCCTTGGTCGATGTTGCAGACTTGATTGTATCTGGCTTTTCTTGTTTTAACCTTTCCCCCCTCGTTCCCTCACATGTGGAAGCCTGGCAGTGCAATAGTTCCCAGATGTCAGCACGGCTTCACGCAAATGGTTCTCAGAGAGCTTTATGTCTAACTGATAGGAAGTACATACAGTATTAAATACCTTACGGGTGAAGTCTGTTGTATTTTTATGGGGTATGGTGGATACGGTTTCTCTAAAGGGCTTTGGATGTTTGAGTTAGGGGAGGAATTAAGAAAAAAAAAAAAGACAAGGATAAAAACTAAAGAATCCAGCAGTCAAATCTAGATTGTGGGGTGCTTAACCGGCAGCAATCTCCTCATCCACCACCAACCGCCAGAACCACCACCACCGCCAGAACGCCCACCACACGGCAACTTACTGATGGAGAGGAGACAGACATTGATAAAGCCAATCAGAATATAGGGATGATTAGGAGGCCATGATAATCAGAGGCCAATGGGCAAATTTGTCCAGGATGCCGGGGTTACACCCCTACTCTTTTTCGAAGGACATCCTGGGATTTCTAATGACCAGAGAGAGTCGGGACCTCAATTTAATGCCTCATCCGAAAGACGGTGCTTTTTGTCAGTATAGTATCCCCATCACTATTAGGGATGCAACGATACAATCCGATACCGAAAATTCTGAGTATTTGCCAATACCAATCCAATCCGATACCAGCTCAGTTTTTTTTTTTTTTTTATATATGAATGTATTCATTTCTATACTTCTGTGTTGACCTGCTCATCATTCTTTTGTGTTAAACACAACTTACTACATATAGACAACTTCATTTTAACTGAGGTGAGTTGAAATGATGAACCTGTGTTTATTGACGAATGTGAAGTGATCCAAATATAATCCAAACAGTAATCCAAAACAGAGACTTGACATGAACAGACTTGACTTGACTATGAAACAGGCATGGCATGAAGACAGACAGAGACTCACCAGAGCGGGTTACAACGTTAATACACGACAAGGAACAATGGGAACATGAGGGAAACTTATAGCAAACAGACAGGGTCACATGACATAGGCTAACCAATGAGAAACACTGAACAACACATAGCAACCAATGAAAAAACAGGACAAGAGAAAACCATGGAAGAAACATGAACCAATCAAAACATGACACATGGACAAGCAGGGAAACAAGAGGAACAGGGAAGCATGACATGAACAGGAACCATAACAATACTTCAAAATAAAAGACATGGAAACATGAACATGAAACAAGAACGTGAAAACAATGTATCATTTTATTAAATCTAGTGAAACATTTTTATTTACAAATAAAAGTGAATAAGTGTATGACTAAATATAGTAAAATGTTACACATTGCTCTTTGTATTGTTGTAAAATACATTAATTAAAAAACAAGTAAATACATTGATATATAAATTAGGGGTGTGACAAGACACATCCCATGAGATGAGACAAGATACTGGGTTCATGAGACGAGATTTTTAAACTTTTTTTTTTTAAAGAAATCCTCAATTATGAAGTATGTAAGGAATAGTATTTTATTCCACTGAAAAACACAAAATGCAAAAAAAAAACAAAATGGGTGCATTTTGTACACACAACTGGTGGCACAACTTGTACTTGATGAAATTAAACTTATATTTTAATGAAATATATGCAGTAATACACATGTAAAGCTGCATGATTCTGGATAAATTGAAAATCACTTTTTTTTTTTTTTTAATAAATTGGAGATCATGATTCTCTCACAATTCTGAAGAAAAAAAGATTAGAAATCTAAACAAAATAATGTAATTTACTAGTGGTTCTGACACAATGTTCATTGCTTCGTCTTTTAAAAATATACATTCGATCAAAAATTAGAAAAGAAAAATGAAATCAGTGTCTCAATTAATAAAGACTTGTTTCACTATTGAATTCTCCTGAATGAATGATTCAATGATAAATACTTTTTTTTTTTTTTTTTTTTTAAACATGCAGTTGTCACCACATTCTGGTGGAAGAGGATAAGCATTACAATACATACAAGTGTTGAGATACTTTTGTTTTGATTGCTACTGTAGACAATAAGTGTTCATACCCAAACTATAAACTTTTATTCCAGTACTACTGTTATTTATTCTGGATCAGCAGCAGCAAGAATGCAAATTTAAATGTTTTTAACACCGGTTTCACATGGTAAGTGCCAATGGTGTGTGAGCAGCACGATGTGAAACAGTCGTAATAGACACAGCTGAATCGTTGTCATTTAGGAATAAGATTGCGTAGGTGTTTGAACAGAGATTGCAATATTTTAAGGATTAATTGTGCAGCTCTAATGTAAACACATTGCAAAACGTTTTGCAAGGATATCGTCATGTTTTGCGAGACCAGTCGGATCTCGCACATTCCTAATATAAATATATACTATAAAATTAAAATACATTTATTTTAAACGTATAGCACAGTAATGAAGGCAACAACATGTGATAGATAGGAAAGAACAAGAAAGACTATTAATCTTTCATTGCACAGAAACTTTAGTGGGGCTCAACAATATGACAGAATATTATACAAAGTAGGATCAGTCTCATTTGACCGATCTCCGATCCGTCAGAAATGCGAGTATTGGAGCCGATACCGATGCAGTATCGGATCGATGCACCCCTAATCATTGGGTGTGGAATTGAAATTGTGCAAAGGGCCTTAAAGTCTAAAGTCCGGAAGTTGTATTTCCAGCTGAGATGGAATATTGGATGGGGTTTTATTTCTAAAAGATCATGTCAACTGACAACTGGAGTAATGATAAAGAAAATTCTGCTTTGCATTACAGGAATAACATTACATTTTGTAATATATTAAAATTGGGAACTTTTTTATTTTGAATTTGTAATATTTTACAATATTGCTTTTTCTTTTTACTTTATTTTGATCAAATAAATTCAGCCTTGATAAGCAGAAGATAGTAATAATTGAAATGTTTACAATTTTTTTGGAGATACTTTAATAACGATAACAATTCTATTAATACTTTATTATAATATAATACATTGTTATCATGCTTATTAAATGCTGCTTTTTATTTTTTTACAGGACAATAGGATTAGGAATGCAGTGATACCTCTTTTTTTTTTTTTCAGAACTGATCCGATATGGAAAATTCTGAGCATCAAATCTATTTTATTAACAAAAGATAGACAAGATTAATCAACAACTACAAAATGAATACTATGAATGAAAAAGGAATAAAGTGCATAAAGATGCATAAAATACAAGTGATTCAGTTGGGTGTTGCTATGTCAGAGCTGCGTTACCTCATGGAAAGACAAACTGTTGCTACTCTGAAACAAATAAGATGAAGAACCTTATTACGCATCAAACAAATAAATGAGCTATTGTTATCAACTGCAATCAGCTATATAATATCTAATGTAAATTAGAAAAATCTGATAATATACTGATAATATACAACAATGCCAAGTTCTCTAGAAGAGGTTTGGAGGTGATATTTACATTCTCTGTGGTTGAACGAGCAGTCCGGTGGCGGCAAATTCTTCCACCGATTGTGCTGGTAGCAGTCAGTGGTAATAGGAGCAGGAATCCATTTCAACAGCCTTGAAGCGCTGGCGGATGCTTATCTCCTGGAGCACCAAAGGGTCCTAAAATCTGGAACATGCAGATGTGGCCCTGGTGTAGGTGCTGAAGGTCCTTAGCTTTTAACACGCAAGCAAAAGCAAAAGTGAAGGTTTGCTGGAGCTGAACCTTGTTGCAAATGTCTGTGTGTCTTCTGCCTCTCTGGGAACGGGGATCTGATGCTGCCTTCCCTTTGCAGGCCAGAGACACAGACATGTTGCTCGGGTATCTGTTATTGTCTCACCCTTGTGGGGCTCAGACTCAGAAAATGTTGCTCTGTTAGTGTCAATTCCCTTGCAGGAATTAGACTCAGAACGGAGGTTGATCTGCTGCTGTCTTCCCAGTGACAGGACTCAGACTCAGAACACTTATCTGTTAATGTCTCACCTTTGCAGGCCGGAGACTCAGAACGAGTATCAGCATCCCCAGGACGTGCGGAGACTCAGAACAAGGAGTGTCTATTGGAAGGGTACCTTTATACCTGTCCGATGAGGAGGAGATTGCAATTTGGTGCTTCTCCTTTTCCGTGCTGTGATTGGATGATTCCATCAGAGCAGGGGAAACACCCTTCTTTCCTCCTCTTGTGGAATTTATGTGCATAGTCCAAACACAAAGTTAGAAAAGATTCACTGAAGGTTTACCGGTGAATTTCTCACTTTGACATTAAGTCCAAACATGATGAGAAACGATTGAACTGTCATGCATGCATTCATTTGTCCAGTAACAGCGGAGTTTTTAAAAGATGTTGCAATACACATCGCTGTCATTGAGAATACTTATTCCCCTGAATTGAAATCACGCAAATGGCCTTAAGCTGTTCATTAAATAAACTCTGAAAAGATGAATGGAGTGGTCCTGAGAGCGCTGTACGAGCTCACGGCGCCATTTGCAGGACAGTTAACGTTACAAGCGTTCAAATGTTTCAGTGCGCCAAATGCAAGTAGAAACGCCGAAACGCAGTAACTTTTTATGAATGTCGTATGAATGAGTCAATAAAATCGTAACGGTTGTGATGTAATTATATAATAGACTGTAGTCTAACGCGCTGCATGTCTGCTGTTACAGTACTGTTTTTAGTTTCGATTCACTGGTCTATCTCTGGTTCAAGCCTTTTTAATTTGCATTTGGGAACGCAACATTCGTCATTAGAAACGTTTATAAATCTGTTGTTTACAAAGAGAAGTTTCAGTGTGACATAATCCTTATATAATCCTAATATTTTTGTGAAAACAATGATAGCTACCACCAGTGGCGTAGCCAGGATTCACAATATGGGTGGGCCCAGAGAAAATTGTGTGGGCCTAGTCAAAAATGCATCTGTTATCAAAATTGACCAACGCAACTACACCTGCTTGAATAATCAGAGCATAAGCCTGTATGTCATTATAAGCAGAGCATAATGGTAAGAACAGCATGAGCAAGGCGGCCACACCGCCTTCTGAAAGATGCAACACAACAACATTTTGCCACAAAGCACCAGCAAAAATGAATACAATGAATGTGTTGGGGGGAAGGGTAAGAAAATATTTGAATGATTCATTAATAAACTAGTGTATTCTAAGATAGTGTCGCAAAGACCCTGATTTGCAATCTACTCTTTGGACGCACCTTTAAAGAGAAATGAATCTTTACAGATTTTTATTTGTTTTATTTCATTAAGTAATAATTTAAAGCTTTCTATTTCTTATATACAGGTCCTTCTCAAAAATTAGCATATTGTGATAAAGTTCATTATTTTCTGTAATGTACTGATAAACATTAGACTTTCATATATTTTAGATTCATTACACACAACTCGAAGTAGTTCAAGCCTTTTATTGTTTTAATATTGATGATTTTGGCATACAGCTCATGAAAACCCAAAATTCCTATCTCAAAAAATTAGCATATCATGAAAAGGTTCTCTAAACGAGCTATTAACCTAATCATCTGAATCAACTAATTAACTCTAAACACCTGCAAAAGATTCCTGAGGTTTTTAAAAACTCCCAGCCTGGTTCATTACTCAAAACCGCAATCATGGGTAAGACTGCCGACCTGACTGCTGTCCAGAAGGCCATCATTGACACCCTCAAACAAGAGGTCTGTGGGAAGGAAAAAGTGTGGCAGAAAACGCTGCACAACGAGAAGAGGTGACCGGACCCTGAGGAAGATTGTGGAGAAGGACCGATTCCAGACCTTGGGGGACCTGCGGAAGCAGTGGACTGAGTCTAGAGTAGAAACATCCAGAGCCACCGTGTACAGGCGTGTGCAGGAAATGGGCTACAGGTGCCGCATTCCCCAGGTCAAGCCACTTTTGAACCAGAAACAGCGGCAGAAGCGGCTGACCTGGGCTACAGAGAAGCAGCACTGGACTGTTGCTCAGTGGTCCAAAGTACTTTTTTCGGATGAAAGCAAATTTTGCATGTCATTCGGAAATCAAGGTGCCAGAGTCTGGAGGAAGACTGGGGAGAGGGAAATGCCAAAATGCCTGAAGTCCAGTGTCAAGTACCCACAGTCAGTGATGGTCTGGGGTGCCATGTCAGCTGCTGGTGTTGGTCCACTGTGTTTTATCAAGGGCAGGGTCAATGCAGCTAGCTATCAGGAGATTTTGGAGCACCTCATGCTTCCATCTGCTGAAAAGCTTTATGGAGATGAAGATTTCATTTTTCAGCACGACCTGGCACCTGCTCACAGTGCCAAAACCACTGGTAAATGGTTTACTGACCATGGTATTACTGTGCTCAATTGGCCTGCCAACTCTCCTGACCTGAACCCCATAGAGAATCTGTGGGAAATTGTGAAGAGAAAGTTGAGAGACGCAAGACCCAACACTCTGGATGAGCTTAAGGCCGCTATCGAAGCATCCTGGGCCTCCATAACACCTCAGCAGTGCCACAGGCTGATTGCCTCCATGCCACGCCGCATTGAAGCAGTCATTTCTGCAAAAGGATTCCCGACCAAGTATTGAGTGCATAACTGAACATAATTATTTGAAGGTTGACTTTTTTTGTATTAAAAACACTTTTCTTTTATTGGTCGGATGAAATATGCTAATTTTTTGAGATAGGAATTTTGGGTTTTCATGAGCTGTATGCCAAAATCATCAATATTAAAACAATAAAAGGCTTGAACTACTTCGAGTTGTAATGAATCTAAAATATATGAAAGTCTAATGTTTATCAGTACATTACAGAAAATAATGAACTTTATCACAATATGCTAATTTTTTGAGAAGGACCTGTATTTATCATGTTTGTGAAGCATGTATGCGCTGAGTTTTGGTTTCATTTTTGTTTTGCGCTCCTATTGAAGTACAAGACAGCACAAAGCTCATCATGTTTGTTTGTTTTTTTATTTTATAAAACCACTGTTTACAACATTTTGTTAATATTGTGAGTGCACACAAATAAAAATAGACCCTTTATATTTCCGAATGATCTATTACTCTTACCTTTGTGAGCAAAAATGATGGATAATTTTAAATGGTTTCCACTGAAAATATGCAAATGATCGCGCTGGCACCTCCATGTCCTGCAAACCGGCTTCAGGTTCCTCTCTCCGCAAAAGCGATTGGATATGCGCCTAATAGCGCACATTTATCTAGGTTTAACGTTTAAACTAACATCGTTTCATAGCTACTTTAACTGTTTTATATCTATAAATTTTATTTTAGATAAGTCCTGATGATTTGAGAAGGTAAATTTATCAAACAGACTAAACAGTCTTCCGCTGACCGCTGTTCGATCCTTTAAAAAACGAAAACTTATATTTAACGAACAAAAAAAGCTCCAAACGTCTTTCTAAATTAACTTAAAAAAAAAAAAAAAACACGAAATGAAATGTAATCACATTGCCATTACATACAAAATATTTTAATAGCTGAAACAGTAGCTATAAGCTGTTGTGGGAGAAGGGGAAAAAAGACGGTACTACCCACCCGTAGCTACGTGCCTGGCTACCACTACCACAACATTTGTATACGATTTTAAAAAAGTGAGAGAAATTAATAAAAAGAAATAATAAAAAAATCACCAGGCATGAAAGTGATTTAAAAAAAATGAGTGAAGACAATTAAAATAATTTCTATTTAATAAATGCATTATCACATTTAATTAATATATTTGATAAATGCAAATAAATGTTTATCATTAACTTTATATTAATCAAAAAGTCCTGAAAAATAAAGTGTATCACCATTTGCAGCAAAATGATCAATTATCAAATAACATTGATAATAATCAGAAATGTTTCTTGAGAGTCAAATAAATTGTAATGATTTCTAAAGGATCATTTGACACTAAAAACTGGAGTAATGATCACCGGAATAACATTACATTTTATAATATATTAAAATTGAAAACATTTTTTTTTTTTTTTTTGTAATAATATTTTACAGCCTTGATGAGCAGATATGTATAGATATAGAAGGTATTTATTTCAAAATCATTGATAATTGTAACGTTTCCTTTTGGCAGATACTTTAATAATAACAATTATATATACTTTACTATATATAATATAGTGAAAGTGAAAGTGAAAGTGACGTGACGTGGCCAAGTATGGTGACCCATACTTGGAATTTGTGCTCTGCATTTAACCCATCCAAGTGCACACACACAGTAGTGAACACACACACAAACCGTGAACCTTTCGATTACAAGTCCGACTCCCTAACCATTAGGCCACGGCTGCCCCCCAAAAAATATAGTATATAAAAAATATAGTATATATACACTACCATTCAAAAGTTTGGGGTCAGTAAGACTTGCAGTTTTTTTTTTTTATTAAGTCAAGGCTGCATATATTTTATCAAAAATACAGAAAATAAACTGTAATATTACAAAATGTTATTACAATAGAAAATAATGGTTTTTATTTTCATATACTTTAAAATATAATTTATTCCTGTGATGCAATGCTGATTTTTCATCAGCTGTTACTCTTAACAGCTGGCTTAAGGCTTAAGTGTCACATGATCTCTCAGAAATCATTCTGATATTCTGAATTATTAGTAGAATTATCAGTTTTGGAAACAGTTGTGCCGCTAATGTTTTTTTTTGTTTTGTTTTTTTAACCTGTATTTTTTTAACCTGTAATTATCACTTTACTACTTTATTTCAGGATGTATGAATAGATATTCCAAGCCACCTCGTTCTCATTTTACCTAACTACCTAATCAGCATTCACTGTGAAGCTGTCAACCAAGCCTAAGCTAATTCTCATTTCACACAAGAAGCCAATAAGTAATAGTAGACTGAGTGGTTTAGAAACTCACAAAGGTTCAGCATCCACAAGCTGTGTTGTCAGTTAGCAACTGGCCCTTCTAATAAGACTAGCAGGCCCTCTCCTGGGGCACACAAACAGCAGCATCTTAAATGCCATTGTGCCTCTCTAATGAATTAGATTAATGTCACCTGTCTATTTTACTCTGCCACTAGTGCATCATTTACTAAAAAGGAAATTAAACAGTGATGTTAATCAGACTATAGATTTTCTGTCTGCAGCATGGAGATATGTTTGCCCTGAGAGAAGTTGGCATGCTCACCAGCCATCTGATACAATTGGAGATCAAGATTTTCTCATGATTCTAAAGAAAAATATTAGATTAGACATCTAAACAAAATTACATAATTTACTAGTGATTCTGACACAACGTTCATTGCAAGTGTTTTTTTTTTTTTTAATATATTCAATCAATTTCACAATTAAAGAATTAATTTACTATTGAAATCTCCTGAATGAATGATTCAGTGATAAATGTGTTTTTAAACATGCAGTTGTCACCACCTCCTGGTAGGACAAGCCTTACAATACATACACGCGTTAAGATACTTTTGTTTTGATCGCTTTTATAGACATTAAGTGTTTATAACCAAACTATAAACTTTTATTCTAGTACGTCTGTTATTTAAATGTCTGTAACATAGAAATAATGATCATTATGTGGTTCTAAGACAGGAATAAGATCACAATCTTTGGAAAAAAAAATAAATAAATAAAAATAAAATTTTATATATATATATATATATATATATATATATATATATATATATCTGTTTAAGAGAATGTCTGTTAAAAACATTTAGAAAATTGTGTATACAGTTTCAGTCAACCTGAAAGTCATTTTGAAAGTCACGTAGAACAAAAAAAAAAAAAAAATTGTAAAACAATTCAACAAAGGCATCAGTAAACTATTAGAGAAGGTTTATTAATACAATCTATCTTCTGAGAATGTAACATTGATGAATTATGATAATATTTAAATTGGCTCTAAACTGTATGTTCAAAATTATTCAAGCCCCAAAAGTCAAAATTTGCACAGATTTGTTTATTCTTTAAAAACCATAAATAAACAAGCCTGTAAGTGCTTAAAAGCTTCTGTCACCTCTATACTGCAGCCTTGGTCCATTCCTTGCCTCAAGCTGTCAGATCACTGAAAACAATTATTATTATTATTATTATTATTATTATTATTTATTTATTTATTTATTTATTTATTTTTATTTTTTAAATCCTGGTTCTTCAGAAAATCTTTTATTTGCAGTAAAGTACTGCAGTCTCTGAGGGGTTGAATAAATTTACTAAATTGCAACTATATATATATATATATATATATATATATATATATATATATATATATATATATATATATATATATATATATATATATATATAGTAAGTGTTGTCAGTCGATTAAAAATAAATACATAATAATAATAATAAATAAATAATAAATAATTAATCACACATATTTCCCATTTTTCCTGAAATTAATCGCAATTAATCCTACTTGACATTGAGGTTTTTATTATACTTTTATATTGCAATAACTTCACATTCATGCTTCAAATTATTGTTGAAACATGTAGCAACCTGTGCCCTTCGGCAAGAAAATATGGCCTAAACTTATCTAAATTATATTAAAATCTAAATTATATAAAGATAAAGCTTAGTTATTAATTTCCTCTTTTTTAATTTTGTTCTTTTATTATATTGAGGTTTTTATTATACTTTTATATTGCAATAACTTCACATTCATGCTTCAAATTATTGTTGAAACATGTAGCAACCTGTGCCCTTCGGCAAGAAAATATGGCCTAAACTTATCTAAATTATATTAAAATCTAAATTATATAAAGATAAAGCTTAGTTATTAATTTCCTCTTTTTTAATTTTGTTCTTTTATTAACAGATATAACAGCAGCTGGTTATTAGGATACTTTGTCTGCTGCTACTTTAAAAGCTGCCACTGCTGAAAATGTGACCTATAAATAATACATACATAGATGCACAGTTTTAAGGCAGCTTTAATCACCTTTTTTGTAAATTCATGTCTTAACTAACAACATACCTACAACTTTGCATGCTTGCAGTTTCATTAGGGTTTGAATATGATACAACACTTTAATATAGCATAGTACAGCGCGCGCCAGCACATTTGTGGTTGCATTTGAAGACTGCGTGCTATGAGTACAGTGTAATGACTGACAGGACAGGTAAATTAATTTTTACTGACACATGGCCTGACAACATCTCGTCTGACCGTAGTTCACTGTTGTTCTACTGAATCTCTTAGTCACCAGTACCGTTTCCGCACTCGTTTGACTTGCGTCTGGTGCTGAAGTGAAGTTGCAGCGCGTGTCTGAAAAGTCTCCAGTTTGATGTGCTCGTAAAGACGCTTTACACATCTAAATAAACGTATTCCTTTAGCAGTTGTGAGTGGGGTGGCCAAACCTAGCCCCACCCATGCGTTAATTGCATTAAATATTTTTAACACATTAAAATGAAAAAGAAAAATTATAATAATCACCTGCGTTAACACGCTAATTTTGACACCACTAATGTGTGTGTGTGTGTGTGTGTCTGTGTGTGTGTCTGTATATATACACACACATATATACACTCCCTGACAAAAGTCTTGTAGACTATCCAAGTTGTAGGAACAACAAATAATAACTTGACTTCTAGTTGATCATTTGGAATCAGAAGTGGCTTAAATGAAAGGCAAAGGCCTCTAGATTACGCTTATTTTACCAAAATAAAATCTTATCACGCCTTGATTTTTAATGATTTAATTAGGACAGAAAGGTCAGACTTTGCTTAGACAAAAGTCTGGTCACTTAACAGAAATAATGTACAGTACAGAACATAAAGTCATGGTGCAGTGGAAAAATAATTAATATTATGTATGACACCCATGAGCTTGGAGGACTGCATCCATACGTCTCAGCAATGAGTAAAATAATTTATTAATAAAGTAATCTGGAATGGCAAAGAAAGCATTCTTGCAGGACTCCCAGAGTTCAGCAAGATTCTTTGGTTTCATCTTCAGTGCCTCCTCCATCTTACCCCAGACATGCTCAATAATGTTCATGTCTGGTGACTGAGCTGGCCAATCCTGGAGCACCTTGACCTTTTTTGCTTTCAGGAACTTTGATGTGGAGGCTGAAGTATGAGAAGGAGAGCCATCCTTCTGAAGAATTTGCCCTCTCCTGTGGTTTGGAATGTAATGGGCAGCAAGAATGTCTTGATACCTCAGGCTGTTGATGTTGCCATCCACTCTGCAGATCTCTCGCATGCCCCCATATTGAATGTAACCCCAAACCATGATTTTTCCTCCACCGAACTTGACTGTTTTCTGTGTGAATCTTGGGTTCATGCATGATGATCAGCACTTTAGTCTGTGGTTTCATCTTCGGCATGCTGTCAGAGGTCAGGATGCATTTAAAATGAAGGTTGGGTGTGTTGGGGTTCTTCTTCTACACACCTGGGAATGTGTTAATTACAGTATTTGTCACAGGTGATGCTCTAATCTGTGATTGGTTGAATCCTTTAAAGATGTGACAAGACTTTTGTCTAAGCAAAGTCTGACCTTTCTGTCCTAATTAAATAATTAAAAAGCAAGGCATGATAAGCAAGACTTGAGTTTGACAAAACTTATGTGACAAAACCACTTCTCCTTCTGGGAGAACGTACTGTGTCAAGTCAAGTCAAGTCAGCTTTATTTATATAGTGCTTTTTACAATACAAATTGTGTCAAAGCAACTTTACAGTATCAAATGGGAAAGTAATATATCAATAATTCAAAAGAAACTTTAAACAATTTAGTTTGAGGAAATTAATCAATAGTTCCAAATTAATAAATTGTTTGTCCCCAATTTAGTTTTCCCCAATTTAGTTGTTGTCCCCAACTGAGCAAGCCATAGGCGACAGTGGCAAGGAACCGAAACTCCATCTGTGACACTGATGGACAAAAAAAAAAAACCTTGGGAGAAACCAGGCTCAGTCGGGGGGTCAGTTCTCCTCTGACCAATAAACAAGTAGTTTATACTCCCATACAGACCTGTAGAGGTGGTCTATATGTACTGACCCACCGTCTGGATACAAACTGGATCAAGGAAAACTGCAGTGGCCAACTTTTCAGGATTCATACTGGATCTGACCTTGGAATAAGCAGGAGACAGACAATATTAGCATAGATTCCATTTTTCTTGCATCAGGTGTTATGGGAAGTGTTCCCGGTTCCGGTTGACCTAATTAATGCAGCCTAACAATCCTTTAACGGATTTGAATATTAGAAATATTTAAATGTGTTAAGTGTATGCCAGGTTAAAGAGATGGGTCTTTAGTCTAGATTTAAACTGACTGAGTGTGTCTGCCTCCCGAACAGAATTAGGTAGATTGTTCCACAGTTTCGGTGCTAAGTAAGAAAATGATCTGCCACCCGCAGTTGATTTTGATATTCTGGGTATTATCAGATTGACAAAGTTTTGAGAACGCAGCGGGCGTGAGGGACTATAATGTGATAAGAGCTCCCTCAAGTACTGAGGAGCTAAACCATTGAGGGCTTTATAAGTAATTAGCAAGATTTTAAAATCAATACGATGTTTAATAGGAAGCCAGTGCAGTGTTGACAGAACTGGGCTAATATGCTCATACTTTTTGGTTCTAGTAAGAACCTGCTGCATTTTGGACCAGCTGGAGTTTGTTTATTAAGCGTGCAGAACAACCATCCAATAAAGCATTACAATAATCTATCCTGGAGGTCATGAAGGCATGAATTAATATTTCTGCATTTGACTTTGAGAGCATAGGTCGTAATTTCGTTATGTTTTTAAGATGGAAAAATGCTGTTTTACAAATGCTAGAAATGTGGTTTTCGAAGGAAAGATTGCTATCAAATAACACACCTAGGTTCCTAACTGATGATGATGAATTTACGGAGCAGCCATCAAGTATTATGCTGTGTTTTAAGTTATTACTTGCTGAGGTTTTTGGCCCAATAATTAACACCTCTGTTTTTTCAGAATTTAGCAAGAAATTACTTGTCATCCAGTTTTTAATATCAACTATGCATTCCATTAGTTTTTCAACTTTGTATGTTTCGCCAGGCCTTGAAGAAATATAGAGCTGAGTATCATCAGCGTAACAGTGAAAGTTAACACCATGTTTCCTGATGATATCTCCTAAGGGTAACATATAAAGCGTAAAAATAATGGTCCTACTACTGAGCCTTGAGGTACTCCATACTGAACTTGCGATCGATATGATACCTCTTCATTTATTGCTACAAAATGATAGCGGTCAGATAAGTACGATTTAAACCATTCTAATGCATTACCGCTAATGCCAACATAATTTTTGAGTCTATTCAAAAGAATGTTGTGGTCAATAGTATCAAACGCAGCACTAAGATCCAGTAGCACTAAAAGAGAGATACAACCACGGTCGGATGATAAGAGCAGGTCATTTGTTACTCTAATGAGAGCAGTTTCAGTACTGTGATAAGGTCAAAATCCTGACTGGAAATCCTCACAGATATTATTTTTCTCTAAAAAGGAACATAATTGTGAGGATACTACCTTCTCTAGTATTTTTGATAGAAGAGGGAGATTTGAGATCGGTCTGTAATTAATCAATTGATTAGGGTCAAGTTGTGTTTTTTTTAATGAGAGGCTTAATAACAGCCTGTTTGAAGGTTTTGGGCAGGCCCGGATCAAGAATTCAGAGGCCCCTGGGCACAATGCCTTGTCGGGCCCACCCACACCAACACATGCTCAAACAAGGTTTTAAAGTAAAGTGTACTGTTTATTGGAAACACATCTATCTTATACAACACTATACTTACACTAACATGTTATAGCAGGGATGGGCAGCTTTGATAGTGATAAGGGCCAGCATTTTTTAACATTTATACCAAGAATTGAACACCTTTTACATTGTATCACTCTAATTTCCTTCAATAAAGAGGAAATAAAGTATAATTAATGCAAGTTATTAAAAATTGTATTAACTATAAAACGTGCAGTTACGATAGCCCGGAAGGGAAACTTTGTTGTCATATGATAGCAATGTTAGCCCAACCAGCCAATGTAAACACCTCAGTTGGATTGTCTGTAAATTTGCAACAAACTAATGTACAGTGGTCCTATTTTTTTATAGTGGAAAAACAACTGAGGACCGTTAAAAGGCTTATTCAAGAAAAAAAAATCAAAATGGTACCATAATATCCGGGTATCTGCAGGATTTTTAAAATTTCAGTATTAAACATTTTTTAGAAAAAGGGATGAGTCAAATTAAAATGATTATTTTAATTGTAACAATTATCAATCAATTATAATATGAAATAACATCTCTTAATATATTATTTGTTTAGATTTGTATAATGCATTAGATTCTCCTTGGTCCACTGGTTTACATTTAAAAATGTTTTGCTTTTGGATCTGCAGAATACAGCGGTTTCCCGGGTAACCGTAGAACACTAGCAGTAGTGTCTGACTTCGAAACGTGCAACACTCATATTTACACAGTGAACTCCTAGCCTTTAGTTTGTTTAATAATCATATTAAACTATATAGCAATTTGTGTCTTTTCGATCCAAAATTTAGGACCTCTTATAATTAAGAATGTTTGTATCATTTAAGACTTTTCATGGCCTTAAATTTAAACAGTTAAACTGAAGGACCCGTGGAAATCCTAAAAACACTGTTCAGTGCAAACATTTCTGTTATGCATTTGGCAAAAAAATAAAATGATTTTATTAATTTTACCTTTGAAGTCTGAGGCAAGGGCAACTCTGGCGTGCCCGTATGCACAGTGGTGTGATGGCGACTTGAATACAAATACACATTAACAGTCCAAACACATGAGTATCATCTCGAACTTGGTAACAAGATTACCTGTTTATGATCTTTAATTGGAAAATACTGTTTTCATGGTCAGTTTTTCATAATTATTTGCTAATAGTGAATGTTTACGTTAGAGTGCGCGTCGGTCCTAATGCGATATAATTAACGGTGAGCGGCTGAACTAGCGACCTCTTCTGGTTGGAGATTGTATTAACATCATAATCTGAAAGCAATCTTTATGAGACTTACTTTTCAAATGTTTTAAAATTGATCATCCGAGTCCAGTATGATTCAACTGGCCGTACTAAATGCAGTTGGCCGCCAAGTTGCCCATTCATGGAATATCCACGTCATTAACGTATTAATTCATCAATTTCTAATATTAACAACTTATAAAATATGGCAGTGCATCAAAATGCAGTGCCATTAGTTTGCCAATTAGAGCACAGAACGTGATACGCCCATATTTACACAAGGAGACGCATTTTGCAAATAGAGAAGTTTTGTGAATTCCAAAGCTTTGCCTAGGTCAGAACGACTTTATAAACGATTTACACAAATATTCATTCTGCTCATGTGGATTCGAACCACCTTCATCGCGTCAAAAGACAATTCTTTTAGCCCAGCGCTCTACTGCTTACGCCACTGAACCCTTTGAAACAAATGTGTCAGTTTTTTAATCTTGAGTGCCCGCTAGGCATTGCTGGGTGGAGTTATTGTAAATAGCGTGTTGGATCAGGTTATACACCTGGATCAGTCCTATTGTGTTCCTTGTAGATCCATTTTTGACAATATTACCTTAATTAGGGATGTTTCAGAAGTTTCCAAGCTGTTGAATTTAGAAGTCGTCCTGTTTTCTCTGGATCAGGAAAAAGCTTTTTATAGAGTTGAGCACTTTTATCCATGGAAAACTCTAACAGCCTTTGGTTTCTGTCATGATTTTATAGAAATGGTCAAGGTACTCTAGAGTGAGGTTGAGAGTATACTGAAGATTAATGGCGGTTTATGTGCTCCATTTCAGGTTGAAAGGGACATAAGACAGGGGTGCTCCTTATCTGGGATGTTATATTCTTTGGCTATTTAACCACCTTTACACCAAATCAGACTAAAGTTGTGTGGTATATGTCTACCTAATTGTAAAAATAATATTTGTTTGTCTGCTTATGCGGATGATGTTATGGTTCTTATTAGTAGGGAAAATGATGTGCATATTTTACTTAAATTAACTGATGATTTGATGCTACTGTCTTCTGCTAGAGTGAATTGGCATACATGTGAGACACTTTTGGTTGG
This sequence comes from Cirrhinus molitorella, assembly GCA_033026305.1. Classification (NCBI taxonomy): domain Eukaryota; kingdom Metazoa; phylum Chordata; class Actinopteri; order Cypriniformes; family Cyprinidae; genus Cirrhinus; species Cirrhinus molitorella. Next base: position 25,512,586 of record CM065138.1, read on the forward strand.
TCGGTGGGCTGATGGTAAACCAAACCTTCTCGATGGATTAACATGGGGGAAAGATGGTATAAAATATTTGGGAGTATTTTGGGGGATGTTGTGACTCAACAGAAGAACTGGGAAGGGGTTGTTGAGAAAATTAAGGGACATCTAGGAAAATGGAAATGGTTAATCCCTAATTTGTCTTACAGAGGACGGACTCTTATTGTAAACAATCTGGTTGCTTCCTCTCTGTGGCACAGGTCGGCCTGTGTGGATCCTCCTTGTGAACTGTTAACGAAGATTCAAGCCGTTCTTGTGGACCTCTTATGAGATAAACTACACTGGGTACAACAGAGTGTCTTGTACCTGCCAAAGGAAGAAGGGGGGCAAGGACTGGTACATTTACAAAGCAGAATTTCTGCCTTTCGTCTGCAGTTTTTACAGGGACTGATGTTAGCTGGAGGATGGTTGCCTGTGCCATTTTACGAAAGGTTGGGGCATTTGGACTAGACAAACATCTTTTTTTGTTGAACTCTTTGACAATGGACTTGTCAGAGCTACCATTTTTTTATAAAAACCTTTTTAAAGTGTGGAGTCTGTTCCAAATTCAGAGGTCTGAAAGCTCATATTCTCTTTTTTGGCTTTTAGAGGAACCTTTGATACTCGGAGCCCGCTTGGATATAACTGACAGCAGCAGCCTTTCAGGATGTGGTTCTGCACTTTTAAGATCAAAGACTGTCACCTTAGGACAAATGTTGACTGTGGCTGGCCCAAACTTGAAGAATGCGGAAATGGTATCCCAGCATTTGGGTATTAGGTCTCTAAGTCTTGTTTCTTGTTATTTGTCTAAACTGAGGTCAGCTCTTACAGCTGAAGAGAATCAATTGTTAAAAGACTACTATTCTGAGGTGAACTCTCCTGATGCGCAGGATTTGTTTCCCTGTCTTATGATTTCACCAATTTTTGATGGGCAGACAGGTTTCTTTTTTTAAGATCCTGGATTCCTTGTGGTTGGATTTATTGTCAACAAAAGGGAACACTTTGTATAGAGCCTGTGTTATGGTTTTTAATTGGAAAAGATTTGAAGGGAAGGTTGATACACCATGGTGGCCTTTTTTTGAGTTGGGAGAAAATGTAAAACCTGAGTGGAGATCCTCGTATAAACCGGCATTATCTAAAAGGGGTGGGGATATGCAGTGGAGAATTCTTCATGGTATCATTGCTGTAAATTCATTTGTCTCTGCATTAAATCCAGAAGTTGAATCCTGAATGTCCTTTTTGTGCTCAAAGAGAGTAAATATTCCATGCTTTCTTGCAATGTTCTAGATTGGAATCACTTTTTTCATTGTTAAAAGGATTTTTTAGCTGTTTTAATGAATCTTTTTCAGCTAGAATTTTTATTTTGGGTTTTAAGTATAGCCAGAATAAGAGGCACATTTGTCAGTTGTTGAATTTTATGTTGTGACAAGCAAAATTGGCAGTATATGTGAGTAGGAAGAATCGGATTGAAGGAAAACCTTGTCAAAGTGTTACTGGAGTTTTTTTATTTTTTTTTATGCTGGTTAAGTCAAGAGTGTTGATTAATTTTAGGTTTTATAAAACTATGGATGATTTATCAACTTTTAAGATGATTTGGTGCAGTAAAATTTTTGTTTTTGTGTGATGAATTATTGTGAATAAAGTTTTTTTCAAAATTCAGTTCTCTCTCTCTCTCTCTCTCTCTCGTGCACATGCGTGAGCGTCTGTTGAGCGAGTGGAGTGTGACTCGGAGAGTGGCTGTGGATCTTGATTTCTCTCATCCTAAGGTCTGTCAGATTTATGTGTTTCTCTTACACGGATCTCTTATCATTCTTCTTGGTATATGGTTGCAAAGTATTGAAAGTAATATTGTGATAAGGGGGTTGTGTTGGCCTGTTTTTTAACTGGCAGCCATGACGATGGCGGAGAAGGCGAGTTTTAAGCAACTTACCCGCCGGCATGGATTTAAAGTACCGGTCGGGGTAGAGTGCCCAGTTGAGGAAGTTGTTTTAGCGGTAGGAGAGGTAATTGGTCATGATAGCATTAGATCAGCGTCAAGGATGAACGGTGCCGTTGTACTGTTCTTGGATACAGTTGAAAAAGTTAATGGTGTTGTTGAAAGTGGAATAGTTCTTAACGATGGTTTTGTTAAGGCATTTCCACTTGTTAACCCAGCAAGAAAAGTCATTCTTTCCAATGTACCCCTGTTCATAAGCGATGAAGCCTTGCAACGTGAACTGTCTAGATATGGACAAAAAAAAAGTGCCAGCATTGAAAAGAAAATCTAACCCACGTGAAGAAACGGAAAAGTCAAAAAAAAAAAAAAAAAAAAAAAAAGATGATGCAAAATGAGAGCAATACACAAAGCTCAGAGGTGTCTGATTCAGAACGTGAGCACGAGGGAGGATAATGGGAGGAAAGATTACAGTGGATACAGTTTAGAGATAATGAAGAGTTTTTTACAGCGCACAAAACCTCTCTCTGTTCATTGAATCAGCGAAAACCTTAATGAAACAAAAAAGTGAGGAGGGCTTGTCAAACCCTGAGGTGTACAGGTTAAAAAAATTGTACAAAAGGCTCGTTCTCAGACAATGCAGAATGAATCACAAGAATAATGTAATGTTTTGCTGTGTTGCTCTATTGCTATTTTCTTCTCTCATAATGAGCAGTTTTACAATTAACAATTCCCTGAATGTTAACAGGATGAGGGATGTTAAAAAGAGAATGCAGCTTTATGAATTAATTAAACTTAGGAAATAGACATTATTTTTCTACAAGAAACTCATAGTAAAAGTTAAAGCTTATAGTAAGGTTTGAAAACATTACTGGAATTGATTAATGTTTATGCTCCTGTTAAACCAACTGAAAGAATGTTGTTTTTAGAAACACTGAGTAAGAATCTTAAACAGTGTGATTTGGAAGACATTGTACTACTTGCTGGTGATTTAAACTGTACATGTGATGATATTGATAGGAATCATATTGAACCCCATGCAGCTTCAACACGTAAATTGTTAAGCATCATTAAAACTCACCAACTCTGTGATGTTTAGAGGAATTTTCATTTTAAAGAAAAACAGTTTACTTGGTCTCATGTTAAAGAGAATTCTGTTTCATTAGCAAGACTGGATCATTTTTATTGTTTTAAGCATCAGTTACAATATTTTAAATCGTGTTGTATTTATCCTGTCAGTTTTTCTGACCATTCAGTGGTGGAAGTTTGTGTGTTTATAAAGTCTGTCAAGCATAAGAGTGCATATTGGCACTTTAATAGTGCTCTGCTTGAGGATGCTTCATTTGGAAAAAAAGTTTTTTTTCTTTTGGATGGGATGGAAATCACAAAAGTGTAATTTTACATCTATACAGCAATGGTGGGATATTGAAAAGTTGAAGATACAAGAATTATGTAAACAGTATACTTTCAATGTCACTAGGGACACTATGCAAAATATTAGAAATTTAGAGATGGATATTGTAGAGCTCCAGTTTTTGAGTGGAGTTTATGGTAAACGAGGCCAAATACAGACTCTTAAGGATAAAAGAGGTGCACTATCGGATCTGTTGGACAGTAGAGCTCAAGGGGCTCTGGTTAGGTCCAGATTTCAAAGTATTTCTGGAATGGAAGCCCCGTCCAGATTCTTCTTCAGTCTGGAAAAAAAGAATGGCCAAAGAAAAAGTATTCAGTGCCTACATTCCGTGGATGGGATAGATCTGATTAGGGACTCGGAAAAGGGCTGTTGGCTTTTATAAAGAGCTATATGCCTGCGAATGTGTGGAGAACCAGTCCACAAATGAATTCCTTTCAGATCTCCCGCAAGTGGCAGAGGAGTCATGTGCTGATCTGGTGCATCCTCTAACAGTAGAGGAGCTGTTAAAGGCACTGCAAAGTATGAAGAATGGAAGAGCACCAGGTTTGGATGGATTGCCTGCAGAATTTTACAAGGCATACTGGCACTTTCTAGGGGAAGAATTGTTGGCAGTGTTAAGCAAGAAAGGTGACCTCAAAGAGGTTAAAAATTGGAGGCCATTGGCTTTGTTATTTACTGACTACAAGATTTTATCGAAAGCTTTGGCCAACAGACTGAGAGAAGTAATGGGACAGGTTATTCATACAGATCAGTCTTATTGCGTACCCAACAGATCGATAGTGGACAATATATCTTTGATTAGAGATGTATTTTAAGTCTCTAGACTATTCGGTCAAAAGGTTGGTCTGCTTTTTCTGGACCAGGAGAAAGCTTTTGACCGGGTTGAACATCAGTATTTATGGCATACCCTTTAAAGGCTGTGCACTGTCAGGGATGCTGTACACAATATCATTAGAACCTTTGCTAAATGAAATCAGAGCAGATTTAGAGGGTTTTAAATATGAAAACCTTTTTCCACCAATAAAACTGTCTGCTTACGCTGATGACGTAATGATTTTAATCAGTGGGCAGAATGATATAAATAAGCTGGTTGATATTGTGAATGGTTATGGGAAGTTTTCATCAGCAAGAATTAATTGGGCCAAAAGTGCAGCTTGCCTGGTTGGACAATGGGAGGAGGAAAATTTGGTCTTGCCAGGTGGAATGCGGGTGGTCACAGAATGGCTTAAAATATCTTTGCATTTATCTAGGTGATAAGTCCATTACTCAGAAAAATTGGGAGAATATTGATGAAGTTATTGATGGGAGATTGGACAGATGGAAATGATTGTTGCCCAAAATGTCCTTTAGTGGAAGGGCATTGATTATTAATAATTTGATAGCCTCGTCTTTGTGGCACAGATTAGCTGTTTTGGAGCCCCCTGTTGGGACTCTGGAAAAAATACAAGTTAAAATGATCAATTTCTTCTGGGACAAATTACACTGGATACCTAGAACTGTGTTATATCTTCCGAAAGAAGAAGGTGGACAAGGTATTGTTGATCTTAAAAGCAGAAAAGCAGCTTTTAGATTACAATTTGTTCAAAATTTTTTGTATAAATCAAATGTATCTTGGACTAATTTAGCTGGTTGTCTTATAAGTAAGGTTGGTGGGTGGGGATTTGGGAGGAACCTTTTTTGGTCAGATTTTACTAAATTTGATCTGAAATTTATTTCCCCTTTTTAAGTTTGGTGTTTGGTGCAGACCAGAAGAGACTTGTCTTACAAATCTTTACACTGGTTTTTGGAAGAGCCTTTAATTAATGGTGCACGTTTAGATCTGTGTGATGATACAACACCTTGGCTACAACAGATTCTGACAAATGCAAAGATGGTGAAAATGAAGAGTTTAATAGAAGTGGCAGGTAATACTCTGGACAATACTAATGCAGTTGCTCGGAAATTGGGCATAAGGTCAACAAGGACAGTGGATCTTCTGCTTAAGAAGCTTCGAGAGACATTGAGAGAAGAGGACTGGACATTTTTATCGTCACAAACTGTTTCAATTGTCATGGATCCCTTTCCAAATATGGTGATACCACAGACTCTTTTAACTATGGAGAAATGTTCAGCTACCTTGAAGATTTTGTATGAGTTTGTATAAAATGTGTGTAAAAGTGATTAACAAAGGAAAATTACAACATGTGGAAACACCCGGGAGAGACCATTTACATGTTGAGGGTATCCAGCCTTGTTGGGGGTATTTTTACAAGCCACCATTGACTAAGAAAGTTGGTGATCTTCAGTGGCGTGTATTGCACGGTATTATAGCAGTCAATGCTTTCATTTCAGTTCTGAATCCAACTGTGCGAGATAAATGTCCTTTTTGTACTGACAGAGAGACAGTTTTTCACTGTTTTATGCATTGTGGGAGACTAGGATCTCTTTTTATTCGATTAAGAGATTTATTTTCTGCTGTGGATTAAATGTTTTCAACGATTGTGTTTATTTTTGGATTTAAGTACGGTAAAAACAAGAAGAGGAAAGGACGTCTGTTAAATTTCATTTTAAGACAAGCAAAAATGCCGATATATATTAGTAAAAGGCATAAAATCCTCTATAATACAAATTGTCAAGTTGAACTGGTTTTTAAAGGGCTTACGAAAGCAAGGATAAAGCATGATTTATTTTTTACCTATCCATGAATGAGGTGGGAAAGTTTGAAGACATTTGGAGTGTAGAAAATTTGTTGTGTTGGGTTGAAAATGATATATTGGTTCCCTCTCAGTTGTTCTCTACGACGTTACGTCAATGACGTAATAATGGGGATCGGCTACGAGACCCTATCACCTCTGAGCTTAGGAGAAAAAGCCAATGAGAATTGGCGAGTGGAATTTGCATGCCGCGCCACTCCCCCGGACATACGGGTATATAAGATGGCGGCGTGCATCCACTCATTCAGATTTCTGCTTCGGAGCCTCGCCTCTAAAGCTGTGGAGAAGAAGAAGAGAAAGCTGTTTTCCTGCTGTTCCTGCCTCCAGTGTATCCTGCTCGATCGTGTAACCAGCGCTGCCGGCATCGTGCCTGACCAGCGATCTCCTGGCTGTTGCCTTCCCTGGGGCACACCGATTCTAAAAGAACTGATTTCTTACACGGTCATTGATAGCGTCTTTCGGGATGTCTGTCTGACCGTGTGCTGCTGGATGTGGTGGCTTTCTGTCATCTAATGACAGCCACGAATGCTGCCTTTCGTGCCTGGGCAGAGAACACGCTGAGATTGCGCCTCTCGTTTGCGAGGTGGCGCCCCTCATCCTCTACCCCTTCCAGTTCGGCGGGCCATTCAGGCTCCTCGGCCACATTGGTTAGAGGTGAGGGAGGTCTGAGGGTGACAGTGTCGAACGTTCTGTCGGGTCAGCCCCCGCGGAAATCCGGCCCCTCAAAGCGTGGTTCTGTGGAGATGCCAAAGCTTAGCCCTTGTCTGCCCGCCGGACCTAGTGTTACCTTTGGTGCTCCTGAGGAGGACAGAATGTCAATCATTGCGTCAGAGGAGGGGCTTACGCCTGCTGAGGCAGACACTTCTAATGAGCAGCCCCCCACCGCGGCGGTTGCTCATTCGGAGGCTGATGCCGAACTAGCAGCCATGCTCTGTTGGGCAGCCGTGAGCATCGGGTTGGAGGTGTCTAAAGTGCCTTCTCCCAAGCGCTCGCGGCTTGATGATTGGTATCTGGGCGCGAGTAGTGATGTTACACCTCGCTCTGCCTCAGTGCCTTTCTTTCCTGAGGTGCATGAGGAGCTCACTAAGACGTGGAAAGCCCCCTACTCGGCTCGTACACATCAGGGCTCCTCCCTTCTCACTACCCTCGATGGTGGGGCAGCCAGGGGGTATGTTGACGTCCCCCAGGTGGAGCGTGCGGTTGCAGTGCACTTGTGCCCGCAAAACACTCGTCCGCGTCTCCCGTCCAAGGCTTGTAAGCTTTCATCGGCTCTCGCTACGAAGGATTACAGCGTCGCGGGCCAGGCTGCCTCCACCCTGCACGCGATGGCCACCCTGCAAGTATATCAAGCCAAAGCACTTAAAGAACTGCACGAGGGTAGTTCTGACCGTAGGTTGATGCAGGAACTGCGCTCGGCTACCGACTTCGCACTTCGGGCGACGAAGGTAACGGCGCGGGCCCTCGGTCAGGTGATGTCTACAATGGTAGTCCAGGAGCGGCACCTCTGGTTGAACCTGGTGCATCCGTCTCCCAGGCCGGGCTCTTCGGCGACACTGTCGAGGACTTTGCCCAGCAGTTCTCGGCAGTACAAAAGCAGAGTCCATCAGTCACATCTTGCCCCGGCGTGGTTTCAACAAGACGTTGGGTGCCAAGCCTCCGGCTGCTCGTCGCCAAGGGCGCCCCCCTGTGGCTACGGCTTCTGCTCCGCCCCCTGCACCACCGGCTGAAGTAAAATCACCTCAGCCTGGGCGTAGAGCCAGCCGCATGAAAGGTGGCGCAGCCCGTTCCTCAGCGCGCAAGTCTGCGAAGTGGCCCTGACACGGGCTACCCGGAGATGGAGACGTTCGAAACGCATACCGTCATGCGTATGACACCAGGATTGGTTTGCAGCCATCGACCTGAAGGATGCGTACTTTCATGCCTCGATTCTACCTCGACACAGACCGTTTCTTCGGTTTGCTTTCGAGGGTCGGGCATATCAGTACAAAGTCCTCCCCTTTGGCCTGTCCCTGTCTCCCCGCGTCTTCACCAAGGTCACGGAGAGTGCCCTGTCTCCCCTCTGGCGGAAAGGCATCCGAATCCTCAACTATCTCGACGACTGGCTAATTCTGGCTCACTTATTCTACTATACTAATTCTGGCAAGATCTGTTGTGCGAACACAGGGACCTGGTGCTACAGCACCTCAGCCATTTGGGGCTTCGGGTCAACTGGGAAGAGAGCAAGCTCTCCCCTGTGCAGAGCATCTCTTTTCTCGGGATGGAGCTGGACTCAGTCACCATGACAGCACGCCTCACCAACGAGCGCATCCAGTCGGTGCTGAATTGTCTGAAGTTCTTCAGACACAAGACAGCGGTCCCTCTCAAAAATTTTCAGAGGCTCCTGAGGCATATGACAGCCGCAGTTACGCTGCTCGGGCTGCTTCATATGAGACCGCTTCAGCGCTGGGTACACAACCTTTCCCCCAGTGTGCCTCCTTGCACAGACCCTGTGCAAGATCAGGGAGGACAAGGAGCAGGTCCTGTTGGTTGCACCATTTTGGCCCACCCAGACCTGGTTTACATTTACATTTACATTTAGTCATTTAGCAGACGCTTTTATCCAAAGCGACTTACAATAGAAGCAATCAGAGCAACAAGAGAGCGACAGTGTATAAGTGCTGTGGCAAATTTCAGTTAGATAAACACGATAAGTCTTGCAAGGTTTTTTTTTTTTTTTTTTTTTTTTATTTAAATATAAATATAGAAAACTGAAAAGAGTAGGAAAGTGCTAGTGTCAATTGGTCAAGTTCTGCCGAAAAAGATGGGGTTTGCCAACCTCATGCTCCTCGTGACAGTCCCTCCCTGGAAGATTCCCCTGAGGAAGGACCTTCTTTTTCAGGGGGATGGCACGATTTGGCACCCGCGTCCTGATCTATGGAACCTACATGTGTGGCTTCTGGACGGGACATGGAAGACCTCACTGGCCTCCCCCAGGCCGTGATAGAGCCCTCAGGCTAAAGCCCCCTCTACGAGGCAGGCCTACACCCTGAGGTGGGGTCTGTTCGTTGACTGGTGTTCCTCTCGCTGAGAGGACCCACGGAAGTGCTCGATCAGAGTGGTGCTTTCCTTCCTGCAAGAGAAGTTGGAGCGGAGACTGTCCCCCTCCACTTTGAATGTGTATGTTGCAGCCATTACGGCATATCACGATGCAGTTGATGGGTTATCCCTAGGGAAGCATCACCTGATCGTCAGGTTCCTTAGAGGTACAAGAAGGATTAACCCTCCTAGATTGCACCTCGTACCCTCTTGGGATCTCTCCGTGGTCCTCCAGGGCCTTCGGGGAGCTCCCTTCGAGCTCCGGAGCGGGGCCTCCTTCACCCCCCTCCGATTGTGGCATAATGTCTTAGTATCTCCACGGAACCTTCCGTGTTTCCCCAGTCTAGTTAGACTTATTTTAACTTCCCACATGACTTAACCGTCATTGTGCTCCGCCCCCCAACGGCTGCTTCAGAATCTGGCACCCCTAGTGGGCCACCACGTGGTCTACAGGGCGTTGGGACGGTTATGCATTGAGGCCCTTGTTCCGACACGCTTGCCTGCCAGCATGGGGTCTCGGCTGCTTAACGCAGTTCAGGATTGTGGTGTTTTCCAGAGGTCCCCATTATTACATCATTGACATAACGTCGTAGAGAACGACTGAGGGGGAATGTCTCGGTTACAAAGGTAACCCTCGTTCCCCGAAGGAGGGAACGGAGACGTTACGTCCTCTTGCCACAATCCTGGACTGCGCTGAAGCCGGGTTGCGGCTCGGCTCCTCAGCAAATTTGAATGAGTGGATGCACGCCGCCATGACGCATGCTCATAGCCGATCCCCATTATTACGTCATTGACGTAACGTCTCCGTTCCCTCCTTCGGGGAACGAGGGTTACCTTCATAACCGAGACGTTTTTGCCAAAACTATTATATAATCACAATATATATATATTTTTTTTCTGCATGGAATGTGAGTTTCTGAGAATTTTGTATTAAATAGAGATGTTATAAAATTTCAAATTTCTCTCTCTCTCTCTCTGTGCATGCTGGGAGTGAGTGGGCAGAGCTGGACATGTGTGGAGTGAGAGCGTTTGCCTGTGAGTTGAGTGAGTCTTTTTCCTTTTCTATCTTTTTTATCCTTTTCTTATAGTTTGATAGATTTGTTGGTACTTTTTGGGAGTTTGCTACTGTTACGGAAAATAAGGTGCTGTCCATCAGCGACCGCTGATTGGAATGGCAGTGTCTGGAAGTGTCACGCTTGATCAGTTAACGCGGCGGCATGGCATTAAAGTTGCTCCCGCGGAACGTTGTTCTGTGGAAGAATGCAGCTTAGCGTTCGCACAGGTTGTTGGCCACAGAAGCGTTCTGTCGGCATCAAGAATGAATAGCGCAATTGTTTTGTTCTTAGATGACATGAATAAAGGTAACAAGATTGTTGCGAGTGGAGTCGTAATAAATGACGCTTACACACCGGTAATGCCTTTGATGCAGCCAGCAAAAAAGATCTCATTGTCTCATTGTCATTGTCAATGTTTATATGATTCTAAATAACGGACAGGAGTTGAATCTTACACTGAAGTTTAGGATCGATGACTTTGACTATGTTATTTATGTAACATCAGAGACAATGAAGTGCTTTAAATGTGGACTTGAAGGACATCTTGTTCGTGCTTGTCCAGAAAACGAAGCACATGAAATAAGTCATAATAATTCTGATGGAGAGTGAATCAGTGAGTTCAGTTGATTCAGTTTCCTTTAAGAGATCTGGAAGGAGTGCTTATACCCTTGAAAAGATTAAGGCTTTTCTGCAAAGCACAAAGGGAATGAAGGGAGTTCAAGTAGAGGATTTCTTTCCTGATCGGGAATTGTTTATTGAATCAGCAAGAGTATCAATGAAGGAAAAAGGGATGGGGGGTCTCACAGATCAAGAAATATATAGGCTGAAGAAAATGGTTCAAAAGTTGAGATCAGCCATGCTGAATGATGAAAAAACAATGCATTAATCTTTCTTTGTTCTTTGTTAATTTTTTTTGTTTTTGTTATGCTCAGCCTCTTTTTTTATTCACTTACTTATGAGTAATTTAAGGCTGGGCAGCTTGAACATGAATGGTGCAAGGGACCACAGAAAAAGAGCAATGCTGTTTGAATTGATAAGGCAAAAGAACATTGACATCATGTTTGTTCAAGAGACTCATACTGATGTACAAAATGAAAACGAATGGAAGATGGAATGGGAAGGAGAGGTGATTATGAATCATAAGACTAATATCAGTGGAGGTATAGCCATTTTATTGAGGAAAAATCTAATTCCGATTTCCTTTGAAGTAGAAAACGTAGTTGATGGACAGTTGTTGAAATTATGAGCTTTAAGTTTTAAAATTTTATTGTTGTATTTATAAATGTGTATGCACCGGTTTTGGGAGGTGAAAGAGTTTTGTTTTTAAATGAACTTAGAAGTGTTGTGTAATTTCACCTGTAGGCTTTTCAGATCATTGTTTGTAATGTTTTCATTAGTGATGTTAGGCCAAAAAGTGCTTATTGGCACTTTAATACTGGCCTATTGCAAGATAATTCTTTTTGTGAGGTTTTTAAGTTCTTTTGGGAAAATTTTAAGAACAGGAAGCCTTCATTTGATTCTTTGCAGCAATAATGGGACAATGGTAAAATACAGATACAGCAACTGTGCCGTTTGTATACACTCAATGCTTCTAGAAACATTTCCCGATCTTTGGAAGATCTAGAGAGAGAAATATTGGAGATTCAAAATTACTTGGAGTCTGCAAGAGACCAAGAGCTTATTAAAGTTCTTAAGGAAAAAATAAAGCATTAGATGATTTGTTGGGTATTAGGGCACAGGGTGCTCTGGTACGATCAAGGTTTCAAAGTTCAGCACAAATCAATGGTCCAACCAAATTTTTCTTTGGACTTGAAAAAAAGAATGGCCTAAATAGAATTATGCACTCCTTGTTATCAGATTCTGGCATGGAAATTACGGAGCCTAAAGAAATTAGGAGAAGAGGAGTGGCATTTTATTCAGAGCTGTACAGGAGTGAACACATGGAGGTGGAGGAGATAGCCAGTTGCTTTTATGAGGGTCTACCTAAGGTTCCAGAAGGAGCAAATGCTGAACTGGAAAAACCTTTTATGAAAGGTGAATTGTATGATGCCCTGAAGGGTATGGAGTGTGGGAAAGCTCCGGGGATTGATGGTATCCCTGTCGAGTTTTATAAGTCACTCTGGACTGTTTTAGGTGATGACCTGCTAGAAATGCTCAATGACAGCTTGAGCAGAGGGTTGTTGCCTATGAGCTGCAGAAGAGCAGTAATCACACTTTTACAGAAGAAAGGAGACCTCAGGAATATAAAGAACTGGCGACCTGTGTCACTCCTATGCTCTGATTTTAAGATCTTATCCAAAGCTTTAGCAATTCGATTAAAAGAAGCAATTGGTTGGGTCATCCATGTGGACCAGACATACTGTGTACCTAATAGATCCATTTTTGATAATGTTTATTTAATTAGAGACATTTTGGATATCTCTAGATCATTGGGGTTAAACTTTGGTCTCATTTCCTTAGACCAAGAAAAAGCTTTTGACCGGGTTGCGCACAATTATCTCTGGCAGACGCTTAGAGAGTTTGGTTTCAGCCCGAGTTTTATTAAAATGATCGGGGTGTTGTATAGTAACATTGAGAGTGTACTCAAAATTAATGGTGGTCTGAGTGCTCCCTTTAAGATTACAAGGGGCATCAGGCAAGGGTGTGCTCTGTCAGGCATGTTGTATGCTTTAGCAATTGAGCCTCTTTTAGTAAGAATAAGAGCAAAAATTGATGGCTGGAGTATACCACAATATGATTTTAAAATTAAGTTGTCGGCTTATGCTGACGATGTCATTGTTATTGTTAATAACCAAAAAGAAGTAGATATTTTAAGAGTAATAATTCATGACTTTGGAAAGCTGTCATCAGCTAAGGTAAACTGGACTAAGAGTGAAGCTATTGTATGTGGGAGATGGGAAGGAAAATGCCTCCCAAGTTTACCTGCTGGACTTGAATGGAAGAAAAATGGTTTTAAGTATTTAGGTGTATACCTTGGAGATGACTCAATTTTGCAGAAAAACTGGGAGGGTGTTTTGGAAAAAACAAAAGGAAGACTGGAAAAGTGGAAATGGCTGTGGCCCAAAATGTCTTTTAGAGGACGGGTCTTTGTTATTAATAATTTGGTGGCTTCAACATTCTGGCATCGCTTGGCATGTACTGATCCGCCAAGTGGACTTCTTGCGAAACTACAAGCTCTTATTGTGGACTTCTTTTGGAATAAGTTTCACTGGGTGCCACAGAGTGTGCTTTTTCTCCCTAAGGAGGAAGGGGGACAAGGACTAGTACATCTGGCCAGCAGAGGAGCAACATTTTGCTTGCAGTTTATTCAAAGGCTTTTAACTGGACCTGAGGATCTTGTTTGGAAAAATGTGGCTAACTTTATTTTGAGTCAGGCTGGAGGCCTGGGACTGGACTCTTCCTTCTATAAAGGGGTCTTCAGAGTTTGGAATTTATTCAAGAAGAGAAGAGCAGCTTCTTGCTTGTCCTTATATTGGTTGTTAGAAGAACCGATCGTTTTTGGAGCTAGACTGGATGTATCAAGTGAAGCTGCATGGGGTGTTGAAAATGTTCTGTGCACAGCAAAGAAAGTTAAATTGGGTCACATAATAGCTGCTGGGGGTCCCGAGTTAAACAATTCACAAATGGTTGCTTCTTGTATTGGAGTTAGATCAGTAAGATTAGTGAGGAAATTACTAGATCTTCTAAAACAGAAACTTACAGTAGAAGAAAAGTCTCTCCTGATAAGCTATAGTGAAGGGAAGGTAGTTCCCAATAACAAGGATTATTTTCCTGAAATGTATATTTTTCCTGATTTTGGAGCTGCAGATGGGCAATTTTTAAAGAATATAGAGGATTTAACAATCAATGAGGCTAACGGCAAAAAATGTATAAAAGCTGTGTTAAAATTTTTATTGTGAAAGGTTTAAATGGAAGAACTGACACTGTTTGGAGAGACAAATTAGATTTGGAACAGAGTATAAAACTGGTGTGGAGAGTGTTTTATAAACCTCCTTTGGTCAAAAAGGTGGGGGATCTCCAATGGAGAATTTTACACGGCGCAGTTGCTGTTAATTCTTTTGTACACATTATTAACCCAAATGTTTGTAACCTGTGTCCTTTCTGTGGAAAAAAAGAAACTATTTTTCATTGTTTTATAGAGTGTACAAGACTGTTTTTTTTATTTGATTTTCTTACATTGTTGTTTGGCAAGTTAAATGAAAATGTTTCTGTTCAGAATTTTATTCTTGGGTATCAGTACTCAGCGAGAAATGTGGTAAAATGTCAACTTATAAATTTTATTGTAGGTGAAGCAAAAACGTCTAGGTTACGAAGGTAACCCACGTTCCCTGAAGGAGGGAACGGAGACGTTACTATGGGGAGCACTGCGACCAATCCTCTCTGAGCTACAGAGAAAAGGCCAATGAATATTGGCGAGTGGTTAGCGCCAGCCGCCACTCCCCCATACATACGGGTATTTAAGATGGCGGCGCGCATACACTCATTCAGGTTTCTGCTGAAGAGCCGAGCTTGGCTCAGCCCCCCAGGGGGAAGCCTGGGACTGCGGCAAGGGGAGTAACGTCTCCGTTCCCTCCTTTAGGGAACGTGGGTTACCTTCGTAACCTAGACGTTTCCCTTTCAGTCGTTTCACTACGACGTTACTATGGGAACACCCATGGAAAACGCCGCAGACCCAAGCTGCGTTACGTGGGGTCCGATTTGCTGACAGGCAAGCGTGCCAGTGGAAATGGACACCGAGACGTAACCTGCCCGACGCCCCGGGAGCCCGTAAGGGAGGGACCCGCGGAGTTGCTAGGAGCAGTCGTCGGGGGGCGGAGACAATGACAAGCTGTTATGGTCATGTGAAGAAGGAATAAAAACAACTATCTATTCTAGCTATAGATATGTAAGGGGAAAACAATCGTAATCGTGAGGACTTATTAACCATGTATTCGAGACAGGATGCCACCACCGGCGGGCGAAGGAACTCCCGCCGGAGCACAGCCACGGACTACGGAGGACACAAGCTCAATGCGAGATTTGTCTTTTTGAACCTCGCGAAAGTACCGGTGTCGTCTGGCCTGCAGCCCTGCACATGTCGCTACAGAGAGATGCCTGGGACGGCTCACCCTGGAAATCCACCAAGGTGATGGCAACCCACCACTGCCAACCTCTATCTGAGAACAGCATTCCCCTCTGCTGTCCACCAAAGCAACACGGGGCTGCTCGGAGCGTATGAAGGCCCCGAGTGCTGGACCCGTAAACCGTAGTTTGGACGGGAACTATGACACAGGCCAGATCTGCCTCCTCCAGAGCAGAGCTTGCAATGTATTTTGGCACTCCACCGACCGGGTCCCAGGCAAGCGTGGGAGTGGCCGGCCGGTATAGCTAATGGCACGCTTCGCTGACAGAAAATGTTTGTAGGTTTTACCCTCCTCAGAGTGGGAGCGCGGTCAGGGGCGAGGATGACTCAGCTCTACTAACGCGAAGCTCAAATAAAGGGTCACATCGTAGCCTTTCTCTTTTTTTTTTTTTAGAAGACTGCGGAAAGCCCCGGGAGGGGAGAGGTGTGGACCGAAGGTTTCACTTGGTCCTCACACCCCTACATAACCTAATGACTAGGTGAAACTCTCCATTTTAAAAAAACCCGCATAACAGCAAGTGCAACTGCGCAACCTACTTTTCCAAAGTTGAAGGGACAGCCTGCTCTTCAACTTCTCTGGGGGAAGGAAATGTCACACTAATCAACATTCCTGAAGGTCCTCTATTGAAGAGAACCGTAGTCAGCGAATAGACCTCATCTCAGCAGAAAGACTATCCACGTAGGGTCTTTAAAACTGAGTGACAGGCTGACACAGCCAGTCAAGGTCTACCGTGTCTGGTCTCCCTGTCTAACATGCAGAAAACCAGGACACGGGTGCAGAGAGTGCGCACCACCTGAAGGAATTAACACTCCAGGGGTTTTCAGGGAGGCTGCCGCGAGGAGTAAAAGGCCGGCAAACCAGGTTCGGGCAGCTAATATGCGCAAATAACAGAACCTACTCCTCGACTCCCTGAACTTGCACAAACCTGTGCAAGGAGGCTCACTGGGGAAGGCGTACTTGAGGGAACCCCGGGGCAGCAGAGCGTCAGCGCGTCCCAACCAAAGGGGGGAAGCCAATTTACCTGAATTTCCCGAGACAACTCCAACTCAGCTACCACCTGGGGGGGAGAAACCGTTCTCAGAGAAAGTGGACTGTTGTGGCTTATGCTACACGAGTGAGCTTTCCCAAGTAAGAACAGCGCGCAGCCTTTACGCTACACTTAACTCCAAGGAGGAGATGGTGGCGAGTTTCGACATACGACGGAGGCGTAGATCACCCTGACAGATGATGTACGAGACGGTCGTAAAGTAGTCTGAACAGACCAGCACATGCTTGATTGCCACACACTGCGGAGGAGAGGACAGCTTCTGCCAGACTGCGTGTCTCTGGCGGCGGGTCCGTTGCCTGCCACAGGCCACACCCTCAGGAGAGGGGGCTCCGGAGGCTGGACCGTGGCGTCAACCGCATGTGACAATGAGTCTTCTCTCAGTTGACCCGAGGTCCCTGGACCAAGGTGCAGAAGCACCGGGTCCCTGCATAGGCACAAGACTTGCGAGTGAACTATTATAAGCCAGTCGCTTGTGAAGTGCAGAGGCCCTAACACCAAGAGCGGGTCAGAGCATCCCACGTGTTTGAGAAACCACGTAGGGAGCAGGGACAACCAGGGAGAGCTCGTACTGACATGCCTGACTCCCAAGTAGAAAAACCAGGACATGAGAGTAAGTAGCTATCGGGTCAAAGGCTGCCAGCTGGTCCTAAACCTCTTTTGAGGAGAGGCTGAACCTAGCCGAGACCCACCGTCTTAGGGGCACGATGAAGTCAGACAGACCTCATCTCGGCTGGAGGGACGGCCTAATTGTGTCCTTCGCCAGGAGCGAGCATCACTGTCCGGAGAGCAGCGTAGTTCGCAGCATGCAGCTCCTGCAACACACCTTGGTCAGAACTACCCTCGTGCAGTTCTTTCAGTGCCCTGGCTTGATAGACTTGCAGGATAGCCATGGCATGCAAGGCAGTGGCGGCCGTGCCCGCAGCAGTATAGGCCATGGCAGCGAGAGCTGACAGGCGCCTACCCGCTCCGAACGGGAGACGCGGACGATCTGACCAGGCGGGGGCGCCCTGCGGGCATAGACGCACCGCGAGCGCACGCTCCACCTGGGGAAGATCCACGTACCCCCTGGCCGCCCCACCATCGAGGGTAGTGAGGGGTGAGAAGCTCGGAGGAAAGCAAGCAGTAAATGGATTCTGCCACGTCCTACACGTTTTATGGAGGCTTACCATAGATAGAATTCAGTTAATGTTTCTGTTTTATGCTGTTCACAATACAAATCGTTTTAAAACAGTTTCACAGAAAATTAAAGTTTCCACATTATATTTAGAATTTGTATATTTATATTCACATTATATTAATACATGTTATACTATATCACCCTCTAAACCCTTCACAGTAAAGTTTCTGCATTTTTATTTTTCATATACAACAATTACTTACTATTTTAAATTAAATAAGCTGTTTTGTTCATGGGTACATATTTTGCTCGGGGCAATCATTTGAAGATTTTGTACACAACAAGGGAACCACATACACACACAATGGATTTTAATGTTTTTCTTTTTTTGGGGGGGGGGGGAGGGCACTCCATAAGTTTAATGGTTTTTACAGTAAAAAGTCTATACCTAGCCATCACACAAAATCTTTATATATTTTAAATAAATAGTTTAAAGGTTAAGCATTGGTTAAAAGCATTGTTTAGTATGTTTGTAAATATTTTAACTATAATGACTCAAATATTCTCAAAAACCACATTTATTTAATTATAGCAGTGTAAAATCATTTAATCATACACATTTGTGATATATACATAAGAATAAATATACAAAAAGACATTTATGTTTGTTTAAAGATGAATATAAATAGAGCGTACGTGCGTAGATAAAAATAATGATTAAGAAACAATAATAAAGAAACGATCTTGCATGATTTCAAAAATGTTACCGCCATGTATATAATATCTAAGATAACATAAAAATGTAACGTAAATGTCTCGAATGAAGACAGAGTTTTAAAAGCAATATCTTATTAAATCAACCAAATTCACAGAAATATTGATAAGGATATTGAAACTGCAGTAAACAAATTCAGTAAACAGAAAGAGCGAACTGAGTCATGGAAACTTGTTATTTAATTGTTCTGGTTTCAAAGTGTAATGCTATGAAAGAACTTTGCGGTTTCTATCTCACAATGGTATGACGAGGCCAAGCGTAGTAGCATGGATGAAAATACCTAGCAATTTTAGGTGTACTCTGTACTTAGCAGGGATCAGTCTGATGCGTTGTTTGGGTATATTATAAATATTCATACTCTTATATTCATTTCAATGTTTTAATGAACCCTGTTACACAATTTGTCTTAGTAACATTCAAGTCAAGTCAAGTCAAGTCGAGCTTTATTGTCATTCCGCTACATGTGTGGACATACAGTGGAACGAAATGTCGTGTCTCGCAGGACCACAGTGCTACATAAATAAACAAATATGTACATACAACACCAGACGTAGGAACAACTTTTAAACCTATACATAGCTAACCTACTGAAAGTGGCAATCTAACTATACATATACTATAAATAATCAACTATACGTACACATAACATAAGACAGACTACATAAGTACTTTACATAATAATTATGCATGGTATTGTGCAAAAGAGAGGTATTTAAGGTTGAGAACCAAGTAGTGCAATATGATTTGTAGTGCATTGGCAAATAAACATTTGTTAAGTCCTTGTAACATGAAATGTTAATAGGAAAGTGTCTGGTGCATGTAGAGAGAAGAGTGTTTCTACAAAATTCGATGGAATATTTTATTGAAAGTTGACTGTGGAGTGTTTGAGTAATGCTCTCGTATGTCACATTTAATTTTTCACCGCTGACGTGCACCTACCTGAAATCTACCCAAAATCAGTAACTGTACCGTAAAAATACATATAAACTTCATGCCTGACACTTTTGTAACAGCCTTAAAACTAATATTTATATTAAACAGACAATGAAGGAATGGCCATGAAACTGCGACCACAAACATCATTAACTTAAATTAACAAAAGACAATAACCACCAATATTTGTTCACACAGTTAACTTTATTTAAACGTCTCGCTGATATAAAATGACCCTGAGTTGTTAGAAAAGAAATGTATATCGACATTACTGCGATATTCATCATTGAGCCGAACTGTCCAAATGAATTATTTTGCAGAAATAAATTGGCCAAGTCAAGTCAAGCTGTAATGTCCAAAAAAAAAAAACAAGAAATCAGCTTAAATCAGATGTTTGTGAAAGCTGTGTTTGTTACTACAGCAACAGCAGAGTACTCTTTCAGAATCATCCTGGATCCAAATTGATTACTATTAATATAAAGTGATTCGTGATTAAATACCCACAGCGCTCTGAATGTTGTTAGTTTACAAAATCAAATTTGTGTCATTGACACAGATGTATGATTTCTTTCATAAAATGCAGTGACTTGTCTAAAATACGAGACACCAATGTTTCAGGGTTTAGGACACATGCTTATTCGATTGATTAGCTTGATTTATTTTCTATTTGGGATGGTGTATATTTATTTTCTGTTGTTAGATGCCAATGTTTCCTGTCTTAGCTATACATAGACAGTATCAGTTTTAAATGTGTATTTAATCTCAGAACAATCTCAAAGTGAGTCTGGTTTTGCGGTGACTGTGCTAAAAAATTAAATTATTATAATTATTTAATAATTAAATTATTAAATCAAGTGATGAAGGATTTTAATTAATTTAATTTATTTAATTTAATTTATTTAATTAATTTATTTAATTTATTACGTTTCCAAAGTAAACTTCCCAACACTGTGTGTACAAATATTCCATCGGGGTCTCAGCTACAGCTAAATGATAAAACAAACTTAAGGATGTTGTTGGCAGTTTGTAGGTGTCTGTGAAAGGTGTGTGTATGCACAAGAAAAATTGAAAGAAAAAATGTTTTAGGGTAAAGATGTGGTTTTATTACAAACTATAAGCATTCTAAATTAGAAACTTCACAGTTTTGTTGTGTTTTGATGAGAATGTCAGATGTGGTATATAAATTACGCCTTTTTTATTGATAGAATAATGCTGAACTTACAATCTACCAAATCAGAACAATTTAGCACACGGTAGTTGCTTTTGCTTATGACCGCCGAGAAGTACATATAGGCCTACTCTATGCAGATGATAAAAGAAACAGGTTCTTGGTACGCCGAATAAAATGTGAACACTGTCGTTGGCTATCAGAACAAGAGGTCTAAATCTAGCGGCATAAGGAAATAGTAATTTTAAACAATGTTTATAAAACATATAACTTAAATGATTGTTAGTGGAATTTTCTACATTCCTATGATCATTTTCTTAGTGATTTGGGCTTCTGAGTTACCTAGGGATTTTGTGCGCACAAAATTCTTTATATCTGTATCCTTTTCAAGTGTGTGAAACTTTAACAACCTCAAACTTTACAGAATGTCTAGCTTTGAGAGCAATGGTGAGATATGTTTCAGTTGTAAGAGTAAAACAACAAGCCTTGTGTTGACGATTCATCGTACGGATATGGAGGTGGATAAGTACCCTAAAAGAAATAGCAATTTAGTCAAACTCTCAAGTAGAAATTTTCATTTATTTCTATAAACACTGAATGCTGATGGCTTTCAGAGAGAAAGCCTCACCTACAGTCATAGTAATGACATATGCAGTCCAACAACCAAAGTGTCACCCTCACCCATAATCCTGATCACTTGACTGAGTAAAACACCAGTCATAATAGATCAAGAGGGTTTTATGTATGCATTATGATCCTATTCTTAAATGAGGTGTAACTAGGCTTCTTGAATTTACAGTTGTGCTTGGGGGTCTTTTCTTTGTGGTCTGTAAATGGGGGAAAAGCATGGACAGTAAGGTTTATTCTTTACCTATTCTATATGCGAGTCAAAAATAATGACTTAAGAAAATGGTAAGCTCGACTGATACAGCTCTTTAAGTTCATGTTGGATACCAAAAAATCCACATTCTGATGCATCAAAAGTATTAGACAAGCCTTTTAAAAACACAAAGCCATTGTACTCTTGCAAAAAATAGCAAATAAAATATGTTTTCTTTGTTCGGTTCAGAAACAGCATCTAGATATACGCATTGTGTAAAACATATTTGGTAGTATGATTCATGTTTCATCATGTATCGACCACATCATAATTATTGGACTGATAAAAGTATAAACGTTTGTAGAAATAATAAAAGTAAATCTTATAAATTATAGAGAATTGGCTAATGACATTGCAAGGGGGAGGGGTGAAAGGTCAAATGTTAGTCCAGAAGTCATCAATCAAAATTTTGGACACTTTTTAGAAAAAGTGAATGAGTATGGTCCAGATGTCCAACCTTATGAATAATACGCATTGCTCTTTGTTTTTTTTTTTTTGAAGCGCTGTTAATAAGTACAATAAACTTTTATATTTACTGCCCCAGACATCCACACAGTAAGTTAAATATGGTAAAACCAATGAATAATACAAAGTCTGCAGTGAGTTCTGATTCAGAAACAGTTTTACTTTATTTATTACGAAATGCTCCTAGATAAAGTAGTCTGTATATACGGTTTCCAACTGATCTTGTCATCAATAGTAACTCCAAGGAATTTAATTTTAGAAACTTTATTTCAATATCCACCCCCTCAATTGAAATATAAACCCCAGTATCCGATCTGCAATGTCCAAACAACATAAATTTTGTCTTAGTCAAGTTTAAAGACAACTTATTATAATCAAACCATATTTTTAGTTTGACCATTTCTTCCATAATATCATCCTGCAAATTTTGTTAAATCGTTTCCTGAACAGAAAATACTTGCATCATCAGCAAAAATAACTAATTTTAATAGCTTGGACACTTTACATATGTCATATATATATAAAATAAACAATTTTGGTCCCAACACTGACCCCCAGGGAACCCCACAAGTAATGTCCAAACATGAAGAACAACATTCCCCCAATTTCACAAACTGATGCCTCCTAATTAGACAACTTTTAACTTTTAACCAATCTAGCACCACTCCCCTAATGCCATACCTTTCCAATTTATGAATTAATATGTCATGATTAATTGTGTCAAATGCTTTTTTTTAAATCAATAAATAATCCCATTGAATATTGTTTATTATCTATGGCATTTGTAATTTCCTCTATTAATTCTATGAATGCCAGTGTTGTTGATCTATTTGAACGAAAACCATATTGACTTGCATTGAGTAGATGGTGCTTTTCTAAAAATATATCTAACCTGTTATTGATTTTTTTTTTTTTTTTTTTTTAATTTAATTTAATTTTTTTTTTTTTTTTTAAATTGTGGTAATAAGGAGACGGGCCTATAGTTTGCGAAGTGATGTTTGCTCCCAGTTTTAAACAGAAGTATTACTTTAGCTATTTTCATTTAATCTGGAAAACACCCGTTTGAAAAGATAAATTACAAATATAAGTTAATGGTTTTTAAAATTTATTTTATGACCTTTTTTACCAGTGCCATATCAATGTCATTAAAGTCAGTCGACAATTGGCTCTTACAATTATTTACAATAACCAGGATTTCATTTTCATCCACCTCACGCAAAAACATTGAATTAGGATTTCTCTCCATCAATCCTTCCATTTTATTACCAGTTGCCCCTGGATCCGGGATTTTTCCTGCAAGCTCAGGCCCCACACTAACAAAAAATGTATTAAAGCTGTTGGCGACATCTTCTATATTAAAATTTTCTTTACCATCATCCATAAAGTACTTGGGATAGTTGTTTGACGTGGTACCATTCCTTTATATTATTATGTTATTTAATAAATTCCATATTCCTTTAATATTATTTTTATTATCATTTAGTAATTTCTTATAATAATCCTTCTTATTTACCCTTATAATATTAGTTAACTTATTCTTATATTTTTTTATATTTGTTTTCTGTTTCTTGTGTTTTCGCTCTTACAAATTCTCTATACAAAACATTTTTCTTTTTGCAGGCATTTAATAATCCCTTTGTAATCCATGGACAACTGGCACGTTTTCTTTTACTGGTCCACTCTCTTAAAGGGCAATTCTTATCATATAATGTACTAAATATTCTTAAGAAAGCATTATAAGCACTATTTACATCATCATTTTCATAAACCACATCCCAATTCTGCTCAACATATCATGTTTAAATGAATTGATGGATTCCTCTGACCTTATTCTTCTGTACTGAGTTTGCCTGGGCCTATCTAATATTTTTAACCTGTAATTTCCATTAAATACCAAAAAAAAAAAAAAATGGCAGGTGATCAGTAATATCTTTAATCAATAGACCACTCACAATTTTATCCTCAATATCATTAGCATATATGTTATCAATTAGTGTAGCAGAGTGGGATGTAATTCGGCTGGGTCTGGTGATTTTCGGAAATAGGCTCATACTCTGCATTACATCAATGAATTCATCGATAGCTTTAACTTTACTGGGATTTAACAGATCAATGTTAAAATCTCCACAAATGAACACAGCTTTGTTATTCATATTCAAAAACATACATTCCATCCACTCTATAAATTCTTCAATACTCTAGCATGACACTCTATATACAACTAACACTTCAGTTGTTAAACATTCAAGTAGATTATCAACCACAGTAGTCATATTATCCCGAACTTTAAATCTCAAAGTATTATCCACATAAATTGCTACTCCTCCACTCCTCTTATTTTGCCTATTTAGAATGACAAATTCATAACCATCCAGTTCAAAATCTGCCACATTCCCACTGTTAATCCAAGTTTCAGATATTGCAATAATATTAAATGATTGTGAGAAAGTGTGCAAATAGTCTTTTATGTCCTTGAAATTTCTGTTCAGACTTCTGCTATTGAAATGAATGATTGATAACTTACCGTTATTCGCAATGTTCTGACTATATTGCTCATCAGTGTAGTAGCAGCAGTTTTCAGTTATATTGAGGAGGAAATTATTGTCCGGGTCTATGTCATGTTCCAAGTCTTGTAGATGGTGCTCAGTTTATTGAAATGATTTCAACTGTACATAGTCATACTCACTTACACACTGGATTGTATGGCGAATATCATCTGATGCATCCTGTAAAGACCTAACAGTTAGTGTCATGATCTTAGATTTTTGTCACTTTTAACTCAGTTCATCATATTCTTTCAGCTCCTCAATGTTTCTAGTCACCAACACTTTGGCGTTTTCCGGGGGACCATTGAGTTTGATGAACACTTTACAATTCACTAAGTATTTTAATTTTTCTTCTTCTTTTTTAATTCACATGCTTTCCAGGCTATATCTGCATTTCGTTTGGTCAAATGGTCATTCATGTATACATTAATTCCTTTGAGCTTTTTTCCTAGTTTAACAATGCAATCTTGTGCTTTCTGTTTACAAATCTCAGGATTACACTCGTTTCACTCCGTTTCATTTTGTCAGTAGACCTAGTTCCGCTCTGGGGCAAAGGCTGACATGCCTCAATGTCACTACAGCACAGTTGTACACCTTTGGACTGCATAACCTGTTGCTCCGTGGAAATAACATCCAACTCCTCTGAGGCAGAGTCCTGGCTCCCCGCTGAGTTCACTGCTCTTGCGTATGACCGCGGTTTGATGTTCAGTCCAGTAATAATCACCTCATTGATCCAAATGTACTGCTCCAGATCCTCGACTCTGTTCTCCAGAGTCGCAGCTCTAATCTCCGGCGCTGTAATTTTATTGAGTTTCTTTTTTATAACTTCCCTCATTTCATCCAGTTTCCTGACAAGTTCCAGGATTTTTATCTGTTGCTCCTTAACAGTGGCAACCTCTGTGGCCAATTTGTCAAGTGACTGTTTAATTTCAACATTAGTTGGCATCTTTCTTTGTTAGCACACCGGCTAATTGTTGATAAATACCTTGAAGGCGCCACCTGTTCACCCTGTACTGTCAAACCAACAAACGGTCCTCTTGAACAGTTGTCTTACAGGATCTGCCTGACCTGGGCCTGTCATAAACTTTACCAGTTTCTTCAAATCTTTTTCTTATCCTCTCCACTTGACATTTAGGTACATTAAAAGCTTCATCCTTTCCACCCTCATGCCATCCCATATGACTTTCATTTGTCAGATGAACACAAACTAAAAGTAAAAAAAAAAACATCTCTCTTTATAGAACGTAAGTGTATGGGACATCCAAAAATTAAATTTCTAAACATATTACATATCACATATTACACATCCATCATATACTTTTACTTCAAACTCCCCAAAATCCCACCCTCAGCCCAATCAGAAGTACCGGTACTTACATAGAAACCTATACACCAGAGCCTGATAAAAATGCATTTTTTTTTTAGGAAATGTGTCTTTAATTTAGAGGGTTTTGACACATTACATTTACATTTGCATTATTGACACATTACCTTCCTATTTGATACTGTAAAGTTGCTTTGATACAATCTGTATTGTAAAAAGCGCTATATAAATAAAGGTGACTTGACTTGACTAAGTAGATTAATTAATGAGCAACTTTTGCTACTTCAATATGCTTCCTCAGATTTAATGGTGAACTTTTGAATCCAGACGTTTACCTGATGAAAGTCATAACTGAAGAAGAAGTGTGTTTGATGCATGAAAACAATGATCATTGATCCTTAAGCCTGGCACACACATTTGAGCTTCCGTTTACCATATTTAATGTGCACAGGATAAAATAAAATTATAATGTACTTTTCAAGATGAAATAAAATTGTAAGGAGTAAAAAGTACAGTTTTTTCTTCAGAAATGTAATCAAGTAAAAGTATAAGTAGTCAGTTTAAATTGTACTTGAGTAAAGTACAAATCCCCCAAAATAATACTTAAGTACAGTAATCAAGTAAAATTACTCAACTATTTTACACCTCTGGATATCACAGCTTGCAAACGCTTTTTATAGCCAGCTAAAAGTCTTTCAATTCTTGTACTTGGGATTTTCTCCCATTCTTCCTTGCAAAAGACTTCTAGTTCTGTAATATTCTTTGGTCATCTTGCATGCACAGCTCTTTTAAGATCTACCCACAAATTTTCAATGATGTTTAAATCAGGGGACTGTGATGGCCATTCCAAAACCTTCAGCTTGCGTCTCTTGAGGTGTTCCATAGTGGATTTCGAGGTATGTTTAGGATCATTGTCATGTTGTAGAAGCCATCCTCTTTTCAGCTTCTGCTTTTTTACAGATTGTGTGATGTTTACTTCCAGAATTTGCTGGTATTTATTGGAGTCCATTCTTCCCTCCACCCGTGCAATGTTTCCTGTGCCACTGGCTGCAACACAACCCCAATGCATGATAGATCCATCCCCTTGCTTAATAGTTGGCAAGGTGTTCTTTTCATGAAATGCTGCTCTTTTTTTCTCCAAACATGCCTTTGCTGATTGTGGCCAAAGATTTCTATTTTAACTTCATCAATCCACAGCACTTGTTTCCAAAATGCATCAGGCTTCTGTACATGTTCTGTTGCATACTTCTGACGTTGGATTTTATGATGGGGACGCAGGTAAGGTCTTCTTCTGCTGACTCTTCCATGAAGGTCTTGTCTGTGCAAGCACCGCTGCACAGTGGAACAGTGCACCACCACTCCTGAGTCAGCTAAATCTTCCTGCAGGTTTTCTGCAGTCAAATGGGGTTTTGATATGTCTTTCTGACCAGCATACGAGCAGTTCTCTCTAAGAGTTTTCTTGGTTTTCCAGATCTCATCTTGACCTCCACAGTTCCCCTGAACTGCCATCTCTTAATTACATTTCTCACTGTGGAAACTGCAAATTGACAACGCTTTGCTATCTTCTTCTAGCCTTCTCCTGCATTGTGGGCATCAATAACTTTCATTTTCAGAGTCTTACACAGCTGCTTAGAGGAGCCCATGGTTGTTGAGTGTCCGCAAGTGTGTGCACAAGGTTTGAAGAGTCAAAGTATTTGTAAAGCTTTGAAATTGGCATTTACTAATGACAGCTGTTGCAATGCATCAGATCTAACAAGCTGATTAAGGTCTGAAACCTTGTAAAAAGAATCTTAGACTCTGGAACTCTTAGAGTGCCCAAACTTTTGCACAGTGCCATAATAATGTTTTTATTTTTTATTTATTTATTTATTTATTTATTTTTTGTTCAATTTATGGCATAAGAAGTCACTGTGCATCAATGTTTGCTGAAAATATTGTGCACTTTTTCCATTTTCAAGTGAGACTGTGTTAACATCTTTTCAATTAAAAGAAATCACCAAAACCTGTTATCAAGGGGTGCTTTTGCTTAAGACTGTGTGTATATATATATATATATATATATATATATATATATATATATATATATATATATATATATATATATATATATACAGAGCTGGGTAGTAACTGATTACATGTAATCTGGATTACGTAATCAGATTTAAAATATAAAGTACTTGTAATCAGAGTAAGTTACATTTTAAAGCACTCGTAATCAGACTACAGTTACTTTTTCGTGGATTACATGATTACATATTATTCACACAATAGCAATAAATTATTTATAATTCATTGATTTCCCCCTAATTTCTCTTTTTTATCTTTTCAATTTTCATTTCTAAAACAGCCTGCCAATTACTGGTGAACACATTAATTTGAACAGTTTTTTAACCATGTATTATTATGTCTTTGGAAGGCTTTTGTCTTCCCAACTCATTAAAAATTAGTTTTTATTTACGTTACATTTACATTATTTCTTATTTACATGTCATGCAGGCATTCCAAAACTGTTTGTCATCTAAACCTAATATGCCAAATATACAGGTGCATCTCAATACATTAGAATGTTGTGGAAAAGTAATTTATTTTAGTAATTCAACTCAATTTGTGATGATTTTGGCTTACATTTAACAAATTACTGAAATAAATGAACTTTTCCATTACACTCTAATTTATTGAGATGCACCTGTATTTATTATAACTACCCCTGATGTTTTATTTTTATTTTTTACCCCTGAGACCCCTGAAAAATAAGCTTTTTAATTGCTATTTGAGCATAAGAAACCACATTCATGGGGCTATTATTTTCAGTTTTATTGCTGATTTGACATGTAATTTAATTGTGAGTTCAGCAAGCAGGTTTTGAGATTTCAGGATTCACCCATTTATTAAGACTTGGTCGTGTATGAGCTACCCGGAGGCGTTGCAAATGTAGTGTTCAGACAGTATCTTTGAAAGGGACTTCGTTTTAAAATTATTTATTTTAATTTCATTTTTTTATGATGTAATTAATTGTTAGCTTTCATTAAACTCACAAACCGCCTGCAGTTCCTTTACGAACCCTAGTTTGGGAAACCTTGATGTAATATAGTGGTTAATGCACTTCATGTTGTAAATGACAAAGAATGGAACATATTTTCTTACTCTATCCTATTTAAATCAATGTGATAAACAAGTTAAAAGTAATCTAAAAGTAATCCAAAAGTAATCTGATTAATTACCTAAAATATGTAATGTAACTGATTACACTACTGACTACAATTTTTGTCATGGAATCTGGAATCTGTACCTGATTACAATTTGTAAGTAATATACCCAGCTCTGTATATATACATACATATACATATATATATATATATATATATATATATATATATATATATATATATATATATATATGTGTGTGTGTGTGTGTATATCTCGTCTTCACCTTAATTACAATTGTCATCCACAAAGACTTTACTTGCACAACAATGATTTGTTTTATTAGCTGTAGTGTGCATATTATTACGCTCATGCAGAGGTTGGGTGTTTTGCGCCACCGTTTAGTCAGTCACACACCCAGATGATAAGCAGCTTGGGCTGTTTTAAAACCTTTGATCACAGAATAGGTACAAGAGAGCCCCTGCTGTAAGGCGAGAAATAGCCTTCCTTCACAGTGCAGACACACAGAAATTAAGCACTCTGAATCTAGGAAATCAATCTTCCATTCCATATGACAATGATTCATTCTGGGCTTTTGAAATATTGTTTATCTCTGGTTGGTGTTTCTGGGCCATAAAAAAGTGCTATACTGATTCATTGGCTTTGCCTCGTTTATTAAAGGCCAATGGCTTTATATATATAATACTAACCTAATTTATGTATAATGCTTTGGAATCACCATTTGTATCTCCCCAAGTGCATATTAAACCAGCAGGTACTGGTCTGTAATATGATGATGCAGATAAAAAACAACTCTGTTATTTCATGAATAACAGCAGATACAAATCTAACTGACCACAAATAGCCTATATAACAAAATGTAAGCACTTACTGTTGTGATCTGTTGTGGAAAGTGGCCAAAAGTTTTGGCAGTGACATAAATTTTGTGTTTTGAAAGGTTTGCTGCTTAAGCTGTTGTGGTAGTCATTCACATTGTTTCTAGATTATTGTGTAGAGTGATCAGATGCATTTTATATAACTGCTAAAAGCTTCACTGGTCAAAAAAAAAAAAAAAAACTTTGCACAAAAAAAAACTAATTTCACTGTGTTTTGATCCTGACACAAATTGATCTGCTAACACCAATTGACTAATATCAGTAGAACATGTGAAAGCGTGAATGAGCACTAGAACAAGGGTCAACACTGTAAATATTGACTCATTATAATTTTTTGCCAATAAAATCAATAAAACTTAGAATATGCTTATCATTGTTTTTCAGTATAACATAGAAACATGTGGAAAATAATCTACAAATGCTGAAGCAGTAAACTTTGCAAAACACAAAATTTATGTCACTTCCAAAACCCATGACTGTACAAGGTGTCTAAGCGCAGCAGTGCAGAACTTTCGCATATTTTAAAGTTTAAAGTAAAATTCATCTTTTTTTTTTTTGTTTTTGTTTTTCCATTCATCCGTGCTTCATCACTGTAACCTGTCAGTAATTCGACTGCTAAAAGCTGTGCGGATATGTTTTCGTGGCACGACACATAGTTGATATAACAAAATATAATATACAATGACACTTTATTTTGCCTGTTATTAAAATTCTTACATTTTTAAAAAGGTGTACATTAGTGACTTTATTATTAATTTACTGTACTGCTACGCATAATCTCCGACTAGCCTTTTAAAAACAAATATTCAAAAAGCGCATGCACTAATCCATTAACTTTGACTTTAATATCATGTCTTCAAGTTCCTTAACATTAAACTCAAATGTATATGTATAAATACTCACCAGTTTTATTGTTTATTAGCCGAGGTCTTCAACCAAGCAAGATGGCCTTTGATCAGAAAATTCTCAATCCAAATCTTTTTCATGGTCCGTGTTTGAATACCAGAAGCATCAGATAGTTGTGTAAAATAACTTCCGTAGCCTGTATGAGTGGCAATGCCCATAGCACGAGATGGTTTTGATTTATTAATGAACACTTCATCATGTTTCATCAAAATAGATTAACCACAGTTTCCAATCATTAATCGGTATGACGATGACGAGGAAAATTGTTGTCATGATATTCTGACACACAATTAATTATTTAAATGGAAGCGCAAGCCCTGCTGCGTGTATATATGCACAATGCTTCAGAGACAGACCAACTTTTTAATAATAATTAAAAAATATAAAAGTAATAAATATTAATAATAATACATTAAAGAGCAACAAAATCGGACACGCTTATACATCTTATATGTAAACTAGACTGTACAAATTAAACCATATAATTAGCATTGCTTTTTTATGCACTTACTTTACTTGCCAATATAAAACCGCCAGGTATTAGATCAAATGGGGTCAGGCCCAGCGCCAGGATGGCATAACTGGGGGAGGCATTTTAATCCCTTGGGGGGGCTCCACTATACCTTATTGTGACTGATTTCCTGATATCCTTTTCATTTATTCACTAATGTATTACGGCTACCTTTCAGTATTAAATCGACTAGCAATCTTAATAAGCCTAATAATCATTAATTAAATCTTACCTAATCTCAGGCGAATGAAAACTTATACATGAAGGCGCACAGGAATTCAGTGACCCAGGTGGTGTTTCCTTGATTGATGTTTCAGCCTGCGAGGTTTTAAATATTCGTTCCTTAAATGCAACTCACACGAGCTAGTAATTAAATATTCGTTCCTTAAATGCAACTCACACGAGCTAGTAATAATGTCGCTGTCATTATCATCATCGCGGCTGCCGCTAACAGCTCGTCTCCAGCAAAAACGAATGTTCCCTGTTCTGACTGGACTATCCTCGTCTCTCTGCCCTGCTGGAGTTGTTAGCCCTGATGTTCAGCTTCATTAATAAAGTCTGATTTATCTTCTAATTTAGTTCGCTTTTGTGTCTTCTTTTTCCATGATGATGATAATGACAGCGACATTATTACTACCTCGTGTGAGTTGCATTGAAGGAACGAATATTTAAAACCTCGCAGGCTGAAACATCAATCAAGGAAACGCCACCTAGGTCACTGAATTTCATTTGCGCGCTGAAGCCATTCGCCTGACATTAGGTAGTTGCAGTCATTGGATAAATTCAGTTATACACGTTTTTAACGAAATCGTTATATCAAAGTATATGACTGAATTTAACTCTCCAATAACGCTTTAATTTACGTCCGTTAAGAAAACTGAGGGGGCACAAATTCTTTCTGGGGGGGCCACGCCCCCCCGTGGCGCCAGGCCTGAATGGGGTTGTAAATGTATATTTTTCATCACAGAGTTATTCAAAAATAACTGGTTTTACCATCTTAAACGTGACATATCCTCCGGGTTTGAGCGCAGTGAATGAATAGCAATATGATAGTACAGGGGTTTTCAAACTTTTTTTGATCGCGCCCCCCTTTATACCTATAAAAAAATTGGTGCCCCCCCAACCCCCCAACCCCCCCTCCCTCCCTGAATCCCCATCCCACTCGAGACTAACAAAAACAATTAAAGCTTTTTAATTGTAACAATCTACAGGGGAAAAACACCTGCAACACTTGAAACTTAAAATAGCACAGAGAGAATTGTTATTAATATTATTCTCTCTGTTATTTGTTTATTTTTGCTGTTTCAAGCTGTTGCTAAGGCATAGGACACACACAGGCCTTTCCACACCAGATGCAAGCGGAAAAATACAGTACACCCCATTATAATCAGTACACATTATAAACTTCAATCACCACGTCTACATCAGACGCTACAGTTGTCGCGTCGCGCCAAAACTCAATAGCTCTTCAGTATGTCATAAACATACTGAAGTATGTCATAAACAGAACAAGGCATCAGATTAAGTCTGGGATTTGGCTTGCCGCTTCACATCCAGTATAGACTGCATAACTTTGTTGCATCCCGTGTATAGCTGTTGTGGCATGACGCAACAACTGTAGTGTCCGGTATAGATGCAGTGAATGAAGCTGAGGTCAAGATATGTCTCCTCATATTTTCTGAATTTAGCTTTTGAATGACTAGCACCTGCCTGGGTCTGTGCGACTTCATTTATGGCTGTGGGAGCCATTAGTTATGTAGTTGTAGTGGTGGCAGTTGACACTAGGTGGTAGTATATGTTGATCTATATAACTTCAGGTGTGAAAGCATGAGGGGGGCAGGGTGAGGGAGATCATACGATTTTTACTAACAATGCTAGTAGGTCACCGGGAGGTGGGCTCTTGCCTTTTGTCATGTATCATGTGGTTATATCATTAAATGGGATCAGCACCCGAAGAGTGACATGTTGTGGACTTCAGTTTTTTGAAGTACGTTAGCTAGCTAGAGTTATAAATCCAGGATCTTGTACCACCCGGCCAAGTGTCTGGATAGTCACTTCAAGGTAAAAATCCGATCTCGCTTGGACGTTAAGAAAAATTTGTTTGGACGTATCGGACTAAGGATTAGCATTGGAGCTCATGTGGAATACGTACTTCGCTTGGATAGGTTGGAATTGGACAAATGTGCTGTTTTGCTTTGGAGTTGAAGCCGCACCATAGGAATGGCAGAAGAAAGCCTCTGAAATGTGATTCATTTATAAGGTAGGAAAAATCCTTATATCATTTACCGACTAATGAAAGTTTGGACGTTCCCTGATAAGCAGGCTACGAAACGAAACATTGTTTCGAATTACAAGCGTCGGTAATGATTGTATAAACGGCTGTATGTTCAAAAGGGGTTTAATAAATACATTGTGAGCTTCAACGGAATTTAAATCGGCATAAAAACGATAGCGCAACAAACGCTAAAACTTTGAAAATGAGCGACGGACGTGATGATAATGAAGTTAAATCCAGCGAGTCGCAAAGTGTGAGTAACGAAAAAA
Source organism: Cirrhinus molitorella (assembly GCA_033026305.1). NCBI lineage: Eukaryota > Metazoa > Chordata > Actinopteri > Cypriniformes > Cyprinidae > Cirrhinus > Cirrhinus molitorella. The sequence goes on from CM065138.1 coordinate 25,546,148, forward strand.
GACTCAGAAAACCGACAGCTAAAGGAATCGCTATGATAATTGAGCGTCTTCAAAAGGAAAGAAGTGTAAGCTTTAAAAGGGCCAGCAAAATAAAGGCAGAAATCGTCAAGCATTTGTCTTCTCTTGAAAATACTTCCGAAAATGTGATTAATGTTCAACAAAAGCTCAGAAAGTTTGAGAAATTGTGTCAAAACGCTTTTGATTTCCACAACGTATTGCTCAATGAGTACTCTCTGCCTAAAGAGCAAAAACGGCAGGAAACATGGTTTCAGTTAAAAAGGTCTACTAATGATGCATTTGTTGAAGAAGTGTGCAAATGGTTGAAAGAACAAGGTGTTTCTTCTCTATGTGATGACGCAAAGGATGATGATGATGATGATGAGGATAATGATGATGATGATGATGGTGTTGATCAGAACGATGCTATTGTTGCCATATCTGATGCTAATGATGGTAATAGTGAAGGCACACGGTCTGCATGTCAAGATGACATAAAGCCAGAGGACAGTGTATCCAATGTGTTGAGTAAAAGATCAAGTAAAAGAAGCCAAGGCAGTTCAAGTGCATCTTCAGCTCGCTTAAAAGCAAAGGCTGAAAAGGCAGCTTTGATGGAACAGGCTGCTGCTTTGCAAAAAAACATAAATTGGAAGAACAAGAGGAGAAACTCCGAATGGAAAGAGTCAAGTTGAGGAAAAGAAAGGAACAGCTGGAACTTGATGCACAAATTGCTATGGCTGCTGCAAGGCTCTCAGTTCTGGAAGGCAGTGATGTGGGAAATGGAATTAATTCTTATGCAAGTAAGACACAAAAGAAGCAAAGTCCTGAACTCAATCCAAATGCAAGCAAATATGTTCCTAAAGAAACCAGCGTGACCGTAAGCCAAAGCTTAAGAGCACCACTTGTTTCTTCTGCACATGGTGATAATCTTTCTGTAAACGTTCATTCACAAGAGCAAGTACAACACTATGGAGCAACATCAGCAAGGGACACTACTTTAATGCTGCAGTCTGAATCAAGCAATAGAACATTTGCTACTGTACCACAGCAGCAGTCTGAAAATACTTTTGTGACTTCAAAGGTTGTGCCTGCTGGTTCGGTAGCAGCACAAGAGCAGCAGTTACGTAGGTTACAGCCTGCACGGATTGTTCCATCACTGTCGAACAATGTAAATCAGGATGCTATGTGTGGAATTTTGCAAAAGCAAAATGAGATTACAGCAATGCTTGTGCAACAACAAATGTCATCAAACTTGCCACAGAGAGATGTGGATATATTCGATGGGAACCCACTGCAATTTCTTTCATTTATCCGAGCCTTCGAGCATCATATTGAGGAGAAAACCAGTAGTTATCATGACTGTCTGTACTTTTTGGAGCGGTATACCAGAGGGCAACCTAAAGAGCTGGTACGAAGTTGTCTACATATGGAGCCACAACAAGGATATCGAAGAAATCCTTGTACAGTATTACAGAAAAGTACAGTATTAAATCAGCTATCCACATCTGCACGAACCATTGGAAGTTTCACCTTAATTAAAAGGGGCAAATCTTAAGCGCAGCTGTTAAGTTAAATCAGATACTTGCATTGATTTCGGAGTGGGCGCTATTTCAGGTCCTGATCCGCGAGGAGAGAGAGAGAATGAGTTCAGTCCGGGTTGGTTCAGTGCGATTGGAAGTGAGTGTGTCCGTCCGATTCCGTGGCTTTCCGAAGAAGTTGACGAAATGAGGCGAGTCCAGCCGAAGTAAACTGCGGAAAAGAAAACGGTCCCGAAGAGAGGGAGAACCGGTCTCGAGAGAGAGAGTGACGAGCGCGTGCGCGGAGGTGAGCAGCGTCACCGGATTCAAAAAACGAGCGCAGTTTCTCTGTGCGCTGGTGTTTTAAAGATCTGATGTGTTCCGCCTCTTTCGGGTGGAGCAGCCAATGTACTAGCTCGGATTTTGGGCGCGAAATGCGTTCCTTTGTCTTAGTCCAGTTCTCATTTGCATTCATCACCCGCCTGTAGGAATTCACACATCAGAAAATTAAATCAACTTAGACTAAAATAAAATAATAGGAGTATGAGATACAACGCAAAGCTATGCACTATTATTTAGAAACATTTAGATATCAAACACGTAGAGATTATACCCATTACTACTTATAGCTTATACAGAAATGTAAATACAGGCAAGATACAGTTACAATATGTTTGTCCCTGAGGTTATTAAGGAGGTAGAGTAACATAGAGAGACAATTGATGTAACAGGGTATACATTTTATACATTTCTGTCCCTTTTTGGTAGCCACAATTGAGAATAAGGATTCTTCCTTTTGTCCAGATGCAAGGTCCTCCATTCCTGAGCCGTATGGCAATTCTCAAGTCCCATCTTCCCCCCACCGACTTCTTTGAAGTGGAAAGGAGAAGTGAGAGTTATCTCAGTGGTTTGGTGAAGGAGGGGGTTTAATTTACACCCGTTGTAAAAAGGGCACTTTTAAATGTGGATTCTATCTGTCTGGCAGCCATTTGGGCCATCCAGAGATTCGCCAGATACCGGGGGGGGGGGGGGGTGTCCATTAGCGAGTTTTTATGATTGGGGCGTTGTTTCTTCGGAGACCTCACACTACAATCTAGTACCACCCGGCCAAGTGTCTGGATAGTCACTTCAATGGCTTTTCTCTTACCTTTCACGTACCGATCCGTCTCCCTTTCTAAGTTACGTCCTTTGGCTGTTTACTGTTTTATTTTTCTGCTCATGGCCCTCCACAGCAGATTTTTCTGCTGATTTTTCTCCACAGCAGATTAAAAGTGCCGCACCGCGTAATCACGAGGGAGAGACAGGACCTTGTGTAATTTACGGGCCCTACGCAATTTGTTTAGTGAGCGTATAGGGTGTATAGTGTGTGTGTATGTGTGTGTGTATATATACAGTTAAATACAAAATTATTAGCCCCTTATAAAATATTTCATTATTTTTCAAATAACTCCCAAGTGTTGTTTAACAGAAAGACGATTTATCAACACAGCATTTTAAACATAATACTTTATTCAGGAAGCTTTTAGGGTTTGTAATACAAATAGAAATAAACGTATAACCAAAATTTTAAAAAAGTCTACTGTTAAAAATGATTAGCCCTCTGATGTTAATAGTCAATAGTTTATCCCTTTTGCTTGATAACAGCCTTTAGTCGTTTGTTGTAGTTCTCAACAAGTTTCAAGCATGTCTCCTGAGGAATGACAGCCCATTCTTCCTTAGCAAATCTCTCAAGCTCCTCCAGATTTTTTCTTCTGGCACAAACTCTGGACCCCACAGATTTTTTATTGGATTCAAGTCTTTGCTTTGTGCAGGCCAGTCAAGTACACTCACTTTGCTCATTTGGAGGTATTTCTTAACCAGAGGTGAGGTATGCTTTGGTTCATTATCATGCTGGAAGACAAAATGTTGACCTAAACCAAGTTTTCTTGCAGACTGTCTGAGGTTGTCTTTCAAAATCTTCTTATAGTCTTTCTTTTTCATGTTTCCTTCAACCCTGACGAGATTCACAGTTCCAAATGCACTGAAACATCCCCACAGCATTATACTCCTACTCACCACCATGTTTCACTGTGGGAACGGTGTTCTTGGGGTTGAATGCCTCTCCCTTCTTTCTCCAAACATAGGCAACATCTCTATGGCCAAAAAACTCCAGTTTTGTCTCATCTGACCAAAGGACACGTTTCCAGTATGCATCACATTCCCCCAGGTTGTCCTTAGCAAACTTCATTCTAGCTTGGAGGTGTGTCTTCTTTAGAAGTGGAGTGTTTCTTGGTCGGCAACCTCACAGTTCATTCCTGTTCAGGGCTCTTCGTTGAGACATCAATTCCAGACTTGGCTAGATCATTCACTAGTGTCTTGGCAGTTGTTCTTGGGTCTTTAGAAACCTCTCTCACTAGTTTTCTTTCCAAAGTTTTTGAAATCTTTCGCTTCCTGCTTCTGCCCGTCTTGTTCTCCACTGTGTTGGTCTCTTTAAACTTCCTGATAATGCATCTCACTGCAGTTCTTGACACTTGAAAATGCTTTGATAAACGTGTCTATCCTTTTCCATCTTTATGAGCATTAACAGTTCTTTCTCTCAAGTCCAAACTAATTTATTTTGTCTTTGCCATGATGACAGTGCATATTATTTTACTAGTTGTTTCGCAAGATACTAATCCTCTGCTTAAAGAGCAGTTTAAAGGCTTAAGTAGGTTAATTAGGTTAATCAGGCAAATTAGGTTAATTTGGCCAGTCATTGGACAACAATGGTTTGTTCTATAGCTAATCAAACAAATATTTTCTTAAGGGGACTAATAATACTGACCTTAGCAGTTTACATCATTTGGAAATATTCTAAAAAAAAAAATGTAAAATTTCACAGGGGGACTAGTAATTTTGTCTTCACCTATATATATATATATATATATATATATATATATATATATATATATATATATATATACTCGCCTGTCTGTTTAAATTACTGTTTGCCTTGCCCCTTGAATTATGTTCGCCGCAGATCGACCCTTGACTGTTTTATGGATTACTCTTGTGTCATGTCCTCATATACCAGTTTGCTGATGTCCGACCACTCCGTTACAGAGGAGTGAGGCGGGCAGATCCAAGTGCATGCTTTTATTAAATAGAGACATGGTCAATGACAGACAAAGGGTCGATCAACGGCCGAACGTAACAGACAGGCTAAAGTTCCAGGGCAGCCAGCGAAACAACAAAACAAGATAAACCAGACCAGAATCAGAACACGGAAGAAACAGACTAGAATTAGGAAACAGGAAACTTTGAATGGGCTCCGTAGAGTAGCTAACACTGGGAGAGTGTTAAATGCTAGACAAAACAGGGTTCCTGGGGGTCCTTAAAAAGTCTTCAATTTAGTGATCAAATTTAAGGTCTTAAGACTTTCTTGTATAATTAAAAAAATTTTAATTATGATTAAGAGGTCTTAAATTTTGGGTATGGGATGACCAGAATTGAGATATATCTTAGTTAACGATTAAACTTCAAAGGGGTATGATTTAATTCAATAAACATGAGCGCTGCACGTTCAAAATCCGGTGCTGCGCTGCTTTGTGTACTGCCGTTACCAGGGAAACGCATGTTTATAGTTCCAAATGCGCATGTAGTGTGCTTTTTTAATAAGCCTGTTGTTTTGAGTAGGGTATTCCTGCAATACAGGAGGCTGTAGTTTCAGGTCCACATTTCTACGATCCCATAGTATTATTATTATTAGGGCACAAGCTCAAGGGGCGATGTGCCCTATTGTTTTCCTTAGGATTATTTTTCTTCTTCTTCTTCTTCTTCTTCTTAGGGCCCGAGCCCTAATGGGCGAAGTCCCTCTTGTTTTCCTAAGGATTATTTTTTTTATTAGGGCCCGAGCACTGATGGTGTGAGGACCCTATTGGAATTGCTCCGTTTCTTATTCTTCTTCTTCCGATTCTTCTCCAAAGTGAATCGCATTTTTGAGGGCCTAAACATGCTTGAAAACTCATGAAACTTTGCACACACGTCAGGACTGGCGAAAATTTACATCTGATATGGGTTTCAGAAGTGGGTGTGGCAAAATGGCTCTGTAGCGCCACCTAGAAAACTTTAATGGAGTGCGCCTCGAGCTACGTTTCATGTACGTGTACGAAACTCGGTACATACATGTATCACACCAATCCCTACAAAAAAATCTCCTGGCACAACATCCCAAACCCAACAGTAATTTCCTGTACGATTTTTGTGCAGTTTTTGCCGTTTTCAGACCTCGTATTTTAACGAACTACTCCTACAGTTTTTATCGGATCATCTTCAGATTTGCTGAGTGTGTTCATAAGGCCTTTACAACGCTAAACTGCAAAGCTTTTAAGTTTTCGTCGTAGGGCGTGTCCCTGGCGGCCTGACAAACTTTGATGTTTCGCCATGAAACAGGAAGTTGCTGTAACTCAGGCAAGCAATGTCCAATCTGCCCCAAACTTCACACGTTTATTAACAGTCATGTCCTGAACACATGTCCATGCCAATATTTAGTCATAGCGCCACCTGCTGGCAGCAGGAAGTGGCATGTTTAACACTGTTATGGTCTCCTAGCAGCATATTAAAAAGCATCAGCAAGTGTAAAATAGGCTTGCAAAATGTTATGACATTCTAAAACATGCTAGCAACACTTAGCTAAGTGTTAAAGAATCTTATCAGAATCAGAATCAGAACCAGAATGAGCTTTATTGCCAGGTATGTTTGCACATACTAGGAATTTGTTTTAGTGACAGAAGCTCCACAGTGCAACAGAATGACAATGACAAGAAAAGACACACAGATAATAAAAGAACAATATACAAATATACAGAAAAAGTGCAAAAAGCAAATACTCAATATACAATTTAAATAAACTAAAATAGACAAATGTAAACAATTTATTATGTACAGGTGCAAATTAGAAATGAGAAATGTAAACAAGTATGTGTATTAAATAAATAAATGAATGAATGTATAATAGTGTTATTGTTCCATGTTATTTTTCAAGTGTTCATGAGATGGATTGCTTGAGGGAAGAAACTGTTCCTGTGCCTGGTCGTTCTAGTGCTCAGGGCTCTGTAGCGTCGACCAGATGGCAACAGTTCAAAGAGCGAGTGTGCGGGATGTGAGGGGTCCAGAGTGAGTTTACTAGCCCTTTTGCGCACTCTGGACAGGTACAGATCTTGAAGAGTGGGGAGGGTTGTACCAATGATTCGCTCAGCGCACCGGACTATCCGGCGTAGTCTTCTGAGGTCAGAACTGGTAGCTGAGCTGAACCAGACGGAAATTGAAGTGCACAGGACTGATTCGATGATGGCAGAGTAGAACTGTTTCAGCAGATCTTGTAGTACAGTCTCTGCTGGGCCTTTTTCACAATGGAGTCAGTGTGAATGTCCCACTTCAGGTCCTGAGAAATGTTGTTGCCTAGGAACCTGAATGACTCCACTGTTTTTACAGTGCTGTTCATGATGGTGAGTGGGGGGAGAGCAGGGGGCTTCCTCCTGAAGTCCACGATCATCTCCACTGTTTTAAGCGTGTTGAGCTCCAGGTTGTTGTGACTGCACCATTCAGCCAGCTCTTTAACCTCCTGTCTGTAAGCAGACTCATCACCGTTCTGAATGAGACCAATGAGTGTGGTGTCATCCGCAAACTTCAGGAGCTTGACAGAGGGGTCTTTAGAGATGCAGTCGTTGGTGTACAAGGAGAAGAGCAGTGGGGAGAGAACACAACCCTGAGGGGCGCCAGTGCTGATGGTGCGGGTGCTGGATGAGTATTTTCACAGCCTCACTAGCTGCTGTCTGTCTGTCAGGAAGCTGGTAATCCACTGACAAACAGAGGTGGGCACAGAGAGCTGAGTTAGTTTGGGCAGGAGGAGGTTTGGGATGATAGTGTTAAAGGCTGAGCTGAAGTCCACAAACAGGATCCTTACATAAGTCCCTGATTTATCCAGATGCTGCAGGATGAAATGCAAACCCATGTTTACAGCATCATCCACAGACCTGTTTGCTCGGTAAGCAAACTGCAGGGAGTCCAGTAAGGGTCCGGTGATGTCCTTCAGATAAGCCAGAACCAGTTTTTCAAATGACTTCATGACGACAGACGTTAGCGCCACAGGTCTGTAGTCGTTAAGTCCTGTTATCTTGGTTTTTTTTGGAACGGGGATGATGGTGAAGCGTTTGAAGCAGGCAGGGACTTCGCACAACGCTAGTGATTTATTGAAGATTAGTTGAAATATGGGGGCCAGCTGATCAGCACAGGTTTTCAGACAGGCTGGTGTCACACCGTCTGGGCCTTTTTCCTTTTTCCTTTTGTTCTTTTTGAAGACTTTGCGGACGTCTTCTTTGCTGATTTGTAAAGGAGGGGTGAGGGGGAGGGGGGTTGTTGAAGGTGTAAATGGTGTTTTTTCAAATCTACAATAGAACTCATTCAGTTCATCTGCCAGATGTTGATTGGCCACAGTGCTGGGGGATGGTGTCTTGTAGCCAGTGATGTCCTTCAGACCTTTCCACACTGATAAAGAGTCATGGGAATAGAATTGGTTCCTTAATTTTTCAGAATAATTCCTCTTTGCCGCTTTGATCTCCTTTTCCAGTGTGTATTTGGCCTGTTTATAGAAGACTTTGTCCCCATTCCTGTAAGCATCTTCTTTGGCCTGACGGAGCTGTCTGAGTTTTGCATTGAACCATGGTTTGTCATTGTTGTAGGTTAAATAAGTCCTGGTAGGAATGCACATATCTTCACAGAAACTGATGTATGAAGTTACAGTCTCTGTGAGCTCGTCCAGATTGGTGGCAGCAGCTTCAAAAACACTCCAATCAGTCCATTCGAAACAGGCCTGTAAGGCCCGCTCTGTTTCGGTGGTCCATCTTTTTACAGTCTTTACTACAGGTTTAGCAGATTTAAGTTTTTGCCTGTAGGTTGGTATAAGATGAACCAGGCAGTGATCGGAAAGTCCCAAAGCTGCCCGCGGGACAGAGTGATATGCATTCTTTATTGTGGTGTAGCAGTGATCCAATATATTACTGTCTCTGGTGGGACATGTAACATGCTGACTGTATTTTGGCAGTTCACGGAAGAGATTTGCTTTGTTAAAATCCCCAAGGATTATTAAAACAGAGTCCGGGTGTTTTTGTTCGATTTCTGTGATCTGGTCGGCAAGTTTCTGTAAAGCCAGACTCACGTTCGCGTTCACGTTGTAAACACTCACCAGAATGAACGAGCAAAACTCTCGCGGCGAATAGAACGGCTTGCAGTTTATGAAAAGCGCTTCTAGATCATAACAGCACATTTTGGTTAATACTGTTACATCTGTACACCACCTTTCGTTGATGTAAAAGCACGTCCCGCCGCCACGCAGTTTGAAAAATCCTTATTTGTCCAGGAGAGCAGAAAAAGTTCGTCCGTTTTGTTGGGAAGAGAGAGGAGGTTCGCCAGATGTATACTAGGCAGCGCCGTCCGAAGTCCACGCTGTCGAAGTTTTACGAGCGTGCCGGCGCGCTTTCCCCTTCTGCGCGTCTTAAAGCGCCGGATCAGCGCTGCCACTCCGCCAACTACAGCATTCAGCAAAACGTAAATCCAGTAGGAGGTTTTGAGGTCCGTTCTGCTGAATGTTCAGCAGTTCCTCCCTGGTAAAACTGATCATGTTTGTGAAACAAAAAACAGGAAAAACTAACAAAAACACTAAAACAACTGAGGAGCTCAGCACAGTAAAAATTAAGGAAGATTATTAAATGGTAAATGTAATATAGCTGCATGAGAAATTACTTATATTAGGTTATTTATGTGTGAATATGTGCTTGATGTTTCATTGATTATTAATGCAATGAAACAGGAAGTTACTGTAACTCAGGCAGGCAGTGTCTAATCTGCCCCAAACTTCACGTTTAATAACAGTCACGTCCTGAACACGTCCATGCCAATATTTAGTCATAGTCATAGCGCCACCTGCTGGCAACAGGAAGTAACATGTTTAACACTGTTATGGCCTCCTAGCAGCATATTAAAAAGCATCAGCAAGTGTAAAATAGGCTAGCAAAATGTTATACACATTCTAAAACATGCTAGCACACTTAGCTAAGTGTTAAAGAATCTTATTAATGCAATGAAACAGGAAGTTACTGTAACTCAGGCAGGCAGTGTCTAATCTGCCCCAAACTTCACATGTATGATAAGAGTCCAGACTTGAACACATCTAAAGGCCAATACTCTGTTACAATCATAGTGCCACCTGCTGGAAACAGGAAATTGCTTTTTTTACACATGCAGTGTCCGATCTGCCCCAAACTTCACTTGTTTAATAAGAGTCCTGACTTGAACACATCTAAAGGCCAATACTCTGTTACAATCATAGCGCCACCTGCTGGAAACAGGAAATTGCTTTTTTACACACGCAGTGTCCGATTTGCCCCAAACTTCACTTGTTTGATAAGGGTCCTGACTTGAACACATCTAAAGGCCAATACTCTGTTACAATCATAGTGCCACCTGCTGGAAACAGAAAATTGCTTTCTTTACACATGCAGTGTCTGATCTGCCCCAAACTTCACATGTATGATAACACTCCTGACCTGAAGACATTTTTATGCCCATATTCAGTTATAGTCATAGTGCCACCTGCTGGCAACAGGAAATTACTTCTGTTACACTAACCTTAACCTACAATATCCGATCTGCACCAAACTTCACATGTTTGCTTAGAGTCCTGGCCTGAACACATCTACATGACAATATGCAGTTTTAGTTATAGCGCCACCTGCTGGGAACATGACATTTTATGTTTTACACTAACTCAAACATGCAATGTCTGATCTGCCCCAAACTTCACAGGTTTGATAAGGGTCCTGGCCTGAAGGCATATACGTGCCAATATTCAGTTACAATCATAGCGCCACCTGTTGGCAACATGAAAATCACTCAATAACTCAACCATACCATGTTCAATCTGCACCAAACTTCATATGTCTGATGACAGTACTGGCCTGAAGACATCTACATGACAATATCCATTTATAGTGATAGTGCCATCATCTGGCAGCAGGAAGTTGGGTACATATAGAAGGAATATGTCAGTCATTTATATTTACCACTTTGGATGCATAAATTGGTCAACGTTTGCCACCAGTCAGCGGTGAGCCCGGGTGCGAGGGCCCGTTCATCGCTGCTTGCAGCTTTAATTAATTAATTTTTTTTAACCTTCCGGGGGGCTTTTCGGGGGCTTAACATGCTCAAAAACTCTTGAAATTTTGCACACACATTGGACGCCGCAGAGGCTGGGAACCAGGCGTGGCACAGGGGCTCTACAGCGCCCCCTGGAACACAGTCGGAAAACTTGATGTATAGCGCACACATACTTTCACATATTCATATGAAAATCGGTACACATATAGATCTCACTAAGCCAAACATCTTTCGTACTCTATGTCATGCTACACCCAACAGGAAGTGAGCTATTCAGGGCTGTTTAAAAAACACATGCTGTGGAATTTGATATACTCCTCCCAGGATTTTCATAGGATTGTCACCAAACTCAGTCAGCATGCTATCAAGACATTGGGGATGCTAAATTGCAAAAAGAATTTTGATATCTCAAACAGTTTGGTCGTGGCAAGGCGACGGAGTTATGGCGAGAAATGAGAAACAGGAAGTGTCTAATAACTATTGCATACATTGTCTGATTCTGATGAAACTTAATCAGTTTGTTCGTTATATGATGCCGATCGCATAGATGTAACTATTAGGAGTCCAAGTTATAGCGCCACCAACTGGCTGTAGGAAATTTTCAAAATGCTTTAAATTCAAGATCTTCATTTCACTCAATTTGCTTCAAACTTCATCAGTATAATGTGAAAACACGGCCGATAAGAATCTGTAAACAGGTTGTCGATACATTAAAAGCTGTTTCCATGGCAACGCGTCAAATTTGAACATTTGTTTCCTGTGTTTTTGAGGCAGTTAACATGCTTAGAATTCGGTGAAACGCAACACACATATCAACATTAATGATAGTTAGACACTGGCAAAAGCTCATAAATGGGCGTGGAGGAGGCACTCTATAGCGCTACCTTTTGACAATATTTGGAGGTTAGTTTTTCTTACAGTCACCAATCCACAGGTTCACAAAGGCAATCCTCCTAGGAGCACAGGGGAACAGGCACGACAGAGAGAAGATCCACAGAGCAGCTTCCATGCAACTTCGATTCCAGCCGGTGAGTGAATGCAATTTAGCATCCCCAATGTCTTGATAGCGGTGTTGACATGGTGATTTATTAAAGTAATAGTAAAAATGACAACCATAATTTTATTATATCTTTAAAATGCAACATTCAAACTCTTTCAAACTTTTTTTTTTTCATACAGAGAACTAGTCATTCTGAAGAAGTATGCAAGAATTCAACAAAATCCAAAATTTTATGAATTAAAGAAAATTAAAACACAAATAGATATGTAGTTTACTTTTATATAATTACAGAAACAAATACATAAAATAAGTTAATATGTCCTTTACTGGTAATATAGTTTATATAATTTGTCACACCATCAACACGCTCCCTCAGCCCCAGTCACCGCGATCAGTCACAATCCAGTCAATCCCTAACGCACTGCACCCGTGAACCATCACCGGAGTTCTAATCACCAACACCTGCACCAGCAATCACTCACACCCTTTATATACTCACCTCTGTCATTCACTCACCGGCTGGAATCGAAGTTGCATGGAAGCTGCTCTGTGGATCTTCTCTCTGTCGTGCCTGTTCCCCTGTGCTCCTAGGAGGATTGCCTTTGTGAACCTGTGGATAAACAAACACACCGATCTAAGGGAAGTGACTCTTGCTTGTGCTGGTGCTTGCTATGAACTTGAACTCACCTGCTGAGCTGTGTTTGAAGATTCATATGCTAGATACCTCACTCACCTGTCTCACCTGTTCAAAGTGTGTATATATCACAATAAATATCACGAAGTTAATATCCGCCTTCTCTTCTCTATGTGTGGATGTAACAGGATTCCAGCCCGCACAAAACGTACTGCAATTCTCCCATGGATGTTAATGCTGCAACTACCGGAGCTTCGTCGGATCCATTCGCGGAAATGGTGAACGCTCTCCGTCAGTCTATGCAATCCATTTCCTCAGCTACCGGAGCTAATGCTTTGGCGATTAGTAGCACACCCCTCTCTCGCCCCATGAGTTATTCCGGTAACCCAGGCAGCTCCTTCAAAGCTCCCTTTTCATTGAAGCCAATGCATACGATTTCCCCAATGAAATCTCCAAAGTCGCCTTCTTTATAACCCTCCTCACTGGACGAGCGCTTCAATGGGCGGAGGCGCTCTGGAATGCGAAAAGCCCCACACTGTCATCATTCAACGTGTTCATTAATAATTTCAAGGAAGTGTTCGGAGTAGCTCTCACTCCCCTCTCAGTCCACGATGAACTCATAAACTTACGTCAAGGTTCTTCCGACATTCACGAATATACCTTACGTTTCCGAGCACTAGCAGCCAACAGTGGTTGGAACCAGATTGCCCTCCTAGCGGCGTATCGTAAAGGACTCAAGCCACAAATCCGCAAACAAATGGTTATTTATGATGATAACGCCCACCTAGAAACTTTCATCAAGAAAGTGATTAACGTCTCTCAACATCTCTCTGCCTGTACTCCAGCTGTGTCATTAACCAGTTCCCCACCATCCAGAGTGTCTTCGCCCCAATGGGACACAGAGGAACCCATGATCACTGATTCCTACCATCTAGATGCTTCAGAATGGAGGCGCCGGAACCGAGACAGGCTATGCCTGTATTGTGGAGAAGCCACGCACCTCATCAACACCTGCCCTGTCCGTCCGCCTCGCCCAATGGTGAGCACAGTTACACTTACTCCTTCCGTATCTCACATACCACATATCAAGGCCAGTTGTTGATTCTCGTACTCTCCCCATACATGTGCTGGTGGACTCTGGAGCGGCAGGCACCTTCATCCCTTCTCACTACGTCACTAAATATCGTATACCCACTGTCCTCAATGAAACCAGGTACCAGATCACCACCATCCAGGGCTCACCGTTGGGCGATGGCAAAATATCCCGGAGGACCAAGGAATTAAATCTCATCACCCACCATAATCACCATGAAAAACTCACTCTTCTTGTACTTCCCCGAGCAACCGTCGATGTTATCCTGGGCAGACCGTGGCTCATGAAGCACCATCCACGCATCGACTGGAGCACAGGGGAAATCCTGGAATGGAGCGCGGAATGCAAGAGCCACGGCTACAACTGTCTATCACCAGGTTCAAAACCTCTGATCCGCTCCATCTACATTCACTCCACCAAAATTGAGAGCCCAGCCATTCACACCTCCGTTGACATCCCTGCCGTCTATCATTCATTCTCCGACGTCTTCAGCAAAGAACGAGCCACTCAATTACCCCCTCATCGGCCCTGGGATTGTAGTATCGACCTGCTGCCAGATGCCAAACTACCGCACGGAAAAATCTACCCTCTTTCCCGTCCTGAGCATGAAGCAATGGAGGATTACATCAAGGAGGCTCTCCATCAGACCTTCTTCTATGTTTCCAAGAAGGATGGCGGTCTCCGGCCCTGTATAGATTATCGTGTGCTGAATGACGCGACTGTCATGTTTGCCTATCCACTCCCACTCGTACGGCTGCCCTAGAGGAACTCCGTGAAGCTCGTGTGTTCACCAAACTCGACCTCCGCAGTGCATACAATCTGATCCGTATCCGAGAGGGAGACGAGTGGAAGACCGCCTTCATCACCCCTGCTGGCCACTATGAATATCAGGTAATGCCCTATGGACTTGCCAACAGTCTGTCCATATTTCAAAATTTCATGAATGAAATCTTCCGTGACTACCTCCACCGTTTTACCATAATTTACATTGACGACATTTTGATTTACTCCCGTAATATGGAAGAACACCAAACCCATGTCCGTCAAGTCCTCCAACGCCTCCGGGTACACCAACTCTATCTAAAAGCCGAGAAGTGTGAATTCCATCGGTCCACCATCTCCTTCCTCGGGTATGTGATCTCTGCGGAGGGAGTTCATATGGAGCCAGGTAAAGTGGATGCTGTGGCTAACTGGACGGAGCCTAAGACAGTGAAGGAGCTACAACGTTTCCTCGGCTTTGCAAACATTTACCGCCGCTTCATTAAAAACTACAGCCTTCACTCTGCACTCCTGACTTCTCTACTGAAAGGAGGACAACGAGTATTACACTGGACGTCTGAAGCTCAACAAGCCTTCAACCATCTCAAGTATATGTTTACCACAGCACTCATCCTCAAACATCCAGACCCATCACTACCCTTCGTAGTGGAAGTGGACGCAGCAGACTTAGGAGTTGGAGCCATCTTGTCACAGTGGTCTGGTGAACCCCGCTCACTCCATCCGTGTGCGTACTTCTCCAGAAAGCTCACCCCGGCGGAACAGAACTACAGTATAGGTGATCGCGAGCTGCTTGCCATCAAGCTTGCCCTCGAGGAGTGGCGGCATTGGCTGGAAGGAGCCCAATTCCCCTTCACGGTTGTCACCGATCACAAGAATCTCCAATACCTCCGAAATGCCAAGAGACTCAATGCCCGTCAGGCTCGCTGGTCATTGTTCTTCGCCCGCTTTAACTTCCAGATCACCTATCAACCAGGTCACAAGAACACAAAAGCAGATGCTTTGTCTCGCATGTACTCACCTGAACCTGCCGTTGATGTTCCTGACCCAGTTTTACCTCCCTCTGTTTTCCTAGCGCCCATCCTTTGGCAGTTGGATGAGGAGATCCGAGCCGCCACCCTCAAGGAACCCGCTCCACAGGGAGTTCCCCCGGGCCTCACCTATGTCCCCAGGAGCCACCGACTCCCTCTGCTGGATAGTACGCACACGTCTCCTGGCTCAAGACACCCTGGCAGCAGGCGAACTCTCTCGCTCCTCCAGCAGAAGTACTGGTGGCCTGACATGGCTAGTGACTTCATCCGGTACGTCCGTGGATGCTCGGTCTGCGCCGTCACCACCACACCTCGCCATTTACCCGAAGGTAAACTGCAACCTTTCCCCATTCCCCGCCGACCCTGGACACACCTGGGAGTGGATTTTGCAAAAGACTTACCTCCCTCTCGAGGTTACACAACTATCCTTGTTGTTGTAGACTGTTTCTCAAAAGCCTGCAAACTAATCCCTCTGGTCTTCCCACAGCTCTCGAGACAGCTGAAGCGCTGTTTACTAACGTGTTCCAGAACTATGGGCTCCCGGAGGACATTGTATCTGACAGGGGGCCACAGTTTATCTCCAGGGTCTGACGGACCTTCTTCCAGCTTCTCGGAACCTCAGTCAGCTTGTCATCAGGATATCACCCCCAAACCAATGGCCAGACCGAGCGGAAGATTCAGGAGATCTCCTGGTATCTCCAGACTTACTGCTCACAACATCAGGACACCTGGAGCCAGTATCTACCGTGGGCTGAGTATGCTCAAAATTCCCTCTGTTGAACATCTACTGGTTTGACCCCATTTCAATGTATTCTAGGATACCAACCATCTCTGTTCCCATGGACCGGTGAGACCTCTGAGGTGCCCACGGTAGATCACTGGTTCCAGGAGAGCGAGAGGGTGTGGGACTTCAGCAGGCAGTACAGAGACACACGGAAACCGCCAACCGTTGCAGGTTACCCAATCCTACTTACCTCCCTGGAGACAAGGTATGGCTCTCTACCCGGGACATCCACCTCCGTCTGCCCTGCAAAAAGCTGAGTCCCCGCTACATGGGGCCATTCACCATCCATTCACAAATCAATCCCGTCACTTACCGACTAAACTTACCTCCACGCTACCGGATCTCCCCCACGTTTCATGTCTCCCTACTCTAACGTCACACTGACCCAGTCTTTCCTCCTTCCACAGAGCCGGAGCCGCCTCCCCCTCCAAACCAGCCTGAAGTCCTCGGAGATAACATCTACCAGGTCCAAGAGATCCTCGACTCTCGGCGGCGGAACGGCCAACTCCAGTACCTCGTAGACTGGGAGGGGTTCGGACCCGAGGAGAGATCGTGGGTACCCCGCAACGATATCCTGGACCCGGTTCTCCTCGAGGAATTCCATCGTCAACATCCGGAACGCCCAGCTCCCAGAGGTCGAGGTCGTCCCCATCGCCGCTCTTGGGTGCCTGGAGTCACCCGTGGATTGGGGGGTAGTGTCACACCATCAACACGCTCCCTCAGCCCCAGTCACCGCAATCAGTCACAATCCAGTCATTCCCTAACGCACCGCACCCGTGAACCATCACCGGAGTTCTAATCACCAACACCTGCACCAGCAATCACCCACACCCTTTATATACTCACCTCTGTCATTCACTCACCGGCTGGACGCTGGACGCATGGACGCTGCTCTGTGGATCTTCTCTCTGTCGTGCCTGTTCCCCTGTGCTTCTAGGAGGATTGCCTTTGTGAACCTGTGGATAAACAAACACACCGAAGGGAAGTGACTCTTGCTTGTGCTGGTGCTTGCTATGAACTTGAACTCACCTGCTGAACTGTGTTTGAAGATTCATATGCTAGATACCTCACTCACCTGTCTCACCTGTTCAAAGTGTGTATATATCACAGTAAATAACACAAAGTTAATATCCGCCTTCTCTTCTCTATGTGTGGATGTAACATAATTCACATTTCACAAATGCTTATAGATCACAATTTTTTTTTTTTTTTTTAAATGGTTATGGATCATAAAATGTGTTATTAACAATTTACAATGAGGTCTCTTTTTTGGTTAACATTAATTAATGCATTAACTATATGAACTAACAATGAACAATACATTTTTACAGTATTTATTAATCTTTTTTAGAGTTGGTTAATAAAAATATTCCTGTTCATGTTAACTCACAGTGCATATAAACTAATATGAAAATACAACTGTGCATTTTAATAACATAATACATGTTGAACTTAGCATTTATTAGTGTTAATTATTATTATCTAATTACTTTTCTTGTTAACTAATATAATTAACCTATTCACACATGGAGGTCACTACAGTGGACAGTTATTTGGAAATATCACACTGGTCTTTTGTATCAATTAATGACCTTGCTATTCCATGTTAACTTGTCGGTAACGGTTATCAAGATACATTTCCATAATTTTCTATAAAGATAGATATGCACAGTTTCCCTAAAGTTGTATTGTTGATTTTTTTGTGTGTCTGTGTGTGTTTAACTCTGTTGATGTCGTAGTGTAACCCTTTAAAAATTATTATTATTATTATTATTATTATTCGTCAAGGTTTTGGGGACTTTTGGGGCCCTTAACATGCTCATTTTGAAATGAATATTAATGAACTTTAATAAATGCTATATAATTATTGTTCATGTTAAGTAACATAATTAACCCTTTCACGCATGCAGGTCACTATCCTGGACAGATATTTGAAATCTGTTTTGAACCATTTAAGTTGTAGCACAGCGTATGAACCCCCCTTTCATTGCTGTAACCCTTAATTTTTGGAAAAATCAGGATGTGGAATTTTAAATACTCCTATCAGGAAAAATTATAAATTCACACCAGGCTTTTTCTGCATGATGCCAAGATACTGAAGATGCTAAATTGCAAGCGGATTTGGGATATCTGGAACGGTGTTGATGTTGTGACCTATTAAAGTAACAGTAAAAAAGATAACTATAATTTTATTATATCTTTAAAATGCAGCATTCAAACTTTTTCAAACTTTTTTCATACAGAGAACTATTCATTCTCAATAAGTATGCTAGAATTATAATAATAATTAGAATTACTAGAAATTTAACCAAAATCCAAAGCTCTATGAATTAAAGAAAATTAAAAAAACAAGTAGACATCTCATCTCACTCTGCCCCTATGTGTGTGTGTGTGTGTGTGAGAGTCAGAGTGGGCGACAGACAGGGAATATTTAAACTCTTGCTAGTTTATTCATTAAGATGTGAAATATTTATTTTTAAACTATATGGTTATTCTTTGTAAGGCATCATTTTAATTATTTTTTCTTTCTGCATCATTCTCTCTGTCCTCCCTTCTGGTGGTACACATAGATGAAGACTGTAATACCCAGGATGATCACCGGATGGAGACGTAGGTTAAGATATCTTTTAACTCAGAAAGAAAAATACATTCACAGAATCAATTGATATGTACAGTACTGTCAGTATACTTTTACATAATGATTATAGAAATGCTTATGGAGCAATTTTTTCCTACATGGTTAAAGGTCATAAAAATGTGTTTTACAATGAGGTCTCTTTGGTTAACATTAGTTAATGCATTAACGAACAGTGAATAATGTATTTTCACAGCATTCATTAATCTTTAATTATTAATTTTAGCATTAGTTAATAAAAATATCCATGTTCATGTTAATTCACAGTGCATATAAACTAATATTAAGTGTGCATTTTAATAACATGTTAATACATTTTTAAATTAATATTAATTAACTTTAATAAATGCTATATAATTATTGTTTATTAACTAACATAATTAACCCTTTAATTACCCTTAAATAACGTCCTTAATTAACGCATGCAGGTCACTACCCTGGACAGATATTTAAAAGCTGTTTTGAACCATTTAAGATGTAGCACAATGTCTCAACCACAGACTGGTGAACCCCCTTTCATTGCATTAACCCTTAAAACCACACAGCCTTGCTGTAAATCCATGTGCCCGCTGTGCACTGTTTTCCTGATGGCACTGGGGTAGCGCTTACACTATTGGCTTGTGCTCGTGATCGCTGCTTGCAACTATATTTATTATTATTATTATTTATTTGTTATATATATGCATTTATGTATTAACAGCTCATACTATTTATAGCACTTGCTATTTAATTCTGGATATTATGATTTTTTATATTATTATATATTATGATATTATTTTTAAGGAAATATATAGTTATCTGTTTAGTCTATATAGTTATAGTTTAATTATATTAACTTAATTATTGTCCTAACCAACTCCTATCCCTAAAATTACCCCTGGGTAACCCCCTTGAAATATTAACCTAATTAATTTCAATATATTCTATTTTTTTTTTTTTTTTTTATTTTCTTGGAAAGAAAGACTTGTGTCTGAGTGAGACTTCAGTTCATATCCAGTTCAGTTCACGTCTGACCCACTTAACAAAGTGCAGTTAACGGTAAAACAAGTGCTTTATAAATTAATGTTTATTAGAACTTTAATAAGTGGGGTCGACGGTCGCGCCGGCGCGACCAGCTCACTTTTTTTAAGATCAGTGCGAAAGATACTAAAATTGCTCTGTCGATATTAGTCACACAAATACGAGTTATACATCATTCAAAATGGTTAAGTGTATACTTTTTTGTGTGTACACTCAGAATAACAACTGAACTTTGTTCTTTTTTTAAATAAAGAAAAAAGACGGGGTGTTTTTTCTGTCTTCAGCGTCTCCGCGCACTGCGATTAGAAACGCTTCAATAAATGTATCTTTAACTTGGTGGAGGCTCAGCACACAGACAGTTAATATACATGGATAGAAAGCTTAATATCTCTACTTTTAAATAAAGCAAGTCTTGTCGAAAACAAATGTTCTGTTATAAAGTAATCCGTATGAAACCAACAACATGTTGAGTTTTGCACTCAGTGTTCATTAACGATAATGAAGTTGACGCCTCAGCTTTTGATATGATAATTAGCCATGTGCGCCGCGCGGGAATGTTAACGCCCACATCACCGCAAACTAACTTTGAGAATTCATCGCGTTCATCTCAGCTACTGTTCGCTTATGGAAGAAGACACACTGAGAGGACTAAACACTGAATTCACCAGATGAAGAACAGAATGCGATGCGCGGCTGATCCACGTGACGCGATCGTTCTGATGAGCAAGTAATGTTTCTTATTTGCATTAGTTAACGTGCTATTCTCACATATACTTGAACACATAGCTGTGTTTTTCTAAAACTATAACTCCTGGCTAAAAGGTTTGAAATCGAGTGAAAAGGATAGGTACAATTCATATAATAGGCTACTACACAATTCATTGTATCTAAATTCTTACGACGCAATGAAGGTTTCATGCTCTATAGGCTGTAATATAAAACAAAATATATAAGTAATAGGACTGTACTGTTTTTAGTGATCGCATACCTGCATCACATATGACTCTTCACTTGAATCTGAGGTGGTTGTATTAACATTATTTGTACGGAATACCAGGGGTAGTTCAGTTTTTGCGGTCGAGTAAATGCACAGATATAATAATTCACTGATGTAATTATATGTGCGTCGCCATAATATTGAAGTATATGTACTTGTTTGACGTTACTAAATAATAATATAGATTCTCTAATTGTTATCTGAGTGCTGCTCACACTGCAAAAAAATCTCTATCTTAGATTTTTGTCTTGTTTCCATTCAAAATATTTAAAAATTCTTAAATCAAGAAGGATTTTCTAGACAAGTAAACAATGTCTTGTTTTCAGGCACTAGAAAATTAAGTGAGTTTTTGCTTGAAACAAGCAAAATAATCTGCCAATGGGGTAAGCAAAATAATCTAGCCTTCTGTTTGAAATAAGATTATTTTGCTTACCCTATTGGTAGGTTATTTTGCTTGGTTTAAGACAAACCTCACTTAATTTTGACTTATTTTTTCTGAAAACAAGACAATAATTTTTACTTGTCTAGAAAATCCTTCTTGATTTAAGAATTTTTAGATATTCTGGCTGGAAACAAGACAAAAAAATCTAAGCTAGAAAAGCAGTTTTTTTGCAGCGCACCCTTTTTTTTAACAGATTTGCTAGTGAAAAATGTTAATATATCTTCACATTTTTAGCACAGCAAGCAAGGCACAACACTTTTCCACATAGAGGAATTACAAAGAAATAGATGAAAATCTTTGAGCATTCTCACATTCTTTCTTCACAGTGCTCCAACTTGATGGGCGAACATTACCTTTGATGGGGGGAACATTAGCCATTGTGGGAGTGTCTTTTGTCTCTCCTTGTGTGAATTACATGAATATTCAGAGCTATTAACACTCCCATGAATATGGCAATGCTGGCCAAAAAACTTACTTTCAAAATTCTAATTATTATATCTTTGTTTGTGATGAAGTGGTTGGAATGATTCTCACATCATTGTGAAGTAAATATTCTAGCTTACAAGACTGATTACTCAAATGATTTCGTCAGAACTATTCAGTAGGTTTTTTTAGGCCATCTTTTAGATGAATGTTTTTTCCTAAAATGTGCTAACCACGCATAATATTTTTTTTCTACAAAATGCAAACATGTACATCTATCTTTCTCACATATTATTGTAGCACAGTGTGTGCTGAATACAAGAAAAATACATATGGGCAAATAGTATGTTATAAGTAGCTGAAATAAGCACAAATGTCAGGGCATGTCAGCACACCTCAAGGGCCCCAAAATCACCTCAGACCCCAGAGGGTTAAATACTGTGGGTGAAAGTGGAATCAGCTGGAGGTGATTAGTACTCAGGTGACGGGGTGCGCTGTAATTGGCTGGGTGGTGTACCTGACCAGTCTGTGACACCCTGCTCATATGGTATTAATTTTGAGCTTAAAAATCCTGCAGCAACCCGGTCAATACTTAGCGATCTGAACGAGGAAGTCCAAGACTTAAATAGTGTGTTTGATTGGTAGCAGCTGTGTGTGTGTGTGTGTGTGTGTGTGTGTGTGTGTAATCAGTGCCATGGATGATGGGAAATGTAGTCCAGGGTGTAGTGCAACAGTCTGTGTAATGTGAATGACCTCTGTAAAGGTTTTCAGGCGCTCCTAAACACAATACAATCCAGGTGAGCGGTGGAGTGGGCCAGGGGAGGGGATGTAGGACCAGGTCCATGTGGAGGACCTGGGGACTGAGGCAGGACCGGCAGAGCAGGGAGCCAGGGCGGAGTCAGCAGAAAAGCAAAGCTGAGGACCACCAGAGCAGGACAGACAGCCGCCACCTCAGATGATTCTGCCGCGGGTGTCGATGATTCTGGAGATTTGGCAGCTGAATGCAGCCCAAACACAACAAATAGTGATCCCCACAGTGGGAAGTGCTACAGACAGGGGACACAGTTTAAGAGCAGGAGGGCTGAAGTAAGTTGGGGATACCAGCTGTGCGTGAGGACATCACTCATACTGGATATCAATCTAGGACAATAACAGTCTGATTTTGAAGATCCCGGTGCAGCAGACAGGACGTGACATGACTCTGGAAGATCAGCAAAGACGTGATGAGACTTTGGACGGTCAGCAGTGACGTGACGAGACTCTGGATGGTCAGCAGTGACGTGAGCTCACAGGCAACAAAGCGTAGTCCGAAAACTGAGCAAGTGATCTCTATCGAAATACAGTCTGGAAGATCTGAATAGTTCACGATGGCTAAAAATTCGCAAATATAATTATCTTTTGTTTGCGGACCTTGTTTAAGGGCAAATAAAATACTTGATGTGTCCATACCTGGCCAATGTGCAGCGTTTGTTGCGCACAGCTGAACCACGGCGTGTGTACTGCAAATACAGGCGAGTATTGTTTAGTCGGTCATGCTTTGCAGTTGTTCTCCAACAACTGTCTGTCATGTGCTTTGATTTATGATATGGGCAGCATGCTGTGATGCGGCAAGATACAAAATAATCTTAAAGTTAATAAATGCCTCTATTTTTAATCATTTAAATAGGCCATTTAAGTTTGGACAATAACTCTGTGTAGTTGATTTGGTGCAATATTTTATTTATTTTTATTATTATTATTATTATTATTATTATTTTTTTTTTTTGTAATGTTGTTGCCTAGATTTAAGTAGCAGATGAGAAATGCTAAATTATTTTAGACAAAGGTCTAAATGATTCTCAGTCAGATTCTCAGATAATTCAAGCAACAGTTTTTTAATAACTAAAAGAGTATGTAAAAGTATGATATTTGGGGTAAAAATCGCCCCTGCTGTTGGGGCTAAAGGCACGATAATATTATGTTGGGTGTCCACCTTAGAGATAATCACCATGTTTATAATGAAAACATCATATTTAAAAACATGATATTAAATACATCATATAAAATACCATGTGTTTTTACTACTGTAAATCTATATTAAATTATAATGGGATCTCATTCAATGCTTTCAGAATCTTCACTTTTTAAAATGATTTTGTTTCTGTATCTTAAAATGTTTTATATTTACATATTTTAATGACAGTAGCCTATAGTTATTTATGTATTGATTCTTTTATTTCGCAAAATAAGCAGAAAATAGTACAAACTTTGCTAATGTGGTTGTTTTGAAGAAGTATTAAGTTAGACATTATAAAAAAACAAAAAAACATTATTTTAGCTAAAGTATACTGTGTGCCTTTTGCCCCATGCCGGTGAGATGTTTACCCTGTGATTGTGAAACACGAAACTCACTTCCATGATTTTATGGTGAAATTGTTATTTAATCAGGTCAATTTTGGTCAATTCAGGTAAAAAAAAACAATGCACTGCGACTTTAATCCAGCGTAAGCGGCATAGCAAAAATGGACTCGGCGCCGAAATTATCACGGCACTGCCGCTTCTGCTCCTGCTACACAATGCCACGCCACCACTAGACAATACTCTGCGATCTGAGCAAGGAAGTCCAAGGCTTATATACTGTGTTTGATTGGTAGCAGCTGTGTGTGTGTAATCAGTGCAATGGATGATGGGAAATGTAGTCCTCTGGTGGTGCATCCCCAGTACTTCAGCTGGGCCCCTTCAGTATTGGCTAAAACCGAGAGTTCCATCCCATGCATGACATTACAGACGCCTCCGTATCAGGGTGAATCAAGCCTGTGTCATAGCCCTCGTCCCTTGGAAAACATTCAGTGGATGGAACAGGGTGTCCCCCTGGACTTGGCGTGCAGACGGAAGGTAGTCTCGACAGTTGCCAACTCAGGTCGGGGGGCGCTGTGCGATGGCAGACATGCTTTTGGCCACTGGTCGAAAACACAAAGTCACCTTCACATCAACTGCCTCGAAATGCTAGCAGTATGTTTAGGCCTTCACACCTTCCAGTCAGAGTTGCAGTACACACGCCATGGTTCAGCTGCACGCAACAGACGCTGCACATTGGCCAGGTATGGACACATCAAGTATTTTATTTGCCCTTAAACAATGTCCGCGAACACTAGATAATTATATTTGCAAGTTTTTAGCCATCATGAACTATTCAGATCTCCCAGACTGTATTTTGATAGAGCTCTTTTGTGATGACATTAATGAACCGCTGAAGTCTGAGCTTAGATGCGAGGGTCCACGTTCATCACTTGCTTAGTTTTTAGACTACGCTTTGTTGTCTGTGAGCTCACGTCTGGTGGTGAGCGGACTGAAGAACACAGACCAGATTTGTGACACTAGTGTCTTGATTGCAATACTACTTTATCTTTGGAGCTCATGGGAAACAGCTGCATCAGCTTTTCCGTAAGCACCATCTAGTGTCATAAAGTGGATTTGCAGAGACACATATTTAGCTTGTGTAAAGTTTTTGCCTAGCTAAAAAACAGACCGAATTTGCATGCCCTGCTGTAATTATTGACCAGTTGATGAAAATTTTTTATGCCGTCTCCCCGATCGCCCTGATCCCACATTTTATCAGGTGAATCAGGGCACAGAGACACAAGGTTCTGTTAGTGGCCCCGTTCTGGAAGAACCAGCATTGGTTTGCAGATATTTTTTGGCTGTGGCCCATTCCCCTGAGACGAGACCTCCTCTCTCAGGTGAACAGGACAGTATGGCACTCCCAGCCAGAGCTGTGGGCTCTGCATCTATGGCCTCTCGATGGGAGCCTTCAAACCTCCCAGAGAACATCCTAAACACCATATCTCAGCCCCATAAGAGTAAGAGCCCACTCGACTAGAGCCGTGGCCTCGTCTTGGGCGTGTGGTCTAGCAGAGTATCCATGGCGGAAATTTGTGCGGTGGCTGGCTGGGCCTCTCTGTCCACATTTACCAGGTTTTATAATCTGGAGGAACACCGGATAAACAACTGTTTAATGAAGCTCAAGTTCAAGAGCTTGTGGAGAAACAGATTATCCAAACCTCTGTCTCATCATGGTCAGCACCGGTGGTTGTTGTACCACAAAAGGACGGGAGTTCTAGTTTTTGTGTTGATTATCAGGGTCATTATGCAAAGACACATCTAGATGCCTACCCAATGCCCCAAATTCAGAACATTTTAGAGTCTTTGCATGGTGCCACTGTTTTTAGCACACTTGATTTAAAAAGTGGTTACTGGCAGATGGAAATGGAAGCAGACCGTATTGAGAAGACAGCCTTCATTACCTCCTCAGGTTTATATGAATTTCTTTCTCTCCTGTTTTGGCTAAAAAAAACTCTGCTGCATCGTCCCAAAGACTCATGGAACACGTGTTAAGGGAAGTCAAAGGAAAGTGCTGCAAGGTCTATATTGAAGACATTGTTGTCTATTCTAGTAACATCACTGACCATTTCCAGAATCTTCAGCAGGTTTTTGCATGTTTTCATAAAGCAGGTCTTATCCTGAATCTTAAAATATGTAACTTTATCCAACACTCACTTTCATTTCTTGGACACATTTTGAGACCTGAGGGAGTGAAAACTGATCCAGCCATTGTCTCTGCCATTGAATCGTTTCCTGTTCCTCAAAACCTCAAAGATGTACAACGGTTTTTATGTTTGGCCGGTTGGTATCATTGGTTTATCCCAAGTTTCTCTGAAAGAGCAGCCCCATTGCATGCATTGAAACAAAAGAATGTCAAGTGGGAATGGACTGAGCAATATCAGCAGCAATTGACAGCCGTGGCAGCCGTGGCCTAATGGTTAGGGAGTCTGACTTGTAACCAAGAGGTTGCGAGTTCGAGTCCCAGGTCCGGCAGGGATTGACAGTGGGGGGAGTGAATATCCAGCGCTCTCTCCATCGTCAATACCACGACTGAGGTGAGACCCCCAACTGCTCCCCGGGCGCCGCAGCAATGCAATGGCTGCCCACTGCTCCGGGTGTATGTTCACGGTGTGTGTGTGTGTGTGTGTGTTCACTACTGTGTGTGTGCACTTGGATGGGTTAAATGCAGAGCACAAATTCCTAGTATGGGTCACCATACTTGGCCTCACGTCTCGTCACTTTCACTTTCACTTTGACATTAAACAAGCACTCATGCAAGCATTTTAGCCAGCCATTCAGAGTTCAGACTGACGCAAGTGATATTGGCCTTGGAGCAGTCCTTACTCAGGATATTGAAGGGGAAGAGCATGTTGTTGCTTTTGCATCACGTTTGTTAAGGGGCGTTGAAAAGTCCTACTCTGTTTCAGAAAAAGAATGTTTAGCAGTTGTACGGGTAGTAGAAAAATGGAGGCAGAATCTGGAGTGGAGAGAATTTGAAGTCATCACCGTCCATTATTACTTTAAGAACTGAAGGTCAGTCAGTCTGGAAAATTGCAAAAACTTTGAATGTGTCCCCAAGTGCAGTTGCAAAAACCATCAAGCGCTATGATGAAACTGTCTCACATGAGGAGCGCCCCAGGAAAGGAAGATCAAGAGTCACCTCTGCTGCTGAGGATAAGTTCATCCGAGTCACCAGCCTCAGAAATCGCAAGTTAACAGCACCTCAGATTAGAGCCCAGATTAATGCCACACAGAGTTCTACTAGCAGACACATCTCCACATCAACGGTTCAGGGAGACTGCACACGTCAGGCCTTTATGGTCAAATAGCTGCTAAAAAGCACTACTAAGGAAAAGCAACAAGCAGAAGAGATTTGTTTGGGCCAAGAAACACAATGAATGGACATTAAACCAGTTGAAATCTGTGCTTTGGTCTGATGAGTCCAAATTTGAGATATTTGGTGTCTTTGTGCGATGTAGAAATGGGGAGCGGATGCTCTCTACATGCATGGTTCCCACCATGAAGCATAGAGAAGGAGGTTTGATGGTGTGGGGGTGCTTTGCTGGTGATACTGTTGGGGATTTATTTAAAATTGAAAGCACACTGAACCAGCATGGCTACCACAGCATCATGCAGCGACATGCCATCCCATCCGGTTTGCATTTAGTTGGACCATCATTTATTTTTTCAACAGGACAATGACCCCAAACACACCTCCAGGGTGTGTAAGGGCTATTTGACCAAGAAGGAGAGTGATGGAGTGCTGCTCCAGATGACCTGGCCTCCACAGTCACCTGACCTAAACCCAATAGAGATGGTTTGGGATGAGATGACCGCAGAGCGAAAGCAAGCATCTCTGGGAACTCCTTCAAGACTGTTGGAAAACCATTTCAGGTGACTACCTCATGAAGCTCATCGAGAGAATGCCAAGAGTGTGCAAAGTAGTAATCAAAGCAAAGGGTGGCTGTTTTGAAGAATCTAAAATATAAACATGTTTTCAGTTATTTCACACTTTTTTGTTTACTACATAATCCATATGTGTTCATTCATAATTTTGATGTCTTCAGTGAGAATCTACAATGTAAACAGTCATGAAAATAAAGAAAAAACATTAAATGAGAGGGTGTGTCCAAACTTTTGACTGGTAGTGTATATATAGATAGAGACTTTTTATTATTATTGTTTAATAAACAAAAATTAAACATTACAATCAATAATCTTATTGTGGTTTACCCATGTCATGAATTAGCTCAAGGAGAAATATTAATCATTAATCATAACTCATTATAATTAATTATAATATTTGGATAATTCAATAGAATTAGCTTGATAAAGCTGGATTTACATTACAATGAATTGACCCATTCATCCAGCGGACATTCAGGGTAATTTCACATGTATTCAAAGAAAATATATTTTCTTGGCCACAAAAATTAACTTTCTTATATATTAATGCATTAGGGCATGTAGTTTGAATCGGAAATCATAAAGTGGCAGAATCAGAAACTCATGTAATTTGTGCACAAGAACTTTATTAACTAAGGACTAACATGTAACTAGTCTAAACAAACACATCAGACAAACACACACACACACACACACACACACATCAGGCATACATGGTATTGCTAAGTGGATGGATAGAACCGGAAAGAGGCAGAAGAGTGAGAGTTAACCATCTCTAAAAAGCATCAGTTTCTAGTTCAAAGCACAGTATACGATAGCTTACATCAGACCTCTGTCTGGTAAAAGAAACTATACTTGTGTTTGATCTGGCTGTGGAACGGGTTTCTTGTGAAACTGCTGAAAAAAGTCTGGATGGTTCAATTTGATGGCCGAAGTTTATTCATGGTTTTGCAATTTCTTGAAACTCCAAGATTGTTCTTGACTTCGTTGTGCTCAAGAGAGTCCTCTCTCCTGAGTGTGGGGTGTGGGTACTGTGAGTGTGGGCACAGTGGATCTGCAGGCCGCAATCCAGAGATGGAGATGCAAAGGAAGGAATGTCTGGTCGTGGACAGTTCCATGATGATGAGCTCCAGGATTAAGTGGAAACAAAACTCCAGTGTTATAAGTTTGACTCTTTGTGTTCAAGAGTCATTTCTATGGCTGGGAGGCCGCATGCAGCTCAATGTTAGCACACGCCGGGCCCAGGGCACCCCCGTGCCTGCTCAGGCTCGTGGGGACCCCCCACACGGCGGCAATCGGAAGATTTTGCAGAAGAGAAGGGCGGAACTGTGCGTGAGCCCTTTAAAGCCTGAGGAGAGTCACGCCTCTCAGCATGGGCCTGACCAATGAGAAAGGCTGAATTTCAGAGTGGGAGGTTGGAAATCTTGGGCTTTTACGACTCTTTGTCTGTGAGCATGGCATTTTGCATATGTAAATCAATAGGGTGTTCAGGCAAAACTACTAAGGATTCTTAGAACAGTAATATGTCGCACAGGTATCAACATCTAATACACACCATCTTATAGAAGAGACCAAACACAATAGATGTGGTTATACTACATAGAAATTGCCATAAAACATGCATAAAACAGTTATAAAAACAAAAGACAAAATACCTGAACAGTCATAATATACACAATGATATATGGGGATATGTGTGTTCGTTCACAGAAAGGTTTGTCTGTGAATAAGTAGGGAAAATTTCTATGGGCATAATGTTTTTCCTAAGGCATAGTGAGGGTTGCCTACATTCCTTTAGGGCCATAACACTAGTTTTATCAGATGGCTGCCATGGCAGCCGAGCCTTTCTGGGGTGTTGTAGTTGATCTGGGGGTTGTAATCCGAACTCCACATTTAGTTGGCTTGTTGGTTTTAAAGATGATTTGCTAACTGTAACAAATAACTGTCTGATTGGTCCAGACGCTACACCCACGTCTCTGGTATGTGTCCTAACAATGTTAAAATTCATGTTAAGCTCTTCTCATCCCACTTAACGATGTATTGGTGGCTTCATACTCTTCATCAACACATTTAGTTTTTTTTTTTTTTTTGTTAAGCCAGCATGAACCATCTGTAACAAAAGTAAAGGAACAGTTAACTTATTATTATTTTTTTTTATTCCAAACCCATACAAGGTTTAACTGTTTGACTGCTTAGCACAGAGTTTGAGTATATTTAAATGTTATATAAAATTAAACTTATTTTCAAATTAAATGAAAACATCACTCAAATCCAATATGGTGACAGACTAACATGTAATTCAACAAGCTAAAGAACAGTTATATAAGGATGTGTGGGCAGCAGAGAAAACGGCACGCAAATCATCTTGAGTTGAATGATTTAAAACAGAGGTAGGTGACATCAGTCCTGGAGTGCCGATGTCCTGCAGAGTTTAACTCTAACCCTAATCAAACACACCTGAACTAGCTAATCAAGGTCTTTAGGATTACTAAGGCTTTAGGCAAGTGAGGTTTTTTTTTTTTTTCAGGCTTGGAGCTAAACTCTGTAGGACATCGCCTCTGTAGGACATTTCATTTTATTTAACACGTTAACCCATGTAACCACGCTCACGCCACAGACATTTGCGAAGTCTTGATTTGTACCGGCTATCATTTCTGAGCGTTTTTCCCTTGTGTTTGATACTCATTGCTGACCTTGTTTGTTACTCTCCTGTGATTGTTACTCCGCCTGCCTAGCGACCCCTTGCTATGGTTTATAGACTTCTCTTGTTTGCTAGCTGCCTACCCTGACCCCTTGCTTGGACACTGACGATTCTCTGCTATCTCTATGTTGTTTCTGTTTGCCCCTGTTTGACCCTGCCTGCTGTACCATGATTATTATCACCAATAAAGTTGCATATGGATCCCTATTTGAGTGCCTCCTCGTTACAGTTGGGCAGTAACTAGTCACTAGTAACTTAGTTACTGTAATAATATTACTTTTTGCAGTAAATAATTACTAATAAGATTTCAGTAATACTATTACAGATACTATCTATAAAACAGCTTAGTTACTTTTGATGCCTCAACCCCACTGATTAAAAATCCAACATAATTATATAATAATTCCTAGATTTATTTTCATAATTTCATGACTTGCACATACATGTGATGTCCCCAGTGCAGCAGGCAAGCTTTGTATGTACCATCGAAACCATGACCTGAAAGTACTCAAAACAGAATGGAATTCAAGTTGATTAGTCAAACTGTTCTCGAATAACATGTGAATGAATTCTATGAAAAGCATACATGGCTGCACCCATTAGGGGGAGACCCACTCCATTTAGATTGCATTTTCTTGTAAATTGATATAACTGGAGTATTAATATCATGTAAATCACTAAAAAAAAATAATAATAATAATAATACACCTGCACCTTTAAAGTCATGTGTTATTAATATAGTGAAAAATGATAGTTAGTTAGTCAGGGTCAGACATTAACTTTTTTATTGAGGGGTGAACTTTTTTTCTTTACCTTATTAAATGTAACAATGTTGTCTTTTATACAATATACTTACATTTAATCAGTAACTTCAATTAGAATACTAATAGACTGTTAAAAATAACATTTTATCAACATCAACTACATCTTTACACTGCAAAAGTGGAACTGAAGCATCTGACATGGTATTTAAGTTTTTACTTAAACACATTGTCTAATTCTGTTCAAATGTGGTATACTTGTATTTACATAGCAACTACGTAATGTAAAAAGCCTACAGTATATTACAGTATATAATATATTAATTCAAATTAGAAAAAAGGAACCCATTACAGGGTAGTGCTGTATTATTATGGAAAAATGTACATTATTATTTTTTTTTCTTGATAAAATAATAATTATTATAATGTTGATAAATAGAATTAAAAAAAAAAAAAAAAAAAAACATTCCTGTATTAGGGAAAATGGTTTATATTCTGTCTGCACAGACAAATCAAACCAAGCACCATTTATAAATTCATTGTATGCTTTTTACGTGTTAGAAAATGAAGCCTTCATTACGTGAAGCATGAAAAACAAAATAGTTGTTTTCACGAAGCAAACAAAGATTATTTCGTCATACTGAATGAAACTCATTTTCAGCAGTGACTAAATGCCTCTGAATGTCAAATGCATTCACTCAACAGAAACATGTGTGATTGGTTATAATGCTCAGTGCTGTAAAAATGTGTAAAAAGATTCCGATTTAATACCACAATGGACTTTTCTTTTTTTTTTTTATATTATTTCCCTGTAATCATTATAGCCGTATACATTTTGTTCACCAAGGGCATATTTAGCCCCATTATTTTTAAACTTTTTTTTTTTTTTTTTCTTTTCTTTTTCCATTTTGGTGGCATTTTTGCCCCAAGCCTTCATTAATTTCTGACCCTGGAGCTAGTTTATTCTTGCTGTTATATGCTACATTTATCAAGTACCATATTTTGTCCATATTTTGTTTAAGGGTACAATGACAGGCTAAATACTGACAGGCTGATGACGCTGTTAACCCCCCTTCTTATTTTTACCATATTAGTTTTACAAATATAAACATGGAGATCAAAATTTACACATTTATCATAGGAACATAGGAGCATAGCAAAATTGGACACTATAAATTGCCAATTGTGTGAGTGAGTGTGTACATGTATGTGTGTCCCCTGCCTGTGGCCCGAGAGGCTGGGATAGGCTTCAGTCCTCCATATCCTCCCTGCAGAGGATAAAGTGGTGTGGAAAATGGATGGATGGATCAATGAATGTCTTTTGTTGTTATATTGCTGTTGCTAGCATTTTATAAAAGCCACAAGAAAAGTGGCACTATTTTACAGTGCTTTTACCAGAGTTAAGGTTTCTGGCATTCACATTTACATCATTGTCTTTATTACATTATTGGATACAGTGATAGTTCATATCTCTAACATTCAATTGTATCTTGACCTGTTTGTCTCTGTTTTGCAGTTGCATTAGGGCGAAACCAGCCCCTAAAGAGAGAGAAGCCCAAATGGAAGAGTGACTACCCAATGACCGATGGGCAGCTGCGCAGCAAGCGTGATGAATTCTGGGATACAGCACCAGCTTTTGAAGGTCGCAAGGAAATTTGGGATGCACTTAAGGCAGCTGCCCAGGCCTTTGAGAGCAATGACCATGAACTTGCTCAAGCCATAATTGATGGCGCCAACATAACATTACCACATGGTAAGAGGTGCACGTCACTTATACTTGTAGGCCAGCTTGCCTTTCTTCTTGAGTAGAACAGTAAAGAAGATTTTTATCTGAAACCATGGTCCTTAGTGATTCATAATATGTAAGTAAGCAGCTAAAAAAATAAATAAATAAAAAAAAAATAAAAAATAAATAAGACAAAAATAAAAATTAATAGCAAAAAAATAAATTAATAGCTATGGCTCCTGACGATATATTGTGTTTTTATGAAGCAAAACAATATGTTTGTGCAAGAAACTTTATTATTTAAATCATTACTAAACTTTTTTGGGGGGGTGAACTATCCCTTTAATCTGCTTCAAGTGTATAAAAGTGCTAGAAAAGACGTTTCTGTTGCAACATCAAGTTTTTTTGAGCTATCTTGTATGCTAAGGAGTTGAGTCAGGAATATAGTTTAGTGGTAGAAGGGACAGTTCAACCATATTTGTAACAAGGAGTTGAGTTTGTAGGTTTAGCTAAATGGAGAATACACAGAACTAGATAATGATCTGGGATGTAATCTCTTTGCTGCAGAATTTCAGCACAATCAACATCGATTCCATGTGTCAAAAATAAATTTAGAGTATGATTCCAAAACAGTTTAGAATGTCTATAAATATCAAATTCTAAGGTCTCCATTCTGTTATTTACATGGATATAAAAAAAAACTTCATCTGCAGTCAGTATACAAACTAAATCCATCAAACTTCTTAAATCTCAATTGCACTTTACCATATTCAGAATTTTTGCTTGGTTAATAGATGTAAGATTTAGTGTCAATGATGTCAAACTTGGCATGACCAGTTTAATATGCATACAGCTGATTTCACAGTGAGAGCAATGAGAGCTTTGTTCCTTTTAATTTGTGATCTAAAAAAAAAATATATAATATAGGCAAATAAAATCAGTATCAACAAAATCCTTGAGTATCAACAAATCAGTATCAACATAATCTTCTGCAGAAGTGGCACATAAGCTGCATCTGAAGTGGCATTTAGATGTATTGATGCAGCTTAAAATGACTTTCACTAGTGGCTGTCACTAGTATTGCATATAATAATGCACATCTAAAATTTAAAAAATGAGATAATTTAAATATGAATCTAAAACCACCAGTAGGTGGTTGCAAGTCGCTGTCTTAATAAGTTGAGCCACTGAGTCATTCATTCTAACTTTTATCAAACAGCTAATTGATTTGGTAATTGAACCATTCTATGGCCATCCCTGTGACAGGGCCCACAAAAGGAAAAAAAAAAAAAAAAAAAATAATAATAATAATAATAAAAAAAAAAAGAGACACACAAACATCTACCACATAAAACAGATAGAACAGTAGAAAAATACATCTTTCTTTATTTGCCAAAAAAAAAAAAAAAACAGCTATGAAAGGGCCCTTGCACACTGCCGACCGGTGTCTTTTGGAAAACAGCGAACACTGGGCGGTATTCTTTTAATATTGCAAATATAGGAGGAATATGTCAAAGCCATTTATATGTACCAAACTTCCTGCTGCCAGCTGGTGGCACTATGCCTATAACTGAATATTGGCATGTAGATGTGTTCAGGCCAGCACTGTCATCAGACATATGAAATTTGGTGCAGATTGAACATTGTATGTATGAGTAAGTGTAAAACATGACATATCCGGCTGCCAACAGGTGGCACTATGACTATATCTGAATATTGGCCTTTAGGTCTTCAGGCCAGGACTCGTACTAAATATGTGAAGTTTGGGGCATATCAGACATTGCAAGTTTAAGTGTAAAACAAGTAATTTCTTGTTGCCAGCAGGTGGCACTATGATTGTTCAGTTCAGTTCAGTATTTATTTATCCCCGTAGGGAAATTGTGTTTGCAGCATACACCCGCACAGACATTTGACAATTCACATTTGGCATATATAAATATAAAAATAATCGGTAACACTTTATAATAACGTTCAGTTGTAAGTCATTTATAAGTGATTAGTTAATGATGAAATAATCATTTACAAAACATTTAGAAACCATTAATAAGTGATATGCTAACAATGTATGTATGTTTTGTTAATTCATTTACAAGTAATTAATTAATGATGAACCAATTATTTACAAAACATGACTATGCATTCATAAATGATAAATTATATGCTAACAATTTACAAATCTGTCATGTTATCTTAAAAAATAACATATCATGAAATAATCAAACAGATCCTTAGTAAATGGGAAATAAGTCAATATATTATTAAACAATTATAATTGAAATGTCAGTCATTGAAATGTTTATCCTCCATTGAAGATCACATAATGAATAAATCATTTATACATCTTTCTGCATCCCCTATTCTAAAGTGTAAACAATTCATCAGTTGTAAATGTTTTACTCATCATTTGTAGATTTTTCCCCCCAGTGTGTATACCCACACAAGGTTTATAAAACATTTACAACTAATGAGTAGTTTACACTTTAGATTAGGGGATGCAGAAAGTGTTGTAAATGCCTTGTATCCACCAGATCATTTTTAACATGTAAGAAAGATCTATAAATGATGTGTAACACATTTACAAGTGATGAATTGTTTACACTTTAGATTAGGGGATGCAGAAAGATTTGTAAATTATTTACTCATGCATTTACACAACAGGTTTTGAATAATTTGTAGTGTGTAATGCAATGTAAGGGCTGACTGGTGAAAGTAAAGATGTCTTCTGTGACACACATTTAGCAATGTGCACCTAGTGTGATCTTTATTGGAGGGTAAACTGGTTTACATTATCACTAGATCCAACACACTCCACACAGAAAGTCTGTGCTGATGAGAGAAAGGGTTTACATGTTTATTCACTTGACAGCAAATAATTTATTATTATTTAAAAAAGAAAATAGTTTTAGAATAATTGCATTTTTGCACTTTTTAACATAGCACTTATTAATCATTTATAAACACATAGTCATGTTTTGTAAATGATTAGTTTATCATTAAGTAATTACTTGTAAATGAACTTGTAATTGACTTGCAAATGAATTAACAAAACATACACAAATTGTTAGCATATCAGTTATTAATCATTTGTGAATGTTTTGTAAAAGATTATTTCATCATCAACTAATCACATATAAATGACTTACAGCTGAACGTTATTATAAAGTGTTACCAAATAATCTAATGTTGAAGCTTTTTACTTACAGTCCCTGCATCCCAGTAAAGGCAATAAAGACACATCTCCTGTTTTCTCTATAGCATGGAGAAGTGCAGCTTAATTAGAATAATAACTAAAAAAAAAAAAAAAAACAGGTGAGAAAACCATTGTCAAGTTCACAGTCGCCTGCTGGGCACCAGGGGTATGTTCATCAAGAAAGGTGAGTTTATTGTCTAGCATTATACAAAGGTGTTTGTAATTTACTAACTGTATTTGCTCCCCGTTAATTAATGTAGGATGGGTTACACTTTGTTCTTTCTCTCTAAAATCGATAACCATCTCCTTAGTTTAGGAGATTTGAATTTTCACACCAATTTAAAAAAGAAGTCCAAAACATTACTTTACAATATGTCTGTTTTTAAAAGAACTCACACAAGAATTTGTATATAAGATAAACAATAATGTAGATAAAACACATCCCTGGGGAGCTCTGACTGAAGTGATTTATCTGAGACAGACAAGTGTCCTACTATCTAATGAAAATTTGTTGGCCAAGGTGGCAGCTAGTATACTGGGAGAAATACAGTTAAAAGCTGATGAGAAATCCACAAACAGAATTTTTTCGTGAGTTTTTGGTTTCATCACAGATTATGTACTAATTAATTGACTGGTTGGAATGTTTGGACGAAAGTTGTTTAATCCTGAGGGCCTAGGAACCTTCGCCACTGGAATTATTGTAGATGTTTTCTGTAAAACAGGGACAATGCCAGAATAATAAGATGCTCCAAAAATATCAATAAAAACTGCTGCTAACTGAGCAGCACAATGTTTTAAGACATTTCCACATATCTTATCTGGACCTGGACTTTTCTGGGGACTATATTTTCTAACATGTATACCAAAAAATACTGAAAACACTGGAACTGCATCTGTCACATCTGTGTTTGGGTTTTGTTTTGGGTTTTATTCCATGTTCATGTTTCCGTGTCTTTTATTTTGATGTCTAGTCTTGGTTGTTGTCTCGTCTAGCTTCCTTGCTTCCTCTTGTTCTCTTGCTTGTCCATGTGTCATGTTCTCATTGGTTCATGCTCTGCTATGTGTTCTGGTTTCTCATTGGTTGCTATGTAGTGTTCATTTCAGTAACGAATATAGTCCACTGAGGCGAGATGAAGTGAACCTAAATGCAGTTTAATTGACAAACGTGTATATCCAAACAATAATCCAAACAGAGACTTCAAACAGACTTGATGTGACTTGACAATAAAACAGACTCGGCTTGAAACAGACTAGACAGGCATGGCATGGAACAAACTAGGAACGGGCACAAACAGACTCACCTACAGCGGGTTACAACATCAATACACAACAAAAGGAACAATGGAACATGAGGGCAACTTATACTCAACAGACAGGGTCACATGACATAACAAACCAATGAGAAAACATTGAACACTACATAGCATCACCACCTCCGCTATTAAAACAACAATAATATGAGTTAAGCTGATTAGCCATTTCTAGCTCCTCATATCCATAAAGCACAGGAGATGGTTTGCATCTTCGCTTATGGGGTATATTTGTCATATCCTTAATCCCCTGCCAGGCATATCAGGGATTACTTTGTGTACTTTGTGTACTTTGTGCTTCTATTTTTTGTTTATATGTATGTTTATCTATTTGTATTTGTCTTTTAATCTGCCTCTGTGTGTCCCTCAGAGCAACCTCATCCTAATTTCTGATGTCTTTTTTCTTATTTATAAAGAAGAAATTTTCTTCAAATTTTTTGACATCCGGGGTTTGTCATTAGGGTATACCTTAAAAGTCTTTGTGGGAATGACAGAATCCATACAGAAATGTACATAATCAGTAACTGTTTCAACTTGTTCATTAATATCAGTTATACTAAAAATCTCCCACTGGGTACATTCAAAACACCCCTGCAAGGCCATTATGCTGTCATTGTGCCATACTTTAACAGACTTTTCCTGAGGCTTCTCCCTTTCGAGTAGATATATTAGAATATATATATTGATAATATGTGCTCTAACTCTTCTTATCATTACAGTTATTAAAATCACCCAGAATGAACTTGGGAGCATCTGGAGAGATTGTCTCAAGTCTTTGAGAAATCTTTTTTTTTTCTTAATATTTGCTTTAGGGTGGATATATACCACAGTGATGAAAATGTGGGGATCTCCCTTGGTAGGTAGTATGGTCGAAGAGAGACACAATTAATTGTCCGCCGTACACAGGCTCTTTCTCACTTTGACTGCGCGACACCAATCCTCTCAAACAAGAACACATACCCCACCTCACGAGTCCTCCCGTTGATGTCAGGATCTCTATCGGTCCTAAACGATGAGAAGCCAGCAGGTTCAATCTCGCTATTAGTGAATATTGGCTGACAGTTCATCCATTTTAGCTCGCAAAGACTGCACATTAATAAGAAGTGTGGTAGGCAGGCAAAGTTTGTTTTTCTCCTTCAGCTGCTTCAATCGGCAATGGAGGCCTGCTCTGCATCCACGTTTGCGCTCAGTATGCGCTTTAGCACCCTTCACATTTAATACTTCGGGATCATATCCACTTCTGTAGAACACTCCACTGAGACAGAGTTGTGAAGCAATAATAAAAACTCCTGATTGTATCGAATTTCTTTTATGGCAATGCCACCAGCAGTATGGTCAAAATTCAGTCCACAAGAAAAATAAATATTAAAAAATGTCATCAACAGTCCAGTCAAACTCCATGCTGCATAATCCATGATTAATATCCTCCAAAAAACATCCACATATGTAAAAAAACCTGACTTAATAAAATTTTTGCCAAAGTGAAATGCCAAAAAGCAGAGCAAGAAACGCTGAGGGACAGCCACGGAGCAGCACCACCGGAAGTCCGCCGAGTATTGTAATATTGGCCTTTAGATGTGTTCAGGTCAGGACTCTTATCGAACAAGTGAAGTTTGGGGCAGATCGGACATTGCATGTTTAAGTTATTGTAAAACAAGCCATTTCCTGTTGCCAGCAGGTGGCGCTATGATTGTAACAGAGTATTGGCCTTTAGACTACCTGTTTCATGGCTTTAACAACATGCTTTAGCACTAGTAAGTGTTGCTATCAGGTTTGAGCCTGTTTCTAGCATGTTTAGCACAAAATTACATATTGCTGTACTTTTAATAGTCCATCACAGTGTTCAACATGTCACTTCCTGTTGCCAGCAGGTGGCACTATCAGACACTGCATTAGTTACAGTAACTTCCTGTTTCATTGCATTAATAGCATGCTTTAGCACTTAGCTAAGTGTTGCTAGCATGCTTTACCATGTTTGTAGCATGTTGCATGTTAAGTTTGGGGCAGATTGGACACTGCATGCCTGAGTTACAGCAACTTAATGTTGTATTGCATTAATATCATGCTTTAGTTGCTAACTTGTGTATAGCATGTTGCTAGCCTATTTAACACTTACTGATGCCTTTTAATATGTTGCTAGGAGACCATAACAGTGTTAAACATGTCACTACCTGTTGCCAGCAGGTGGCACTATGACTATAACTAAATATAGGCATGGACATGTATTCAGGACAAGACTGTTATTAAACATTTGAAGTTTGGAGCTGATCAGACATCGTTTGCCTGAGTTACAGCAACTTCCTTTTCCAAAATTTGTCAGGCCGCCAGGGAGATGCCCTTTGACGAAAACTCAAGATCTGCGCAATTTAGCATCGCAAAGGCGTTATGATCACACTCACCAAATTTGAAGATGGTCCGATTAAAACTGTAGAAGGAGATTCTAGATATATTATTATTTTTTTATTTATTTATTATTTTTTTTTTTTTTCATCTGTGTCTTGTCATGTCACTGTCATTCTGTTTGTGGTGTGAAAGCTTCTGTCACCAAAACAAATTTCTCGTATGTGTAAACAGACCTGCAACGAGAACATTGGGTGTTATGGGAAGTGTTCCCCGTTTCGGTTGACCTAATTAATGCAGCCTAACAATCCTTTAAACGGATTTGAATTAATGGAATGTGTTATGTGTAGACCATGTTAAAGAGATGGGTCTTTTAATCTAGATTTAAACTAACAGAGTGAGTCTGCCTCCTGAACAATGTTGGGTAGATTGTTCCAGAGTTTGGGCGCTAAATAAGAAAATGATCTGCCGTCGGCAGTTGATTTTGATATTCTAGGTATTATCAAATTGCCAGAGTTTTGAAAACACAGAGGATGCAAGGGACTATAATGTGATAAGAGTTTGCACAAGTACTAAGGAGCTAAACCATTCAGGGCTTTATAAGAAATTAGCAAGATTTTAGGTTATTATGTGCAGAGGTTTTAGGTCAGATAATTAACTTCTTTTCAGAATTTAGCAGTAAGAAATTACTCTTTTTTTTTCAACTATGCATTCCGTTTTTCAAATTAGTATGTTTCGCGGGGCCACAAAGAAATATAGAGCTGAGTATCATCAGCATAACAGTAGAAGCTAACACCACGTTTCCTGATGATATCACCCAAGGGTAAAATGTAAAGTGTAAAAAGTAATCGCCCTAGTACTGAGCCTTAAGTCGGGCATACACTGTGCAATTTTCGACCGAATTCTGACTCGTGCGACTCTTTTGAGTCGGGTCGAATTTCAGCTTTGTCGTGCAGGGTTTGTGCAGTGTATAGGGGAAAAGAGAACCGATTAGCCTCTCCCGTCAGGCAATCGGACAGTCGGATGAATTTCTGACATGTAAGAAATTTTGGTTGGCCCTTGTGAGGATATCACACAGTTAAGCTACAAACCGACTGCCCTAAACTCAGTGTTTTTCCCTTACTGCGCCTGTGCAAAAATAGAACTTTAACCATTTAATCTCTGATGCAGCAAAAAAGAAAACGAAAAGAGGGAGATCTTTTGGTAAAACAGTGTTATTTTAATGGGAAATGTGAACAATTGAACCATTGGCCATCATTTTGCACTTAATGATAAAGACAAACACGTCACAAAATTATAAATATTTCAGCTTTAAACCATGAAGGGAGCAAGTGGATGATGCCACAAAGTTTTAAACAGTCAATTCGTTTAGCTATAGAAAGTGAAAGTAAAAACTGACATCAACTTCGGCATCTGATGCTGCATTAATGGCACATTCTCTCAAAGGAAACGAGAAACACAATTTTTTTTTTTCAAAAAAAAAAAAGACAAAAAAAAAACTCTTATGGCTACTATACTTAGTGGAAAACAACAACAACAACAACATAATTTAAGTATTTTGTGTTAAACAAGAGGTAGGCTGTTTGGAATTTCCTTGTCTATAATAAAAATCTTAATTGCAATGATGACTGATTATCACAGTGTTCTGACAGCTACTTTAGACAGTTGAGAATTTTTATTATAGGACTATTCATTATGTAATACATCTAAATGTTTTAAATAATTTTCAATGAAGTGTAAGCTAATTTAATATTACATTAACCGAGCAACGTTTTGATGTGTCTCTAGTTCTGAAATCATCTCTGTCAGCATAACTATTTCCCTGCATTTATCACATTTGAATCCCTCACTGCCAACAGAGAGAGATAAGCTGAACATGTGGCAAGCGGTGCAACTAACAATAGCAGGAGAATAAGCCATTACTCACCGTGATTGTAGAACGATTCCAACTTATCACTGTTGTGTAACGAAATTGTGAAAAACGTAGTAGGGGGAGAAACAACGGAGTGAGAAAAAAAAAATGGTAGTAGACGTGAATGGAAATGCGAATGCCAAGGAGCTACAAACACAAACCACCTGGCAGCACAGGCATCCACTAGCCAGCTAGTAAATCACACTGTAGCCCTATATACAAGGCACCTCAGTGATAAAACTCATGAATTCAGATATTTAGATATCTATTTATTCACAGTGGAGAAGCAAGTTCCTGCAAACACAGGAATGCGCTGCTCATATGGCCATTCACATAATTGTCTGCTGTAAGTAGTTTTATCACAATTACTGTCTGAATAGGGCTACAGTAAGACTTTAATAGCTGGCTACTGGATTTTCTCTCAGAAAAGATGTTTAAAAATGTCTTATGTAAAATATTTCATTTTATAATATGTGACCTGTTCTGGCAAAATGAGTTCCATTTTGAGATATGGGCCAATAATGTGGAAAAACAATGAAAAAAAAATATTTTTTTTTTTTTTTTTTTTTTTTTTTTTAACTATTTTTAAAGAACAGACAATAGTTAGTTCAGATAACTGAGTAAAGGTATTTTAATGACTATTAAATATTTAAAAATTGACTTAAAGTTTTACTAAATTCGCTGGAAATTAACATTGCTTTTCTCAACTCCTCTCATCACTTCTGAGCATTTCCCTGTATTCCGGGTATCCCCTGAAACAGCACTGTCTCTGCTCTCCAAACATGGTGTTAAAACATATAAAACCAATCAAAAAGCTTAGAAATGTACACAAACAGTGACATAAAGGCTGAACGTTTGTCAATCGGAAGCCCCGTTTTGACTGACCGGCACATGATTTGTCCAGCCATCCTCCTGTCAGACTAGCAGATCTCTGTGTAAACAAGCTAGCAGATCTCCTCAGAAAGATAGTACTATATAGAGACCTGCACTTCCGCGAGACCAGCGTGGGACAAAACTTGATGGGCAGGACCCATCATAGAGCGTGTATTTGTGGAAAGCTGGAAAATAAAATGATTTGCGGGACTCCGGCAAAATAGAAATATCTAAACATAAAATATCTATTGTGTGTTCACGAATCCTTAACTTTGTTTGGAGAAGGATAAAAGGGACAGGATTGTGTGTTGTTGGAGCTGTTCTCTACTCTACCATTACTCCTCAGAATATCTTCCAGAAGATACTTGAATGTTATCCTGTGTGGGACAGTGGACTGTCTCTCTGACTGCCACGAGGTGGACCCGGGTTCAATTCCCTGCTGGGTCAAGCTATACGGTCAGTTACACTAATTCTGAGGACACCCATAAGTTCATCCTAATTCTCCTGGGAAACATTACAGTAGTGCCGGGCTTGCCAGTCTTCTGATCACCTGTTCCATTCACAGAGACTTACCCTCATTACTACTGCCATTTCCTGGACTAGAGAATACTGACCTGATAATTCTAACACCCAAAAGAGACTGAAATAAAACTTTCTAAAACTTACCCATTTGTGTCCGTCTGTATTTCTGGGTCCTGTATTCATTCCCTTACAGTACAATCTGGCCACCATGGACCCAACAGGCACTAGTGGGCAGGGTTGGAAAGAGAGTGTTGAAAACATGTTAACTAAACATGAGGAGAACTTTGGGGCTATTACCACTAGTATTCAAGCACTTAATCAGCATTTTTCTCAGTTAACAGATCTGCTTAAGACCAGAGAAATGGAACAGGATCAAGCTTCACTTCCTGCTTCCCTACCTGCAGTGAATCAAGAATCCAAAGTGGCACCCCCAGAGAAGTATGTTGGTGAACCAGAAGATTGCTCTGCCTTTTTGATGCAATGTGAGCTTCAGTTTGAAATGCAACCATCATCATTTCCATCTGAAAGAGCTAAGGTGGGGTATGTACTTTCATTATTAGTTGGCAGAGCTCGAACCTGGGGGTCAGCAGAGTGGAAGAGGAGGACAGAGTGCTGTGACTCTTTTGAGAATTTTAGCAGGGAGATGAGGAGGGTGTTTGACCCTGTGAAATCTGAACATGAAGCCTTGAATAATCTGTTAAGTCTGTCTCAAGGAAATCGGCCTGTGATTGATTACATCATTGATTTCCGTTCCCTTGCTGCAGATTGCACCTGGAACAAGTCTGCTTTGTATGGTGCCTTTTATCGGGGACTCTGGCTTTTATCTGGCTACTGTGGATCTTCCCAGTACTCTTGATGGATTTATTGATTTAGTTATTTGGTTGGATCTGCGATATAAGGAACGTCAGCAGGAGAGGATTCATGAGGGTCAGCAGACTACCCATGCATCACACCCTTGGAATTCTCCTGTGTCCAGTGAGACCTAGAGAGACTACATATTCACCTAATAAACCTTCTGAGTCCCCAGAACCTATGCAGCTCGGACAAGGAGGTCTGTCTAGGGAGGAGAGAGAGAGAAGGTTAAGGAGAACCTGTGTTTGTATTGTGAAGGCTCAGGCCACAGAGTGAATGCATGCCCGGTAAAAGAATTGGCTCAGCAGAGAAAGGGAGGACGGTTTT
The DNA here is from genome assembly GCA_033026305.1 of Cirrhinus molitorella. Taxonomy (NCBI): domain Eukaryota; kingdom Metazoa; phylum Chordata; class Actinopteri; order Cypriniformes; family Cyprinidae; genus Cirrhinus; species Cirrhinus molitorella. The sequence continues at coordinate 25,590,450 of CM065138.1, forward strand.
GAGCCATTCTCTTATTGATCCCTCATCCTCTCATCCACTCTGCAAGGCTTCATTGATGTTGTCCTCTCAGAGGATTGAAGTGAATGTTTTCATTGACTCTGGGCCAGGCACTAACTTCATGGATCTTCATTTTGCAACAAATCATGGATTTCAGTTGCAGGATTTGATAGAACCCTTGGTTGCGCGGTCACTAAATAATGAACTTCTGCATAGAGTTACTCTAAAGACTAAATCCGTGAAGATGACCATAGTTAATCATCAAGAACTGATTTTATTTCATTTAATTCATACATTTGAATACCCTGTGGTTCTGGGAATTACATGGCTAAACCTCCACAATCCTCACATTGGGGATTGGGGGTCAGGCAAGGTATTGGGTTGGTCCACTACATGCATGGCTTCCTGCCTCCATTCTGCTGTCAAGGACAATATTGCTTCTGAATCTGACCCAGCGAATCCAACGTACCCATATATCTCTAAGGTACCTGAAGTATATCATGAATTGAAGGAAGTGTTTAACAAGAAACGAGCTACTTCTCTGCCACCTCATCGACCCTATGATTGTGCAATTAATTTGCTCCCTGGAACTACACCCCCTAGAGGTAGATTATATTTACTCTCTGATCCAGATTCTGAAGCCATGCAAAAATATATGTCTGAAGCACTGTCTGCCGGTCTCATCCGCCCCTCTTCATCTCCAGCTGGTGCAGGTTTTTTCTTCGTTGGAAAGAAGGATGGTGGGTTGAGACCATGCATAGATTTTTGTGGTTTGAATCAAATTACTATCAAGAATCGTTATCCTTTGCCACTCATCTCCTCTGCATTTGAACTTGTACAGGGAGCAGTGATATTCACTAAATTAGACCTGAGAAACGCTTACCACCTGGTCAAGATCCACCAGGGAGATGAGTGGAAAACAGCATTTAATACCCCTTCTGGACACTTTGAGTACCTTGTGATGCCCTTTGGGCTCACTAACTCTCCAGCTGTATTTCAGAACTTGGTCAATGATGTGTTAGGAGACATGCTGTACAGATTTGTCTTCGTATACTTAGACGACATTCTGATTTTCTCAAAGTCTGAGACCGAGCATGTACAGCATGTCAGAGCAGTACTCTAGAGACTTTTGCAAAATCTGTTTGTAAAGGCTGAGAAGTGTGAATTTCATTCCAGCACTGTCTCTTTCCTTGGTTTCATTTTGTCAGCTGGCAACATAAGAATGGACCCAGAAAAGGTGGAAGCTATTAAAGCCTGACCTGTACCTGAAAACCGTAGACAGCTGCAGCGTTTTCTAGGCTTTGCTAATTTTTATCGTAGGTTTATAAGAAGCTACAATACTGTGGCAGTACACCAACTCACGTCAATAAAGCAGAGGTTTAACTGGTCCCCAGCTGCTGACAAGGCTTTTTCCACCCTAAAGGAACTGTTCATTTCTGCACCTATTTTGAGACTTCCAGACACTAAGAGGCAGTTTATCGTGGAGGTGGATGTTTCTAGTTCAGGGGTCAGAGCCATCTTGTCCCAGAGATCAGAGAATGACAGCAAGATCCATCCTTGTGCCTTCTTTTCTCGACGACTCTCATCTACTGAGAGAAATTATGATATAGGGAACAGCATTTCTGGTGGCCTACCCTGAGAAAGGATGTCCGTGAGTTTGTTGCTGCTTGCCCTGATTGTGCACAGTCTAAAACCTCCAGGAGACCCCCCAGTGGACTTCTCCATTCACTACTAATACCAAGACGCCCCTGGTCCCACATTTCTATTGATTTCGTTACTGGTTTTCCCCCATCCTCTGGTAATACCACAGTTTTGACAGTTCTGGATCGCTTCTCTAAAATGGTTCATTTCATTCCACTCCCCAAACTACCCTCAGCAAAGGACACAGCTGAGATCATGCTTCAACATGTTTTTCGTCTCTATGGCCTTCCCCGTAACATTGTTTTAGAGCGTGGTCCACAATTTACGACCCTTTTCTGGAAGGAATTCTGCAAACAACTCGGCATCTCAGTAAGCCTCTCCTCAGGTTTTCATCCCCAAACAAATGGACAGACAGAACGCTTCAATCAGGAGCTAGAGACTGGACTTTGCCTCTTGTGTGCTCGGGATCCAGCCTCTTGGGCCAGAAACATGGTATAGGTCGAGTATGCTCATAACTCACTCCCTTCCTCCGCTACTGAGTTGACCCCTTTCCAAGCTGTATATGGATATCAACCACCTTTATTTTCATCCCAAGTTTTGGAAATTACAGTTCTGTCTGCATTTGCTCTGGTGAGGCGCTGTCACCTGGCTTGGAGAAGAGCTAGGCAAACACTCCTCCATTCTTGTACTAACTACAAGAAGTGGGCAAATAAACATCACTCATCAGCACCTCAGTACCGAATTGGACAACGAGTCTGGTTGCCCTTTAAAGATCTGCCCCTTCAACTGGAGAACAGAAAGTTGGCTCTTCGTTTTGTGTCCCTTCCCCATCACTAAGATTGTCAACCCTGTGGCAGTTAGATTACGACTCCCCAGACCACTTTGCATCCACCCTACCTTCCATGTTTCCCGTGTTAAGCCGTTTCAACAGAGCCCTCTCATCAAAGCACAGTAATATCATGGTCAGCAAACTACTTGGAAGTGGTTTTTGCACTGTGGGCAGGTGCTAAAGTCCTGATGGAAAAGGAAATCAGCATCTCCATAAAGCTTATTAGCAGATGGAAGCATATATTGTTCCAAAATCTCCTGGTAAATGGCTGCATTGACTTTGCCCTTGATAAAACACAATGGACCAACACCAGCAGACATCACGGCACCCTAAATCATTACTGACTTCAGAAACTTCACACTGGACTTCAAGCAGCTTGGATTCTGTGCATCTTCAGTCTTCCTTCAGACTCTGGAACCATGATTTCAACATGAAATGCAAAATTTAGTTTTATCTGAAAAGAGGACTTTTTCCACTGAGCAACAGTCCAGTTCTTTTTCTCCTTAGCCCAGGTAAGATGCTTCTGATGTTGTTTCTGTTTCAGAAGTACTTTTTCTGAAGACGTCTGAGTGTGGTGATTCTTAGACCCGGTTTCACAGATAGGGCTTTGCCTAAGCCAGGATTAGTCAAGTCAGCTTTATTTATATAGCACTTTTTACAGTACAAATTGTGTCAAAGCAACTTTACAGTATCAAATAGGAAGGTAATATATCAATAATGCAAAAAGAAACAATTAAACGATTTTAGTTAGAGGAAATTAATCAATAGTTCCAAATTAATAAATTGGTTGTCCCAAATTAATTATCCCCAATTTAGTTGTCCCCAACTGAGCAAGCCATAGGCGACAGTGGCAAGGAACCAAAACTCCATCTGTGACACAGATGAAGGAATTAATTTTATAAACTTGTTAAATCATCTAAACCAACAACATGTATGCTAGACCCTATCCCATCTAAACTACTAAAAGAGGTGCTTCCAGATTTAGCAGTAAGAAATTACTTGTCATCCAGTTTTTTTATATCGACTATGCATTCCATTAGTTTTTCAAATTTGTATGATTCGCCAGGCCTTGAAGAAATATAGAGCTGAGTATCATCAGCATAACAGTGAAAGCTAACACCATGTTTCCTGATGATATCTCCTAAGCGTAAAAAGTAATGGCCCTAGTACTGAGCCTTGAGGTACTCCATACTGCACTTGCAATCGATATGATACCTCTTCATTAATTGCCACGAAATGATGGCGGTCAGATAGGTACAATTTAAACCATTCCAATGCACTACCACTAATGCCAACATAATTTTCGAGTCTATTTAAAAGAATGTTGTGGTCAATAGTATCAAACGCAGGACTAAGATCCAGTAGCACTAATAGAGTGATACAACCACAGTCGGACGATAAGAGCAGGTCATTTGTTACTCTAATGAGAGCGGTTTTAGTACTGTGATAAGGTCTAAATCCTGACTGGAAATCCTCACAGATATTATTTTTCTCTAAAAAGGAACATAATTGTGAGGATACTACCTTTTCTAGTATTTTTGATAGAAAAGGGAGAATCGAGATCGGTCTGTAATTAATCAAGTGTTTGGGGTCAGGTTGTGTTTTTATTTTTTAATGAGAGGCTTAATAACAGCCTGTTTGAAGGTTTTGGGGACATATCCTAATGACAGTAATGAATTTATAATATTCAGAAGAGGATCTAAGATATCTGGAAGCACCTCTTTTAGTAGTTTAGATGGGATAGGGTCTAGCATACATGTTGTTGGTTTAGATGATTTTACAAGTTTATAAAATTCTTCCTCTCCTATAGTAGAGAATGAGTGGAATAGTTCCTCAGGAGATCTATAACACACTGTTTGATCCAATAATTGATCCGATACTGTTCCTGATGGCTGCATGGTTAAAATTTGATCTCTAATAGTATCAATCTTTGTTATAAAGTATTTTATAAAGTCATTACTACTGTGCTGTTTGGAAAAATCTGTTGGTGCTTTATTTTTTGTTAATTTTGCCACTGTATTGAATAAATACCTAGTGTTATGCTTGTTTTCTTCCAAAAGAGCTGAGAAGTAATCATTTCTAGCAGTTTTTAATGCTTTTCTATAGGATACGGTAGACTCACGCCCGAAAAAACCTCTAGTTTTGTTTTCCTCCAGCTGCACTACATTTTCCAGGCTGCTCTCTTTAGGGCTGCTCGTTATGCCACAGTGTCGGACTGTGTTCCTTAATCTTCCTTAAGCATAAAGGAGCCACCACATCTAACGTGCTAGAGAGTCAATAGTTTCAGTTACATCATCAAGTTTATCTGAGCTATTGGATATACTAAGGAATTCAGATAAGTCAGGAAGATCGTGTATAAAGCTGTCTTTTGTGGATGAGGTGATGGTTCTACCATACTTGTAGCAAGGAGTGGGATTTACAGTTTTAGCTATCTGGAGTATACACAAGACTAGATAATGATTAGGCCATAGTTCAATTAGGACATTTAAGTATTTTTAAAAATGTGCCTTAGAAAAAATCATTACTGGTGTGCATCTCGAGACTAAACAAAGGCACTGATATATTTTAAGATCAGTCAGTGCAAGTTTCTTTCATTTGAAACAGCTCAGACTTACATTTTAGTCTAGAATTAGGCTTAAGCCTTGTCTGTGAAATCGGAGGTTAATGTGCTGACTCCGGCTTCATTCTACTCCTTCATTCTTCTCCCAAGTGTTTGAATCGGCTTTACTTGACAGTATTCTCAAGCTTGCAGTCATCCCTGTTGCTTGTGCACCTTTGCTTACCCAATTTCTTCCTTCCAGTCACCTTTGCATTTAATATGCTTTGATACATCACTCTGTAAACAGCCACCCCATTCAGTAATGACCTTCTGTGACTTACTCTATTTGTGGAGGGTGGTTATGAAACTTAAATGTAAATTTTCTAATATTTTGAGATACTGGATGTTTGACTTTCATGAGCTGTATGCTCTAATCATCAAAATTAAAGCAAAACATTAATCTAGAATATATGAAATTTTCATTTTTTAAAATGTTACAAACAAAAACTTTTTCATGATATTCTAATTTTTTGAGCTGCACCTGTAAATAATTGTTTTTTATTTATATGTATTAAATAATTTCAGGTTCAGCCTAGTTTAATAGCATTTATATACACACAGATGTCTTTGGTTTAATTAAGCTGTAAAATAAAGAGAGAGAGAAAGAGGAAAAAAAAAAAAAAAACTTGCCTCCCCATTAGAAACAATTAACTGAATAGGGCTATACAGTTACTCATGAAAACAAAGCTGGCTATGAAATAAACTGCCTGCTGTTGATTCACAGGATGTTGATTTGATTTTTGAACTGGAGTTTGAATAGCTGCTATAAGCAGTGTTTATAAATACATAGATTTATATTTCTTGATTTAGCAAATTGGTTTTAAGGTACATGTTAGTATGTGTTCACTGGGAATCAAACTCATGAAGCTGGTGTTGATAGTTCCCTTAAGCTACAGGAACTGTATAATTCAATATATGATGTTCATGCATATGCTTTTTGGCCATAGGTAATCACAGTGTGCCTATATACAGCCATATCTCACATCTACAAGTGTGATGTTGCATTTATACAACAGTTTGAATACATAAAATACAGTGCACTGACGTTGTACATTTGAATGAATTGCCTAGCAAATTTTATGATGACTCTTGTTGTTTATTAAATATTACATAATTTTGTTTATGTGTAAATACATAAAATAACAACTTATTTAGTGTCTTTAAAAGCCCTCTTTTGTGCAGAAACACTTCCTTCCGCTACAAATTCAAATCTAAAGTTGACAGCTTAAAAGCTGAGCACAAGCCTCTGTTACTAATTTGAAAACAACTTTACAACTGTTAACGAAGAACTGTCAAACTCAGTTAATGGAGGGCTGAAGCCCTGCAGAGTTTTGTTCCAACTCTGCTCCAACACGCATACTATGCAGGTTTCAATTAAGCCTTGATTAGTTGGATCAGGTGTGTTTAATTAGGGTTGCATCTAAACTCTGCAGGAATTTACCATATGCACGGAGCGTTCTTTAGAACTTTCGCATAATGATAAGCCAGCTTGTAAACTTCCGGTGAAACTCATTTTATATGTGCAATATGTAGATGGAGACTCTTCAGACTCTTCTCCTGCCTCGTTCTTATCATAAACTGAGAAAAAAAAAATTCCAACATTGTAAATAATGATAGCACCATGAACATTCAGTTTCATATTATTTAACAACATATAATTAAAATGCCAGCCTGGTAATCCCAGAAGAGTACCTAGACATGTAGTTGTACATTTAAATGCTGACAGCTAAACACTATCATAACGTGTTTAGGCTAACATTAGCTAGCTAGCGATGTTCCTCTTAAACGACATCTTAATAGTATTCTTGATAAACAATAACTTGCCTTCATAGTCATTAATACATTTTTTAAAATCTTGTAATATTTTAAAGCCTTTATTATGTTTCAACTCTACAGATGTGCAATAAAATGAACTTCAAAGATTCACTTTTCATTCAGAAAGATGACAAGGAAAAAAAAAATCTTTTTTACAGAAAACAACAACTTTTTAAGATGAAAATGACATAAAATTACCCTTATAAATGCCTAATGTCTGCCAAATGCCTAAATGTTATAACTAGACGATCACCAATTGGCTGCAGCTGCCATTTCAACTCCCTAGTTTTTTCAAGTCTTACTTTTTGATTTATTATAAAATTATTAGTATAACTAATTCTAATATATAGTATAGCAAGTGCATAAAGTCATTAAAACAAAATGAATAAACTCAAACACAAACAGCCTATAAGGGTTAATATAATTTTATCCTCATGGTTTTAAGCCAAATACACACTGAAAAGAATAACTTACTGACACCTGGACATGACTTTCAGCAATTTCTGATTAAATCAGTCAGGGTTTCTCTGGTTTCCCTGTATTAGAGTCGTTTTGAGCTTACTGTTTGAACACATTAGTTTACTGGATCCTTGGACTGAAAAGTTTACAGGGGTAAACATTTAAGTAATTAAATAACAACTAAATAAATTACAGGCATTGAAGAAAAAAAAGTAAACAAAAAGTTTTTGTCATGTTTCTGCTGCTGCTGCTGAAAAACATCTGTAACTGTTGTCTGTTTTAGAGTTTGCTGGGGTGTTTTATGATCTTCCTCAATCTGCAGCTGTAAAAGAAAATGTCTTTGTTAAATATGGTAACGCTCGTTTTCTGATGGAGGGAACGGCAACGATGTGTCGAATGATATGACACTAGGGGTCGCTCTTGGGAGCCCAAAGACCACTGACAGCTTTGAGAAAAGACCATGAAATCCGGGTATAAATAGTTCAGCTTAGCATCTGCTCACTCATTCTATTCTGATTAGTCGAGTAGCAAATCAACTACACTCAGAGGCAGGAAAAACACAATGTCTCTGTCCCCTCGATCAGGGAACGAGGGTTACCATACGTAACCAAGACCTTCCCCCTTCAGTCGTTCACTTCAGCTTTGTGTCCAATGATACAACACTAGGGGTCCCAGTGTAAAATTGCAGAACCTCCGGACTGTGTCACATGTGTATGGAGTGCAAATAATAACAGTTTTACGTGCTAGTTAATGCAGCTCACCTCTTTGTGACCTTCCAATGCCCAAGAGCTGGCCTTTCCTCACCTTTGGCTGAGAATCTTGGAGGAACATTGGGACAGTGGCTGTTCCTTACAGGGGGAAACAGTAGTTCAGGGTTCACATCAGGAAACTTACTGAACTGAAATATTGTCAACACCCGAGGGGGAAGATGCTGTAGCAAGCTTCTGCACCATACCAGTTTCTGGAGTTGCAGGGCTTGCATTCAGAACTCCTGAAGACACTGGCTCCATGCATAGATTGTAGAATCTGGCGAATGTGTTAGGTGTAGCCCAACCTGCCGCTCTACAGATGTATGTTAAAGAGGTCCTGTTTGCTAGAGCTGCTGAAGTTGTGATTCCCCTGGTTGAGTGGGCTCTCACTCCCAGTGGGCAGGGTATACCTCTGACCTCGTAGGCCATATGAATTGCATCCATGATCCAGTGGGAGATTCTTTGCTTGGAGACAGCATTTCCCTTCTCCTGTCCTCCGAAACAGACAAAGAACTGATCAGTACGTCTAAAACTTTGGGTGCGTTCCAAGTAAATGTGTAGAGCACAGACTGGGCATAACATTTCCTGAGAGGGGATGGCTTGCAAGGTGACCATCTGATCTCTGAAGGGAGTGGTGGGAACCTTGGGCACGTATCCTATTCTAGGCACGAGTCACTGATGGAGAGGGCTTGGAGGTCTCCCACTCTTATGACAGAAGTGAGCACAGTCAGGAGGGCCATCTTCAGAGAGAGGGCACTGAAATCGACTGACTGAAGAGACTCAAAGGGATCTTGCTGTAGGCCCCAGAGGACCACAGACAGATCCCAAGAGGGGATGAAGTGTAGCCTAATAGGATTCATTAATTATGGGCTTCTCAGAACCATCCAACTCGGCTATGCTATCCAATTTGCATGGCGCCCACCCAGGTTCAGCTGCAATTCGGGCCGGCCAATTCTCACGTTATCTTAAGACCCAGGCCCGGATACATGCCCATGGTGGCAGCGTTTTGCGGGCAGAGATGCAACACAACCACTCTCTTCACCTGAGGAACCTCCATATTTTCCCTCGCTGGACCCCCATCGAGGGTGGTGAGGGAGGAGGAGTTGGTATATCATGTTCTGTCCGAGAAGGGAGCCTTCCATGATTTTGTCAACTCCTCATGCACTACCGGGAAGAAGGGCACTGGAGTAGTCTGAGAAGGGAAAGACAGCTGTCCGTGCCATAGATCCAACGATGAAGAGGTGAGTGGTGCTGCTTCTCACAGAGAGACGCTGCATTTGGCTCTGAAGAAATAGGACGAGTGAGCAGATTCTAAACTGCCCTATTTATACCTGGATGTCAGGGGTGCAGCCAGCTATGCAAATTCTGCACACCCAATTTCATTGGCCTTTTTTCAAAGCTGTCAGAGGTGTTTGCGCTCCCAAGAGTGACCCCTATTGTTGTATCATTAGACACAACGTCGAAGTGAACGCCAGAAATAGAAATATAATATACTTAAGTAAAGGAGTGGGCTAAGTCTGACCAGATGCAACATTAGATCATTGACACCAGTGAAAATATTTTTAGTAAATAACAAACCTTAGCTTTTATAGTACATTTAGATAAGATTATATATATTAAGTGTATATCACAGATGGAAACTGTAGTATTAAAAACACTTTACACTTTAGACTTTACACTTTAATTATTCTTGTTGGGGTTAATTTCAAAATTGACTAATGCATAAAATCATTTTAATCTGCATAATTAAACATAAACAAACATGAATGATCAAGTGTTTGTATTAAGGCAGGACACTACAGGTGAATAAGGTAAAAAAAAAAAAATAGTTATCACCTTACTTATCCAGTTGATTGATTAGATTGATAACTGCAAACATTCTTCACAAGTTTTCTAAAATGTTAGGTTTAAATATGCAAATTAGGCGTTATTTAATTAAATATGTGCTAATTTGCATACATGTATAGTACAAAAATCTGAACACTGGATGAAGTCAGTTTCAAAATTCTTGTTTAATATTTTTGACATATTAGAGTCAAATGTTTTTTACAGAGGGAATTTTGGGTATCTCATTTTGTCATTCTGTAATTTAGAAAATACCTACAACAGACAGAAAACTATATTTTTTTTTGCAATTTTGGGGGGAATAAAATGTTGTATATGAACAAATCCCTCTGTGAAAACCGTCAGGATATAGACAAGGGCTTTATAAACCTGCTAGAGTTACCCAGCCAAGAATAAGTCTAGAACATTTTCTGACAGACTTATATTTAGGACATAACATTGATTACGATACATTTGAACATTCTCTAACACAAATATTTAGGTTACACAGGTCATTTGTGTGTAAAATTGTATTTATTTGTTGTTGTTGTTGTTGTTTTTACCCTAAAAGAAGTTATAGGAGCATTAAATAGATAAAATTCATTCTAAGGCCATATTAACATTAGCCTCGCTTTATGCTAATAATTATTTAAAATAATGACATGCAAATTAAAATATGCAATAATGTTTAGAACAGAAACTCTAAATATAAAATTGAATTGAAACTTACCTTACTTGTACATTTTCATTTGATCCGGGAGTCAGTCTTTAAGGTTTTTTAAGTTTGATGTGTTTTCTCCTTTTGAGAGAACTTAGACAACATCATTTGCAAATTGGTTTTTGTGTGGTGTGTGTGTGTGTGTGTGTGTGTGATGTATGTTATGTGATGTCTACTGCTTCATATTGTTGTGCCTTTATGTCAGATTTTATTTGGCAAAATCTAAAACAATGCACGTGTGTGTGTGTGTGTGTGTGTGTGTGTGTGTGTGTGTGTGTGTGTGTGTGTGCGCGTGCGTGTCTCTCTCTCTCTCTCTCTCACTTCCGGTGTGGTTGTGGAGTGTAAGTGGACGGAGTGTTGTGAGCGTGGGTGAGTGGATCATTCTTTTTCTTTTTTCTCTCTTCTTGCTGGGTTATTCTGCTGTCTTAGCTTTTCCTTTGTATATTTTTAGCTGGGTCATGTGCTACCTGTTTTATTGGGAAAGCATGATGGCCCCATGTGTGCAAGGTTTGAGCTCATTAACACGGCGCCATGTGATTAAAGTGGTGTCCACCGCAAGGTTTGAGGATTGTTTTATGGCTGTTGGTGAAGTTGTGGGGCATGAATGTATTTTATCTGCCTCCAGGATGAACAATGCCATGGTGCTTTTCCATAGTATGTAATCTTTGTTACAGCTGCAAAGACAAAATGTTTTGGCTGTGGTAAAGTAGGATATTTAATTCAAAATTGTCCTGACAAATTGAAAGAGAACAAAGTCACTGGGGTAGGGAATGCTGATCCTGCTCCCAGTACGAGTAATGTAATTGAGGCCGGCCTGCTGGGTTCGAGCCGAGCTGACACAGAGTCAGTCACAAGGAAGCTTCCCCCGGGTAAGAGACCAGACGCCGCTAGTGTTGCTGAAGCTGGCTCATCTGCAGTGAATCGGTAGTGTTTAAGTGTGACAGACGCTGTAATATCTGTTAATGATTCAGTGAATGGGGTCCAAGTGTCTGAGAACCCCGCAAAAAGACAGTCATGTGACGTTACAGAGAATGCTGCCTTATCAGTGTTGCGGAATAGTTGTGAGGTGGATTGTGCACATATGGAGGCAGAACAAAATATGTTCGATGTACCTCAAAAAAAGAAAAAGAGTGATAACTCTCAAGGTGTAAATATCCCTAAACAACCTGACTTGCAAGTTAGTAACAATTGTGAGACAGAGAGTGACAGTGAGTTGTCAGACTCTAGTATGGTGCTCTCTCAGAGTGATTTTTCTAGTCAAAGCTATGATGTTGATGATATAAAGTTATTTCTTGAATCAACTAAAAATAAGAGAGGTGTTTGTGTTCAGGAATATTTTCCTGATATCAAACAATTTGTTGGAAAAAACTAAATCTAATGGCAAAATCGTTCCGAACAAAGACATTTATCGTTTGAAGAAAATTGTGAGGAGCTTAAGCAAGGAATGAATAATGATGTTTAGGAATCCAAGGGATGTTTTGGGTCAGTTGTGTTTTGGTGGGTGTTTGTTATTTCAGTTTATTTTGCCATGAGTGAGGTACACATGGCTACCCTGAATGTGAATGGTGCCAGGAATATGAAGAACTTAACTTAACTGGCCCTGAGCTGTTGTGACTCAACAGAAGAACTGGGAAGGGGTTGTTGAAAAAATTAAGGGATGTCTAGAAAAATGGAAATGGTTGATTCCTAATGTGTCTTACAGAGGATGTACTGTTATTGTAAACAATCTGGTTGCTCTGGATCCTCTCTATGGCACAGGTCGACCTGTGTGGATCATTTTAAACTTTTAATGAAAATTCAAGCTGTTCTTGTAGACTTATTCTGGGATAAACTACACTGGGTACAACAGAGTGTCTTGTACCTGCCAAAGAAAAAGGGAGGAAAAGGGAGGGCAGGGACTGGTACATCTGCAAAGCAAGTGAGTCAAATGTTAAAAGACTACTATTCTGGGGTGAGCTCTCCTGATGCTCAGGATTTGTTTCCCTGTCTTGTGATTTCACCTATTTTTTCAACTCCTTTTTTGAGTGCAGATCCTTGTATAAACCGTCATTGTTTAAAAGGGAAGGGGATATACAATGGAGAATCCTTCATGGTATTATCGCTGTTAATTATTTTATTTCTGTATTAAATCCAGAATTTAACCCTGAATGTCTTTTTTGTGTTCAAAGGAAGAAAATGTTTCATGCTTTTTTGCAGTGTCCTAGATTGGAATAACTTTTTTCATTGTTAAAAGGATCCTTCAGCTGTTTTAATGAAATTTTTTCAATGAAATTTTTTATATTGGGTTTTAAGTATAGCCGGAATAAGAGGCATATTTGTCAGTGGTTGAATTTTATGTTGGGACAAGCAAAAGTGGCTATATATGTGAGTAGGAAGAATCGGATTGAGAAAAAACCTTGCCAAAGTGTTACTTGTATCTTTTTAATGTTTGTTAAGTCAAGAGTGTTGATTGATTTTAAGTTTTATAAAACTATGGATGATTTGTCAACATTTGAGGTGATTTGGTGCAGTCATGGAGCATTGTGTGTTGTTTCTGAAGATGTTTTGTCTTTTTCTTTGTTTTTTTTTCTTTCTGCCTTTATTTTAGTGTTTTCTCAAATTTTTGTATTTGTGTAATAAATTATTGTGAATAAAGTCGTATGTAACCCTGGTGCCCCGAGGGAACAAGACGTTGCGTCTGAAACGCTTTGGGGAATGCCTTTGGCGAACCATGCTCTGAATCTATGTGCAATCAGTCCAAAGAAGGGAGTGAAGTCATGGGCGGGTGACGTAAGCGACCAGGAAGCTATAAAAGTGTGCAGCGGAACCGGCATCAGCTTTGGAGATTTGAAGCGAGCGCTCGCAGGGATGCCAAAAGTATGGCCCCAGACACAGCGTCTCATTCCCTCGGGGAACCAGGGTTACATACGTAACCTAGACGTTCCCCTTCAGGAACTTGAGCTGCATCTGAAGCGCTTTGGGGAACGAGATGCCCACGCCCCCATACTTTCAAATCCCAGCCTAGTGTAGGAGTGCACAGCTAGGGCAAGAGAAGAAGAGCCAAATTGCAGGAAAACCTGAAGTCACAGCGAGGACTGTCCCGCAGCATGCTGAAGCCTTGACTCCCAAGGAGAGGGGAGATAATGGGCCATGGTTATGACATAGCATCCCGAATCACAAAATCATAACTGCCCTGGCCGGAGGCCTCAGCCTCATGTACCTTGGAGGAAACTTGTTACAAGGGGGTCTCTGCCACTGGAGAACCACAGAGAGGGGCGTAGTGGGCCACAATGGCCGCCACGTGGACTCCAAGGTGGAGTGGGTTCCGGCATTGTACCAAACGGGCAGTGAACTGGTTCAAGCCGGTGGTCTCCGCTTAAAGAAGTGAAAGCTTCAACTTCAGGCAGACAGTTTCCTCGTGGAGAGAGCTCTGGACTGGAGGATGGTCTCAACCCCAATGTTTTCATGTGAGCGAGCACGACATCTCAATGTCGAGCCGCCAACTGCTCAGAGTGAGCTAGAATCAACCAATCGTCGATGTGGTTTAGTATGCGGATTCCCTGGAGTCACAGAGGAGCCAGAGCTGCATCCACACACTTTGTGAACGTACGGCGGGAGAGTGCTAGGCCGAAAGGAAGAACTCGATAATGGTAAGCTTCGCCCCTGAAAGTAAACCTCAGGAACTTCCTGTGTTGAGGAAGGATGGAGACATGGAAGTAGGCATCTTTTAGATCTATCGTGACAAACCAGTCCTCGGACCTGATTTGACACACAACTTGCTTGAGAGTAAGCATCTTGAACTTCAATTCCTCTACTGAGTGGTTCAGATGCAGATCTAAAATGGGCCGGCTGTAGAACCCGGCTTCCCTTTCGTGAGGATGTAATGGATGTAATGGATGTAATATTCTTTCTCTACAGTACGTAGGACCCACTGAGACACGTTTGGCAGTAGTTTCCACTCTGCTAAATAATCTACTAAGGGAACCAGCCTCTCGTCGAGACTGGCCTCTAGTGTTCCCCCTGAGCTGTTAGCTCGGTACCCTGTAATGTCGGACCAGCAGAGAAACTCCAAACCAACTGCTCTAGGGACCCCCTTAGGGGCGGCAAGCCCCTCGGTTCCGCTACGCAAGCGGGCGGAAGGACCGAGGTATTGGCTCGCTGCGCCCTGTAACCCCGGCAGGGGTGGCAGACTGATCTCCTGAGGGCACTGAGGAGAGATGGGCACCATAAAATGAGGTGTACACCGCTCTTCCCCAGAGGGGCCTGCCCTCAAAAATCCTGGACTACAGGCACCAGAATCCACATGATGCCTGAAAGGTAGCCAGTATCTCCAGACAGCAGAAATGCCACCCAAGATGATGGCCGCTCCAAACACTGGGCTGTGTGGCCACTCATGACCACTCCTGAACTGGTGAGGGAGGCATCCGTCGTTAACTACACAATGACAAGGAGTCCCCGGCACCATGCCCTGAGTTAAGAATCAAGGTTCCTCCACATGTTGAAGGCACACAATAATCACTGTGTGAACCGGATTATGTGAAGTGGATCTCCCCTCAGGGAGAACCCCTTGGTTTTGCGCCACCACTGTAGGGGCCAATAGGCATCACATTGGACGCAGCTGCCATCAGACCCAACAGTTATTGGAACTGTTAGCAGTGAGTGACCAGCCTACTCTCACTATCCTGACTGCCATGAGGAACAACTCCATATGAGCAGGAAACAGACGTGCCTGCATTATGGTCAAATCCAACACCATGCCCACAGAAAGTGGTTCTCTGTAATGGAGAAAGAACACTTTCCTCTGCGTAGAGTCGCAACCCCAGTTCTTTCACATGGCGAGGATGACACCTCGATGCCGAGCTGCCAAATGCTCAGAGTGAATTAATATTGACAAAACATTGATATAATTCAGTATGCAGATGCTCTGGAGTCACAATAGAGCCAAAGCAGCATCTACATACTTGGTGAAAATCACTGGGTGAGAGTGTAGTAATGGCTGAATAGCAGGGGCTGCTCCGCCCAGCAGCCTGTATGATTTGATTTAATTCCTCAGAATTAAATCTATGGTAGCAGAGCTAAACAATCAAGATACTTCACACATGCTTTCACGTCATTTGTTTCTTGACATTTACCATAGAACACTTTATGAATGAACACATTTATGAATGAACACAGCCCCGCCCCCTCAAGAGCAGACTGTGAGTGCTCAGCTCCCGAACAAACCACACATAAATCGCATGAAACCACACCCCCATAGTAGCAAGGGGAGAGAGAAATGAGCGATCCAGTATGCAGTCTGCTAATAAGCATCAATCTCCTCAGACAAAGATCGCAGCAGCAGCGCAAGCTGACACTCAGAGAGCGCTAGATCTGGAGAAAAGGCAGAGAGAGCGCAAACGCGTCTCTACCCCATTCACTAGATCGATGCTGCAGTCCCCACGCCGCTATGCCTGAGCAAAACGGCACCCGTGGGGATTCACGAGGACTCCCTCCTCGAAGAGAGCCTTCTGAGAGCGAAGCATTGCGCAGCAAAGTGTAGACAGTCAGCTCCCTCGAGAGCCGACTAGCCAGCTTCGCAGCGAGCCCTCACACAAAGAGGAAGGAACGGCTTGTTTACTTCGTGGTTCCAACTTGAGAGAGAGCGCTAGATCTAGGGGAAAGGGCAGAGAAGGGATTTGTCTCTACTAATACCATAAGATCTATTTGCGATCCCCACAACAGCCGATGGGGAACGCAAATACTGGCAGTCAGCTCCCTCGAGAACTGACTCCCATGCTTCGCCCCCAGACAAACAACAAATAAACTGTGTGTATCCCCACCCGAAACTATATTTAGCGTGGGTAGAGAGGGACACACAGTCTAAATGCTGCTTATTAACACTTGCTTGATGGCCATAGTACCACTCTCAAATAAAAGCTGTGCAAACTGGCACAAAATACAGAGTGACACACACAAACACAGAGTGCTTCGCTGAAAGACAGAAGCTGACGCCAGTTCCACTGCACATGCTTTTATAGCTTCCTGGTCGCTTACATCACCCGCCCATGACTTCACTCCCTTCTTTGGACCGATTGCACATAGATTCAGAGCGTGGTTCGCCTCCGTAAAAGCTTTTGTGTAATGTAAGAGGTATGTTACACTTGCAAGGTAAAAAGTCGGTTTGGCTTAGCTGCATATGATATGTTTTGGTATTTATTATTGAGTTATTATTATTTTTTCATGGCACCTCTGAGTTTTGGAACTTTAAATATCAACAGGCGTCGTGATATTGTGAAAAGGTGTAGTTTATTTGATTATGTTATGATAAAGAAGTCCAGTATAATTTTTCTTCAAGAGACGCACACGGACTTAGACAATCAAGTACAGTCAAGTATACTGGCTAAGTGAATGGAGGGGGCAGGCCATACTAAGTCATGGTTATAATGTTAGTACAGGCGTTGCGATCCTTTTCGGGCCTGAATATAAGGAGCAACCAGTAAGTGTTTTTGAATTAGTTCCCGGTTTAATGTTGCGGATGGATGTTACTATTCAAGGTTTTAATTTTTCATTTTTTAATAACCAAGTTATTTTTTTAAGTCAAATGGTAGATGAGCTTATTGAGGGTGGATTAACAATTTGAGATATGTTCGTGCCTGTCTTGCCTCTGTCAAGCCCATCAAAGAAAGTAATTCTGTCAAACATTCCTCAGTTTTTTTTTTTTTTTTTTAAAAGACAATTTAGAGGAAATACTAAAGAGATTTGGTAAATTAGTGAGTCCGATCAAAATTATTTCACTTGGATGCTAGAATCCTGAACTGTCTTTTCTGCGTCAAGCTTTCATGATTCTGAACACTCAGAATGAGCCTCTAAATTTGTCAGTGAAATTAACAATTGAGAACAAAGATTATACCATCTTTATTAGTTCAGAATCAATTAAATGTTTTATTTGATGAGAATTAGGGCACTTTAGACAGACTTGCCCAAATTGTAACGCTGATAATGAGGAATTGGCGGTCGAGGTGGAGGACAGGGCAAGAGATTCGAATACTACTGAGGACGCTATACCGCTACAAATCTCGCAGGTCAGAGTGCAATCTACACCGAGTAGCTCACATGATGAGAGACCAGTGTTGGCTAACATGAGCAATGATCCAGCGGATATAGATGGTGCTGCCGAGGCTATACAGCCAGGTGTGAGTGCTGAACAAGCACATCTAGAACCTGTGCTTGAGGCCGATACCCTCGGACAAAGCAAGCAAACAAGCTCTGCCCTAACTGAGACTAAAACCGGCAGTGATGAATCAGTCGATCAGACTCAAGAGGATACCGCTTCGCAAGAGGTGGTCGATTTAAAGCTACAGAATGAGGATCTTGATGAGGATTACAAAGATTTGTGTGCTGAAGATGACAAGATGGATGCGGTGCATTAAATGTTGTATAGCTTCAGTAATTCATGTGGATAAATCTTATTGTGTTCCTGGTCGTTCAATTTTTAATCTTTTTGATTCGAGATCTGATTTCTTATGGCAATGTATACAAAATTGATGTGGGTTTTATTTCTCTGGATCATTAGAAAGCCTTTGATCGAATTGATCATGAATTTCTCTTTAAATGTTTTGATGCCTTTGGTTTCGGTCAATCCTTATTTTCTTATGTGACTTTGTGTATAGCATCTTGAAAATAAATTGAATAATAATACGGCAAGGTTGTGGCCTGTCAGTTAAGTGGGATTTTGACAATTTGCCCTCTATCTAGTAGTGGGGTAGTAACAGTCAGACTTAGTGCATACGCTGACAATGTCACAGTGGTGATTAGGTCAAATGAGGATGTAAGAAACCTAATATCATCCCTTGAAGTTTACCAGAAGGCCTCTTCCTTTAGAATAAACTGGCAGAAGAGTGTAACATTTTTGTTAGGTGATTGGGAAGATGGTGGCCCCCCAAGACTCCCCCGGTACTGCTCTTGGAACTTTGAGGGGTTTAAAATGTTGGTAGTTTTTCTGGGGGTGGATCATTATATGTTGAAAAACTGGGAAGGTCTTTTTGACAAGGTTTCAGGTCACTTACAGAGGTGGAGGTGGATCCTTACCCAGCTGTCATACAGAGGAAGAGTGCTTAAGTTGCATCTATGTTGTGGCATCGTTTCAATGTACTTGATCCACCAAAAGATTTATTACAACGTTTGCAAAAAGTTTTCATCAATATTTTTTGGGATGGCTAGTTCCCGGTTTAATGTTGCGGATGGATGTTACTATTCAAGGTTTTAATTTTTCATTTTTTAATAACCAAGTTATTTTTTTAAGTCAAATGGTAGATGAGCTTATTGAGGGTGGATTAACAATTTGAGATATGTTCGTGCCTGTCTTGCCTCTGTCAAGCCCATCAAAGAAAGTAATTCTGTCAAACATTCCTCAGTTTTTTTTTTTTTTTTTTAAAAGACAATTTAGAGGAAATACTAAAGAGATTTGGTAAATTAGTGAGTCCGATCAAAATTATTTCACTTGGATGCTAGAATCCTGAACTGTCTTTTCTGCGTCAAGCTTTCATGATTCTGAACACTCAGAATGAGCCTCTAAATTTGTCAGTGAAATTAACAATTGAGAACAAAGATTATACCATCTTTATTAGTTCAGAATCAATTAAATGTTTTATTTGATGAGAATTAGGGCACTTTAGACAGACTTGCCCAAATTGTAACGCTGATAATGAGGAATTGGCGGTCGAGGTGGAGGACAGGGCAAGAGATTCGAATACTACTGAGGACGCTATACCGCTACAAATCTCGCAGGTCAGAGTGCAATCTACACCGAGTAGCTCACATGATGAGAGACCAGTGTTGGCTAACATGAGCAATGATCTATCATTGGCTATCATTGGCTTCCTTCTACAATTCTTTATCTACCAGTTAATGAAGGTGGCCAAGGTCTAATTGACCTGAAAGCTAAAGTTAAATCAATGAGATTATTCAGTGTTTACTCTTTTCTAAAGAACATACTCCATGGGTATCTTTTGGTCCGGCTTTGGTGTTTGGTGTTTTTTGTTTCTTGACAAGCATTTGCTTTTGATGACTTTGTAAAAATGCTCTTTTATGCCTGATGTAAAATTCTATGCCTCTGTTTTAGATTCTTGGGCTGTTTTCAAGATGTCCAGAAATGAGTATGATCATTTTGGTTTGAATGAGCCATTGTTTTATAACACTTTTTTTAGGTAACAGTGACCACAAGTGTAATAGGGAGGCCAAAAAGGGGGAAAAATAACTAATCACTATGGGTAACAAGTGCACTTTTTGACTTATTTCTTTATTATATTTCTTTTTCCTATGGAGATTTTCCAGGTGGGATCTCTTACAGTTTTTTTTCAATTGCTAACAAGTGTTTACCAATACTTAAAGTACTTTTTCTAAACTCTTAACACAGCAACACACCTACATCACACAATTAGCCAAATAGTTAATTTTCTGTCCAAAACAAAATTTTGTTAAATAAATACAAACTCTACATTTCAAAATGCTTAATACCTTTTTCTGCTTATACTAACTCTATAAAAACACAGCAAACCTTTTTCAAAACCGAGTCATTCGGTCAAAACTTTAGCACTAGTTTCTATCCAACAGAAACATATAGTCAATCATAGTACAGTGATTGTCAAAATACTAACAGCTGATAGCTTTACAAAAACTGCATTACTTATCATGTTTCTGTTCTACCTGCATATAATAGATATAAAATTGATTTGTTTTTTTTGTTTTTTTTAAAAAGTTTGCCTTCAACGAAACCCATTTTACATTTTAAATGTTTACATTTTACATTTTAAACCCATTTTATATTTACATTTGAAGTGTTGAATGTGTTCTTTCTTGGCAACATACCATCTGACTGATTCGAGTCATTACTTTACAGAATGTACAACAGAAAAAAATATTTCAGTTGGAACCATGATTGAAATTGCTTTCCAGTGGGTGGGGGTTGGATATGGATGGTGCCCTCATGGTAGCTGATGCCAGTGATCAACAAAAATTCCAACATACATGGTCTTTGGTTATAATTTTGCCACAGAATATAAAGGGTAAAGGGTAACTGTGACTTTTTTTTTGTTTCACAATTCTGATAAAGTTTACAAGATGTAAACTCACAATTCCAAGAATAGAAGTTAGAATTGCAAGATAAAAAAAAGTCACAGTTAAACAAAACAAACATAAAAATGCACAGTCCAACACACATTCTTACTCCTCTCCCCTACCTCTTCTTCTCCCTTTTTCTAATCCAACTACAACTATTTCTCTTCCTCTCCCCATTTTTTTTTCTCTCTCTCTCTGATTCTTTGTGTTGTTTTGCATCCACAAAACCAATTCAAAGAGGTCTTTTTTACTCTATGTTGATGCAATGGAAGTAGCTTCAACACCTGACTGTTCCTCCAACTGAGACTGGAATCAGCTATTTCTAAATATTTCATTGATCTGTTATTTAAATATGCTTATAAGTTGTTACAATATTTTATTAGAGATATTTTCAATCATTTTGAGCTGCTGTTATTGCAGAAATAGAGGCTTTATACTGTATTTAAGGTTTGGAACATTAGGTCTTCATTTCTGACATGCTGTGTTTAAGCATTTGCAAATAAGACTAAAAAGTCCCATGATTTTGGTTTTGGGTAAGCTTGTATGAAAAGAAAATGTTTGCATTTTAGAAACATGGTAATTGACTGCATATTGTGTGAAAACAACACAAATTGTGTTAATGGTATGGTCACAACAGACGGATGTTGTGCTAATTGTGTTTAGAGTTTTGAAAATGTAACTACATATTGGACAAAAGTATGTTAGCAATTGAAAAAAACTGTAACGTAAATAGGATGAGGAAAAAGAAGAAAGCTGAAACAATATTAGAATTTATTAAATTGAAACAATTAGACGTGATTTTGAGATGAGATGAGATCCATAGTGATTCCAATAATGAGACTGATTGAAGATTGTGGTGGAGAAATGATCAGTTTTTAAGTCATGGATCTAATTTGAGTGCTGGGGTTGGCATTCTTTTTTCACCATCAATTAAGGCAAAATGTCTGTTTAAGGAAGAAATTGAGCCAGGGAGATTATTAGCAGTAAGAGTAGAAATTTTTGATCTTTGGTTTGTTTTTATTAATACGAGTAGTATTAGCATAAATGTTGTGTCAAATTTGATGCTATGATTTATGGCCCTCATGTCAGCTCTGATTGACAGGTGGTCACATGTCAAATGTGTACATGGTCAGATTTTTTTCACTGGATTTATGGCTTTCCGAGCCCTCTGTCACCCTGACTGCCACGTCACCAGGGTTGTTTCACTCCTGACTGATATGATAGTGGGGTGTGTAAATCAAAAGATCCAGTGGTAGTGTTTGGGTTCCTCCTGATTGTGGGAAAATGGCTTAGCAATTCTGTGTCTTTTGTCACCTCAACAGGATGGCTGTTGTTTGATCAATATGGTATATGTTAATACTTAGACGCAAGCAGTGTGTCTACCGGCCTGGCTTTTCATGTTTGTGTTTTAGTTCGACACCTTAGCAGGAGTGGTGTCTAGACACCAGAGCCAAAGCTTCTCTCCTATTTCTACCGCAGTGTAGACACTGTCCGCTGTCCACTATAATCTTTTTTAAATGTTTGTTAAAGGGAATGTGCTTTTGTTTGAGGGTTAGAAGACATCCAAACATGTCCAGGTCAAACCTCTAAGCGGCTCAGCTCTGAATGATCTGTAGGTTAAATGTAGATTGCATGTGCCGATGCTGGAATGATTTGTCAATACTTCTCATGTCAATAAAGTACCTAAAAACAGAAACATAGAATTAAAAAAAAAAAAATCACAGAGACCTATACCCTTCACACTTTCACACTTTCTACATCCTCCTGAGAAGGGATGTTGTTTGGGCATGTTCTTTCAACATCAGCAGTATGTGTGTACACTAACACCTTTGTAGGATCAGTACACCATAATCTTTAGTCTAATAGTCTTAAGTAAAACTATTACTTTCATTCAATGAATGAGAGTATCCACAATGTGCTTGTGTTAATGGTTTTACAACATCTACCTCATATAGACGTGTCCAGAATCATGCTTTAGACAAAGAATTAACACTATGGCTGATTCTTTGGGGCTCTCACACACACTTTTTTGCTTGGGTTTACAGGGGTAGCGATTTCATACTGTACAAACTGCATTTTCCATCAGCCTACCCCCAATACTGCAGCTAAACCTACAATTTACAGAAAACTACTGGCAATTTTATTTATATATATTTTTTTTTTTTTTTGCACGACTGCAACTTTGCATTGTCATGATTGTGTTCATAATTGTTCTACTCTTACTAAAACAATACAGCAAAAAGCTACAGTCCTCAACAACACAACCCCTGAAATTTTGCAGTAGCTATATCTTCATTTTTTTTTTCTAAATATCTAAACATGTATTTGTCTTAAATATAGTTTTAAGTGTTTTATTGTACTTTTATACTTGTAGTTTTTAAGTTTATTTGTATTTTTAAACAATTGCGATAGAGTTACAGGTTTTGTGTGGTTGGGATGTATGTATGCATTGAAAATTTAAATGTGACAGATGAGAGCGTTACTCAGTTTGCTCTAATATAAAATGAACTAGAGATTCAATTTCATCTGTCACAGAAGCAGAATTTTTCATTGTAGTGGGAGCGACTCTGAAACATAGCTTAATCCTTATTAGTTGTAGCAGTATGGAAATTGTGTTTTTATATTTCTAAGATTTTCTGTACCGTTCCAAACCACTGTTTTCATTTTTAACATCACAATTAGTATTGCATTGCTGAGTGTGATTGTACGTTTTTTGTTGTTGTTGTTGTTGTTGTTTTGTATGTCAATGTCTGTTTTCAGGAAAAGACAATTTGCTTTTGTGTTTTTACAAGTCAGACTCCCTAACCATTAGGCCACGGCTGCCCCCGAAAGGAGCACAAGGATCTTTGAAAATACTTTATCTGGAAATATACATGTAACACACAGAATCATTTAAGACTGCATCTTTTAAAATAATACTACAATTAATACATTAACTTTTCACAAGGATGTGAGTACTCGGATGATTAGTACATTCTTAAATTAAAAATTATATTAGAAGTTGTCCTGAACTGAAGGTGTAAACAAAAATATTGGGCAGTAGTATACTTACTTACCAGCAAGATTTTAAAGCATTGTTTGCTAGAAAGAAAAAAAAAGTTTAGGTAATTTAAGAGACAATCTCACTGAATGCGTCGAACCATCTGATGTTTTTATTACTATTGAATGCATCACATCCTTATCTTATCTTGGTATTTTCACACCTTAGGGGTGAAAATTTGGAATTCAAATAAGGTTTAGCAGGCACATAGTAAACCGAGGAAGACAGTCCACACTCTCTCTGTTACAATGGCTACCGCTGTTCCAATCACTCCTGAAACATCTAGAAGAATGATGTGTGTAACACCAACAAGAAGTTCTGTTGAAATGAGAGAGGAGCTGACTTTAGCACCAAGGAAAAATCAAGGGAAGAGTCTAAAAAAGGTTCTCAGTGAAGATGAAGATTTTGTGAAACAAGATTTCCCAGTGTCTGATTATCGTGTGGGAAGATTTGTGTTCAACAAAGAGTTGCAGATTGTGAAAATCTGTGTTTTGGACTCTAACGAAGAATATTCATCTGATTTTGACTGCCATAGATTGGGCATATTTCTACAATCGAATTTGGAGAGAATTTAATTTTGATGACAAAATCTGGTACTTCTTTCAGTGGGACGGTGAAACGTCTTGGTTACGTATGGTAACCCTCGTTCCCTGATGGAGGGAACGGAGACGTTGTGTCGAAGTGACGACTAGGGGTCGCTCTTGAGACCCCGAATACCTCTGACAGCTTTGAGAAAAGGCCAATGAGAATTGGTATGCAGTATTTGCATAGCCCGCTCCGCCCTGGAGATCCGGGCATAAGAGGGGGGGGCTAGGCAACACTCATTGTTCTGATCTGAGGAGCCGAAGCACCCGGCTACACTCAGAGGCGGTCCGAGGTTGTGGCAAGGGGGACACAACGTCTCCGTTCCCTCCATCAGGGAACGAGGGTTACCATACGTAACCAAGACGTTCCCCGTCTGTCGTTCACGTTCGACGTTGTGTCGAAGTGACGACTAGGGGTCCCAGTTGAAAACGCCACAACCAGCGGACCGCATCACGAGTGCATGGAGTGCAAATATTAACAGGTCTTGCGTGTTAGATAAATGTCACTCACCTCTACGTGACCTTCCAATGCCCAAGAGCTTCAGCCAGCCTTTCCTCACCTTTGGTTGAACATCTTGGAAACATTGGGCCAGTGTCCGTCCTCCCCGGGGGGGGGATTGGCACTACGGAGACCACACCCTGCCCGGAGGGAGGTATTTGTGTGGAGAATACACTTGAGGGCTCGCACTAGGGGAGCACAACAAGGGGACGATCCTGAGGCAGGCTCCGCATGAGGAGAGACTGCTGAGCTCAGGGTCGGAGACAAGTTTTGTCTTAAGGGAAACACCGCATCTCTGGGAGTATAGGTGGAGATACACACATGGGGCCGCATTAGGAGCCACTACATGTGGGGCACCAACCTAATATGAGAGTTCACAAGAGGCAACCTAACCTCATATTAGATTCTGATAGCTAGTTCCTCCGCTGAACATAGCTACGTTGCGGGTGCAACATGATGGAAATTGTCGTTCAGGGTTCACGCCAGGAAACTTACTGAACTGGGGAAGCGTCGTCACCCGTGGGGAATGACGCTTCAGCAAGCTTCTACACCGTGTCAGCTTCAGGAGTTACTGGGCTTGCGTTCAGGACTCCCGAAGAGACTGGTTCTACACGCAGATTGTAGAACCTGGCAAACATGTTAGGTGTAGCCCAACCTGCAGCTCTGCAAATGTCTGTTAAAGAGATCCCGTTCGCCAGCGCAACCGACGCTGCGACGCCCCTGGTGGAGTGGGCGTGCACCCCCAGCGGGCAGGGCACCCCTGTGGCCTGGTAGGCCAAACGAATCGCATCCACAATCCAGTGGGAAATTCTTTGTTTGGAGACAGCTTTCCCCTTCTGCTGTCCTCCAAAACAGACAAAGAGCTGACTCGACCGTCTGAAGCTTTCAGTACGTTCCAAGTAAATGCTCAGGGCACGGACTGGGCATAACAAGGAGAGGTTGGGGTCGCCTTCCTGAGAAGGGATAGCTTGCAGAGTGACCACCTGGTCCCTGAAGGGAGTGGTGGGCACTTTGGGTACATAACCGGGCCGGGGTCTCAGGATAACGTGAGAGTTAGCCGGCCCGAATTCGAGGCACGAGTCACTGACGGGAGAGGGCTTGGAGGTCTCCCACTCTTTTGATCGATGTGGGCGCAGTCAGGAGAGCCGTCTTTTGGGAGAGAGCACTGAGTTCGACTGACTGGAGCGGCTCAAAGGGATCTGACTGTAGGCCCCGGAGGACCACAGACAGATCCCAAGAGGGGACAAGGCGCGGTCTGACGGGGTTCAGCCTGCGTGCACCTTTAAGGAATCGTATAACCAAATTGTGCTTCCCAACCGATCTACCTTCCACCAGGTCGTGGTTAGCGGCAATAGCGGCTACCTGGACCTTAAGTGTTGAAGCAGAAAGGTGTCTATCCAGTCCTCCTTGGAGGAAGGAAAGCACCGTTCGGATGCCACATCTCCATGGGTTCTCCCCCCGGGAGGAACACCAGTTTGTGAATTTGCGCCATCTGAGGTCGTACAGCCGCCTCGTGGAGGGAGCTCTCGACTGCAACAGAGTGTTTACCACTGCCAGTGGGAGATCTCTGAAATCCTCCTGGTCGCGTCCAGGGACCATACGTGGAGGTTCCAGAGATCTGGGCGCGGGTGCCATATCGTGCCCTTCCCCTGTGAAAGGAGGTCCTTCCTCAGGCGAATGCGCCAGGGAGGAACGGGGGAGAGGAGCACCAGCTCTGAGAACCAAACCCTGTTGGGCCAGTAGGGGGCCACCAGCAGGATCTGTTCTCTGTCCTCCCTGACTTTGCACAGGGTCTGTGCAATTAGGCTCACTGGTGGAAACGCATACTTGAGGAGGCCCTGAGGCCAGCTGTGTGCCAGTGCATCTGTGCAGAGGGGCGCCTCGGACAGACCGTACCACAACTGGCAGTGAGTGTTCTCTATCGAGGTAAACAGGTCGACCTGGGCCTGACTGAAAAGACTCCAGATCAGCTGAACCGTCTGAGGGTGAAGTCTCCACTCGCCCCGAAGCGAAGTCTGTCGGGAGAGCGCGTCCGCTACCCAATTGAGTTCGCCCGGTATGTGGGTGGCTCGTAGAGACTTGACATTGTTTCGACACCAAAGGAGGAGATGGCGGGCTAGCTGTGACATGCGAAAGGAGCGTACACCGCCCTGGTGATTGATGTAGGCTACAGTCGCAGTGCTGTCTGTGCGGACCAGCACGTGTTTTCCCTGAACCAAAGGTCGGAACCTCTTCAGGGCCAAAAACACTGTCAGCAGCTCGAGGCAATTGATATGCCAATGCAGCCGAGGGCCCGACCAGAGCCCTGCAGCTGCTTGCCCATTGCATACGGCGCCCCAGCCTGTGTTGGATGCATCTGTCGTAACCAAAATGCGCCTGGACACTTGTCCTAAGGGCACCCCGGCCCGTAGGAACGAAATGTCTTTCCAAGGACCGAGGGTTTTTAGACATACAGGTGTGACGTGCACCCGGTATGAACCCTGGCGCCATGGCCATCTCGGGACTCAGGAACGCAGCCAGTGTTGTAACGGTCTCATGTGCATCAGGCCCAGCGGCGTGACGGCGGCTGCGGATGCCATGTGACCCAGGAGCCTCTGAAATTGTTTGAGGGGGACCGTCGGGCAGCGTGAGAGCTTCTGGATGCAGCTCAGCACTGACTGTGCACGCTCCGGGGAGAGCCGTGCATTCATGGCAACCGAGTCTAGTTGTATACCGAGAAAAGAGATGCTCCGTACCGGGGCGAGCTTGCTCTTTTCCCAGTTGACCCGAAACCCCAGATGGGCCAGATGGTTGAGAACCACATCCCTGTGTTTGCATACCAACTCCTGAGAGTGTGCTATGACCAGCCAGTCATCGAGGTAATTGAGAATGCGGATGCCCCTCTCCCGGAGAGGGCAAGGGCTGCCTCTGCGACTTTCGTAAAGACGCGGGGAGACAGGGAGAGCCCAAATGGAAGGACTTTGTACTGAAATGCTCGACCTTCGAAGGCAAACCGCAGGAAGGGCCTGTGTCTTGGAAGAATCAAGACATGAAAGTACGCGTCTTTCAGGTCTATCGCCACAAACCAATCCTGGAATCTGATACACGTGAGAATGCGTTTGAGCGTTAGCATTCTGAAGGGGAGCTTGTGAAGGGCCGATTCAGAATCCTCAGATCCAGGATTGGTCTTAAACCGCCACCTTTCTTGGGTACAATGAAGTAGGGGCTGTAGAACCCTTTCTTCATGTCGGCCGAGGGGACCGGCTCTATCGCGTCCTTCGCCAGAAGGGTCGTGATTTCCGCCCGAAGAACCGCAGCATTCTCGTCCCGAACCGCGGTAGAGAAGATGCCGCTGAACTAGGGCGGGTTGCGTGCGAATTGGATAGCATAGCCGAGTCGGATGGTTCTGAGAAGCCAGCGAGAGAGGTTG
The DNA here is from genome assembly GCA_033026305.1 of Cirrhinus molitorella. Taxonomy (NCBI): domain Eukaryota; kingdom Metazoa; phylum Chordata; class Actinopteri; order Cypriniformes; family Cyprinidae; genus Cirrhinus; species Cirrhinus molitorella. The sequence goes on from CM065138.1 coordinate 25,618,687, forward strand.
GGTATCTCGAGCCAAGCTGTAAAACTCTCTGCTAACGGTCTCAGGGGGACCACCGACGTACCTCGGTTGGGTACAGTGTGACTGAGTTGCGGTGAAAGCCCTTTGTTCGGGGGCGTGCTGTCCTGGAGGACACAAGGCCATAACCGACATACAAGGATCCGTGAGAAGATCGCCTGAGCTCAGGGGATCGACTGACGGATGCGTTTGTTTCTCTGTCAAAGTATGCAGAAGTGCAGGTTTTGCGGTTGAGCATGCTTTTGATGTGTTTTGGTGGCTGGGTACCCCGGAGGGACCCAGCCATGGGAGGATCGACCATCGGAATCGACAGACAAGGATCCATCAGAAGATCGCCTGAGCTCAGGGGATCGACTGATTGATGCGCTTGATTGGCCAAAGCATGCAGAAGCGTAGGTTTTGCGGCTGAGCATGCTTTGATGTGTTTTGGTGGCTGGGTACCCCGGAGGGACCCAACCATGGTGGGTGTACCGATCATCGTAACCGACAAGGATCCAACGGAGGACCGCCTGAGTTCAGGGGGTCGACTGAAGGATGCACTTCGTTTGTCAAAGTATGCAGAAGCGCAGGAGATGCAGTCGAGCATGCTTTGACGTGCTTCAGTGGCTGGGTACCCCGGAGGGACGCAGTCGCACTGGTTTTTACGCCCAGAGAAGAAAGAAATTGCTCTTAAATTGACCAGGATGGAGCCAAAGCCAGGTCAGGTCTAGACAGGTCAGCAGATCTCTCTCCCCTGGGCGGCTCACTTCAGGAGCGCTTCGAAGCCTGATGAGGGTTCCTAGCGGCCTGAAAATGAGCTAACGGCGCCACCTTCTTGCGAGAACTCGACGGCAAGGCTGGTTTGGGTGCAGGACCAGCCTGAGGCGGGCCCTGAGCCAGTCTGGAGAAATGGGGGCGTCAAGAAAGCGAACTTTCTCAGTGTCCTTCATTTCCGCCAGATTTAGCCAAAGGTGGCGCTCCTACCCAGAGCCTGCGTTGCGACATTTGATGCTCGGAAGCATACACAGAACTGAACGCAGTTCCTGCGACACTCTGAGGCGAGATCTCCCTCGTGCAGATCTTATAACACTTTGCCTGGCAGCCAGCAGGATGGCAAAAGTGTGCATGGTGGACACAGCCTGTCCAGAAGACGTGAACCCCTTCACGCTCTGGACGAGAGCCTACGTGGTCCCACCAGGGGGCAGGGCATCAGATATGCAGGCGCTGTACTGAAGCGCCCACCCGCCTGGATAATCCACGAAGCCTCTCGCGCTGGACCGCCGTCGAGGGAAATGAGGGAGGAGGACCTGATATATCGTGTTTCAGCCGAAAAAAGGCCTATCACGATATAGTCAATCTCGTACGTTACCGAAGCCATGATGAACACACAGGATGAGGCGGAGGGTTTTTTCTCACTCAAACCTGATGTGTTTCGGTTATCTTGTTCAAGCACGCCCACCACTTTAGCGTCTGCTCAAACTGAGACTCGCTCCCCAGCTTGCTCAGTCGAAGCATCAGCTTCCCATGGTTTAAGCCCTCCCTCCGATGCTGCAGCCAACCTCTCAACCAGCTTTTAAGGTTTTGAACAGAGTAAAGTTGTAAAAAGAACTAATAATCTGTCCAAAAACCTAAACGGGGGTCGCGAGGAACGAGCGATCCGCGGGGGGAAACCCGGCGGAACTAACTCATTTCCTATTGCTCGCCATCGACGCATATGTAAACACACAATCCATCCGTGTCGGCTCTTTCAGAGAAATTACTCCTTTTCAGGAGCTGATGCTTCGACTGAGCAAGCTGGGGAGCGAGTCTCAGTTCGAGCAGACGCTGAAGTGGTGGGCGTGCTTGAACAAGATAACCGAAACACATCAGGTTTGAGTGAGAAAAAACCCTCCGCCTCATCCTGTGTGTTCATGGCTTCGGTAACGTACGAGATTGACTATATCGTGATAGGCCTTTTTTCGGCTGAAACACGATTCGACATTTGACATGTGACCACCTGTCAATCAGAGCTGACATGAGGGCCATAAATCATATCATAGGGTCATAAATCAATCAAATTCGACACAACGTTTATGCTAATACTACTAATATGTATGCACCTAATGGGGGAGCTGAAAGAATACATTTTTTTAACATATTGCAACATTTTCTAAGACAACAGAAAGATGAGAACTTAATCATTGTCTCTTGAAGGGCTTGAGAAGGAAATTCTTGTTATTGAAATTGCCATGATGGAACATCATTCTGTTCATGTACAGGAGTGGACTGAAAAGAAACAAAGATTGAGTTCTATTTTAAATGAAAGGGTTAAGAATGTTCTTGTGAAAAATCGTTTTTTATCATTGAGAGATATAGACGGTCCAACTTTTTTTTTTTTTTTGGAATGTAAAACGGTACAGGAAAAACAGATGTTAAGTTTGAAAAATTGTAATGGACTTGTTACGACCGATCCTGTAGAGATGTGTAGAATAGCAGTGGACTTTTATTCTCAGCTGTTTGTGGCTGAGAAAACAGATGATCAGAGTCAAAATGAACTATTACAGAATCATCCCTGCCTAACTTCTGAACATAAAGAAAACTTAGACTTTGGACTTTCGTTTGAGGAAGTAAGTGCTGCAGTGATGGGACTTTCTCCAGGTCGTACCCCTGGAATAGATGGACTTCCTGGTGAATTTTATAAACATTTTTGGAATATAATTGGGATTGACCTGTTTGAGGTACTGCAAGAATGCCTTAGCGAAGGCTGTCTACCCAAGAGTTGTCAAGGAGCAATATCAACTTTGCTGCCCAAGAAAGGAGATCATCATTGAAGAATTGGAGACTAGTCGCATTATTGTGTTCAGAATATAAAATGTTATCAAAAAGTTTTGCTTTTTTTGCCAGATTGAGCAAAGAGTTAAATAGTATTGTATACAAGGATCAATCATATTGAATAAATGGTAGACACATTACTGATAATCTGCATTTGATACGTGATACGTGTTATTGATCTAGCCTTGTATGACAATATTAACATGGAAATTGTGTCATTAGATCAGGAGAAAGCTTTTGATAGAATTGATCGCAAATATCTTTTCAGTGTCATGAAGGCTTTTGGGTTTGGGGATAATTTTATTTCTGTGTTATGTTATATGTTAATTTTATTTTCTAAGTTATTATATAAAGATGCAACGTTAATGATAAAAATGACAGGTGGTCTTAGTATCCCTGTTAAGGTGCAGAGGGGTATAAGACAAGGTTGTCCGATTTCAGGACTGTTCTATACTTAAGCTATTGAACCCCACCTTTGTAAATTGAGTACAGAGTTAATGGTCATTACAGTCATTGTAAGACATGATAATGATGTTCACATACTGAAAAGAGCCTTGGAGTGTTATAGCAAAGCTTCATCTGGCAAAGTAAACTGGGAAAAAAGTAATGCCCTGTGGTGTGGTGTAGAACATAAGAGACCTTTGCTTCCAGGCAAATTGCAGTGGGGAAAATCTGGTTTTAATATTTAAATATATTTTTTCTGGTCTGGTCAACACTGGCTTAAAGCTCCAGTATTGTTTCTACCCAGACAAGAAGGAGGACAAGAATTGGTGGACATTAAAAGTAGGCTGATGGCTTTTAGACTCCAAACAGCCAAAGACTACTCTATGGAGACAACATTACCTGGTCTGAAGTAGCTTGTGCCCTCTTGAAAAAAGTGGGTAAGATGGGGCTTGACCGACACCTTCCCTTAAGGGTAGCTGGAGTACAAACTTCCAATTAAGAAAAGGTCTGGAGACCTTCAGTGGAGGATTGTGCATAGTATAATAGCTACAAACAGACACAGAGCACACATTGATCCACAGGTAGGGGAAGGGTGTCCTTTTTGTGGAACGATAGAGACAATTTTTCATTTATCAATGTATGAGACTACAGCAACTGTTTGTTCAAAAGGAGGAATGGTGTCAATCTTTGGGGGAGGATTTTTCCATAATTTTTTTTTTTTTAGAGTAAATCAGTGTCTTTGCGGAATTGATGGTGATGGATCTTTGAAGACGTGTTTGAATGTATTATATATATATATATATATACACAGTGGGTACAGAAAGTATTCAGACCCCCTTAATTTTTTCACTCTTTGTTATATTGCAGCCATTTGCTAAAATCATTTAAGTTCATTTTTTTTTCCTCATTAATGTACACACGGCACCCCATATTGACAGAAAAACACAGAATTGTTGACATTTTTGCAGATTTATTAAAAAAGAAAAACTGAAATATCACATGGTCCTAAGTATTCAGACTCTTTGCTCAGTATTTAGTAGAAGCACCCATTTGATCTAATACAGCCATGAGTCTTTTTAGGAAAGATGCAACAAGTTTTTCACACCTGGATTTGGGGATCCTCTACCATTCCTCCTTGCAGATCCTCTCCAGTTCTGTCAGGTTGGATGGTAAACGTTGGTGGGCAGCCATTTTCAGGTCTCTCCAGAGATGCTCAATTGGGTTTAAGTCAGGGCTCTTGCTGGGCCATTCAAGAACAGTCACAGAGTTGTTGTGAAGCCACTCCTTCATTATTTTAGCTGTGTGCTTAGGGTCATTGTCTTGTTGGAAGGTGAACCTTTGGCCCAGTGAGGTCCTGAGCACTCTGGAGAAGGTTTTTGTCCAGGATATCCCTGTACTTGGCCGCATTCATCTTTCCTTCGATTGCAACCAGTCATCCTGTCCCTGCAGCTGAAAAACACCCTCACAGCATGATGCTGCCACCACCATGCTTCACTGTTGGGACTGTATTGGACAGGTAATGAGCAGTGTCTGGTTTTCCCCACACATACCGCTTAGAATTAAGGCCAAAAAGTTCTATCTTGGTCTCATCAGACCAGAGAATCTTATTTCTCACCATCTTGGAGTCCTTCAGGTGTTTTTTAGCAAACTCCATACGGGCTTTCATGTGTCTTGCACTGAGGAGAGGCTTCCGTCGGGCCACTCTGCCATAAAGCCCAGACTGGTGGAGGGCTGCAGTGATGGTTTACTTTCTACAACTTTCTCCCATTTCCCGACTGCATCTCTGGAGCTCAGCCACAATGATCTTTGGGTTCTTCTTTACCTCTTTCACCAAGGCTCTTCTCCCCCGATAGCTCAGTTTGGCCGGACGGCCAGCTCTAGGAAGGGTTCTGGCCGTCCCAGACGTCTTCCATTTAAGGATTATGGAGGCCACTGTGCTCTTAGGAACCTTAAGTGCAGCAGAAATTTTTTTGTAACCTTGGCCAGATCTGTGCCTTGCCACAATTCTGTCTCTGAGCTCTTCAGGCAGTTCCTTTGACCTCATGATTCTCATTTGCTCTGACATGCACTGTGAACTGTAAGGTCTTATATAGACAGGTGTGTGGCTTTCCTAATCAAGTCCAATCAGTATAATCAAACACAGCTGGGCTCAAATGAAGGTATAGAACCATCTCAAGGATGATCAGAAGAAATGGACAGCACCTGAGTTAAATATATGAGTGTCACAGCAAAGGGTCTGAATACTTAGGACCATGTGATATTTCAGTTTTTCTTTTTTAATAAATCTGCAAAAATGTCAACAATTCTGTGTTTTTCTGTCAGTATGGGGTGCTGTGTGTACAATAATGAGGAACAAAAATGAACTTAAATGATTTTAGCAAATGGCTGCAATATAACAAAGAGTGAAAAATTTAAGTACTTTCCGTACCAACATATTCATGATGTTATTTAATGTATGATGTTTTATTGTCTTGTACTTAAAGTGGCTTGAAAGTTTATGTATGAGCATTTTCTGATTTATGCCAGATTTTTTGTTTTTATTTGCCAATTTCTAAAACAATGCTCTCTATTGCAGACGCACGTGTGTGTTTGCGTGTGTGTGATATTCCAAAGTTCATTCCACTTTGAGTTTATGCTCTAGGACCAGGTCTTTATTTAAATGTAAATTATATCAGATTTGAACTGGATTTACAAAATTAAAAAAAACTTTTTTTTCACTTTTCCCATTCATTTACAACAACCTGTATTTTTATTTTTATTTATTTATTTTTTTTTACACATCTTTAGAACAACCGAGTAAAGTCAAGTCAAAAAATGAAGGAAAGGACCAGTGAGGTCAGCTGGACCCCAAGGAGAGCTTAAGAGTTAAGAAAAACTGGGTATCTTTTGACAACTCTAAACTTTTCAATGTAAAATTATTTACTGCTGACTCTTGTCACCATCTAATAGCGCAACAATGTAACTAAAATCACCTTCATTAACACGTACCGTTTCTTAATACTGAGCACTATTATTAAATTTATATAAAATATTATTAATATAAAATATGATTTATTGAATAATAATATTTAAACAACAAAAACAGCCATAATAAAAGTTGCTAAGCAATTTGGTTAAAGGTACAAAGGCAGCACTCTGATATACAGCATTTACATAAACATGAGATTTTGCCAAAACTATCTTCTCTGGAACAAATAACAGATTAATAAGACCAAAGACAAATTATATTTAATGTGTATCCACTACAAAAAAGTAAAAGTTTACATTTAATGACTACAAGAATTGTATGTGGTGTAAACTTAATTATTTAAAAAATGTAAACTAATAAAATAAAAAAAAAAATAAAATAAAAAAAAAGAAAAGAAAAAAAAAATAAACCAGGTGACGTAAGTAAGTAATTTTTATTTATAAAGCACATTTAAATTCAGCTTACACTGACCAAAGTGCTGCACAGACAATCATAAAATACAATAAAATAAACAATAGAATTAAAAATGTAAACAAATACAAGCAACAATTACTAATCACGTAGAGATTCATTTGAGGCACCAGTTACATTACAGTCAACAGTCAAACATGACGTCAAACAGTAGTGTCACATGAGATGTTTTTCAGCCATGTAGTCATAGTGAGTATCAACAGTTGTTTCAGTAGCAGGAGAAATTCCATCCACAGTGGTTTTAAGGGGGTTCTAGAGCTTCTCTGCATGTCATGCATCAGGTCTGTGGTTGTTTTATTTGCACTGCACTCAGAGAGCAATGTAAATGTATTTATAGCTCTGAGATTCACCCAGCAAAAAGGTCACAGATCGTAACCATTCTCCACTTTCTCTGAAAAGTCACTGGTTGTGTTAACAGAGTTGGACTTACGCAGTTCTTTTGCTCTATTTGGGTATTTGTGGTCAAGTTTTTGTGAAGAGCAGTACCACTTGGAATCTTTAGGGTTTGTCAGTGGCCTTTTCTTTTCTTTTTCTTTTTTTATTTATTTACTTGTTTTAATGCACCTTATTGAAATTTAATCACATTGCTCCCCTGCCATACAGACTGAGAACTTGGATAGTTGATATTATAGAGCTCCTAGAACTTGGACAGTCTTTGCTGTTACTGCTGATCTCATATCTCTATCTCAGATAGTGTAAATAAAGATCAGCATAACTTACTTTTATACTTGGAAGATCAAGTGCAGATTTTTATATTTACGTAAATAAGTATAATTAACGTCATTGAGTTTTCATACTAAAAAAAAAAAATAAATCACAAAGTTTTATTCAACACTGTGTCCTAACTAGGTATGAGAATCAATTGGAACAAAGGAATTCAATGATATCTTTTTATAGGTGGGGCATATTTAACATTCTGAAGTAAATGCAATAAAAACATGTTTGCTCACACTTATGTGACATTACTGTTGGATCCAGTATAGTCAGTCTCAGCATTCCATCATATTCTACTTTAAGTCTCTCTAAAGAGAGCCTGTGTTGAACTGTCTTACTTAAAAATGACAGTTAATTTGCAATGCAACAATGCTCCAGTCTGATATAGATAGTGTTAGGATCATAGTGAAGGCAATTCAAAGTTTTTTCATAATGTACACTAGAGCGTCATGATTCTGGATGAATTGAGAATGGCATTTTTGTATTATTTATTTATTTATTCATTTATTTATTTATTTATTTTTGTCTCAAATAGAGATCATGACTCTCCCACAATTGTGAACTAAACAAAATATTGTGGGACAAAATATTATTGCTGCAGTCTATTTAAAAGTGTTAGTTTGAATTAATCAATAAACACTTTAATATATACATTTAAAATATAATACATTTAATACATCAATTTGTATATTAAAATTAAATTATGAAAAAGTGGTTTGAATGAATTATTTAATGACTCACTCATAAATACTTCACTTGTTTCATTACTGGATCAGCATTTTTGAACAAATCTCTTGATTGAATAATTCAATGACAACTACATTTTTTAAGTCACTTTTCGCCACCTAGTGGTAAAACAATGCAATCGACACAAACTTCATTTGAGGCACCAGTTCCTTTCAAAAAGGGGATTTGCTTTATTTAGATTGCAACCACTGATATCAGTGTTTATATCCAAATTCTAAACTTTCATCCCAGTATGTGTGTGATATGAATGACTGTAAGACAGAAATCCTGAGTGGTTGAAAAAAGTGTGAAACTGTTTCTTACCCAAACACAAGGACATAGGTTTGCTTTTGCCCCCATCAATCAATAATAATGAAATAATAATTTATACTTTTGACTCCGCCCCCCATACAACATCAGCATGTCTTAATCATGCTGGGTGTCTTGATCATGATTGTGTATATTTCCGCACAATTGTTTTCTCTCCGTATGCTTTCTAGGGAGCTAATAATAGCCATAGCTTTCTTTTTCCGTCTGCTCTGTTTTGTCAAACTCATCAAAGCAACTTTGTTAATTCCTAAAGTGAACCTTAATATATTATGTTAACTGTTTTGGACTGCTATCTTGAATTGGGTACAATACCTGTGAGTTGTTTTAAACAAGGCACTGCGCTTCTACATTCTTCCCATGTATTAAATGCACGTCCTTGAAAGCACACAGTTTTCGTAGCTTATTTACTTTAACTTCTTAGGTAATATATGTGATGTTTCAGATGCATCCAAAATGACAAAAACATATACATATATTTAATTGATTCATCAGAATTATTGTTAGGGACAGTTCACTGGATATTGGTAGGGGCATGTCCCGTGTTCACATGTGAGTGTGCAAGATTATGGGCAGAGCTATATTCAGCTCAGCGATGCTTCTCCAATATGCGTGTTATTGTGTGTGGAGAGCCTCGTTGGCCGTGGAAATATTGAATGCTCTGTGGAGAGACGCTATCAAGCTTTCTTTCCCAGAGTGTTTCAGTACCCACAGTGGTTATGGGGAATGTTCCTTCCTGTGTTAAGCCGGATGGGTTTAGAACTGGGCTGCCTCCCCAGGCTTCTGGGTATTTCTAATTGTGCGGTCTCTCTGAATCTTGCTTAGTAAGTTTGAGCTAAATAGACTGTTCCCCCTCTTTAGGGCTTTAAGTAAACAGTCTATGCTCAGAGTGTAGCTGTCTGCGGATGGTTATGCTGTAGCTCAAGCTTGCTTTGCTCTGGAATATAGCAGTCTGAGAGTAGCTATACAAGCCCAATTCCAGTAATGTTGGGACATTTCGTGGAATGCCATAAAATCAAGAATATGTTATCTGTGCATTATCTTTAACCTTTTTTTAATTGACTAACTTTTTTAATTGGCCAACTTTTAATTTTATTTTGTAAAATAGCCAAATTTAGATTTCCATGGCTGCAACACACTTCAAAAAAGTTTGGACAGAGGCAACAGTTCACGGTTTTGAAACAGTAAGTAAGTAAGTGAAATGCAAATGCTGAGGATATCATGTTTGGGTATAAAAGGAACATTTCAGTCTTTGCAGGCAAAACACGTGTCCTATTTATCATGTTTATGTTTTGTCTGCTTGACAGGATAATACAAAGTTGTGTATCTTGTATTAGAACAGTTACAATTTGGTGCTTTAAGTAGCTACAATTATTTCATACTGACATACTCTGGATGTTCAACATGGTACCTCATGGCAAAGAATTCTCTGAGGATTTGAGAATTAGAATTGTTGCTCTCCACAAAGATAGCCAAGGCTATTAGAGGTTTAGCAACACCCTGAAATTGAGTTACACTACAGTGGTCAGGGTCATACAGAGGTTTTCCCAGTTCCATTCAGAAAAGGCCTTGCAAGGGCCGATCAACGAAGTTGAGCACTCGTTTTGAGCATCAGGTGCAGATACATGATACATGAGTGCTGCCAGCATTGCTTTAAAAGTTGCAGAAGTAGAAGGTCAACTCATTCTCAAGCGGAAGGTGGAGAAGCACCATGTGTCTAACATCCAGCAGCTCTGTGATGTCGTTATAGAGGAGTGGAAGAGGATCCCAGCAATAACCTGTGCAGCTCTGGTGAATTACATGTCCAAAATGATAAAGGCAGTGCCAAATAACAATGACGCTAACACAAAATATTGACACTCCATGTTCCTGGAGCCTGCACCTACAAAATGTATCACACACCTTGCATCTCTCCTTTGTCTGACACCCATTTCAGATCTTGGAGTCTCTACTAATGAGCTGATTATCTGAATCAGGTGTGTTTGATTAAGGAGATGTGGAAAATATGCAGTGTTTGGGGGGCTCCAGGAACGTGGTTGAGAACCACTGACTTAGGGTGTACTCACTTTTGTTGCCAGCTATTCTGACAATAATGGCTGTATGTTGAGTAATTTTCAGTGGACAGAATGTACTTCTTTACAAGCTGTTTATTGACTACTCTAAAATATATCCAAGTTCCATTTCTATAGTATTGTCTCTTGAGAAGATATACTAAAATGGTTGCTGCAATGTGAGGGGTGTACTCACTTTTGTGGGATACTGTAGGTCTTTCACCAACTACCACACATTGTGAAAAGATCCCCTCAGATGGCATTGCATAAGAAAGTCATGCTGTGGTGTTAAATATAGCCACATGGGCTCAGAAGTACTTCAGCAAAAATGCGGTCTCTTAACATATTCTGCAGCTGCATCAATAAATGTAACTTGAATTTATGTTACTTTAGCAAAAAGCTATACATCAGTTCTATGCAGTGATGCCATGGGGTTCTCTGGGCCAGAGCTCATCTCAGATAATCAAAAAGATGATGGAAATGTGTGCTGTGGTCAAATCAGTCTATGTTTCAGCTTGTTTCTGGGAATGAGTTATCATTTCCAAAGACCAAAAGGAAGATCCAGACCTTCATCAGCGACTGATGCAAATGACTCTTATGATATGGGGATGCAGCACAGAGCAAACGGCATTGGTGACTGGAATATGTGAGAAGATACCATTGAAATGGAGGCAAGTATTGGGAATGTACAGACACACATATTCCTATAAAGGAATATGGCATCTTTCATGGTAAGTCCATGGTTATTACAAAACAATGCCAGGTCTCATTCTGCATGTGACTGAATGTGCTAGACTGGCCTGCCTGCAGCCCAGATCTCCTGTTGAAAATGTATGACCAGTCGTGAAAAGGAGAATCAGGCTATGACGATCACATGCTGCTGAGCATCTGAGGAATTTATCAAGCCAGATTGGACAACAATTTGCTTGCAAATCTTGGACTGTTAGTATCCTCAATTCCCAAACAATTAAACATTGTAATTAAAAGGAGTTGACGTGGCACAGTGTTTTGTACTTTAGTCAATTAAATAAAGGTTAAAGAAAATTAACAAATAACGGCATTTCACGAAACATCCCAACTTTTTCTGGAATTGGGGTTGTATGTTCTAGCCTGCCGTTTATGACCAGGTTATGTTCCCCTTGACACAAGATAGTTGTGTTCCAGTTTAGAGACTGCTCTTCCTTGTGGGGTTTTTAAGTAGTGGTCTCCTTGAGCCCTTGCCTAGACTGTGTTGTCTCCCCTGTTTGGGTTTTAAGTAGATGGCCCACTTCCATGATCTGGACAAACTTCAGCCTTATCTGAGGGAAATGCTATTTGTAGATATGCCACCTAGTGCTTACATCAGGCTTTGAACTTGAACTGTATTTTATGTGTTTGCTCTTTAGCAAATCATTTACTGATGGTCTGGATCAATATTCAGTGCTTGCTAGCCTACTGTGGGACTGACACTGATTGGGGACCTCCTTAGTATAACCATCTGAGGGTGGTTACATTCCAGCCATTGTTATGGCAGGACAGGGTTACTTGAGTACAGCTGTGTTTTATCTTGCAGTTTTGGTAGCCCTTTCCTGGAAGCATAGCTATTTGAGTGATTGTTCACCTGCCTAGAGTTAAGTTGTGGTCTCCTTAAGCCCTGCCTAGATAGAGCTGTCTCCCCTAATCAGGTTTATAATTAGATAGCCCTGGTATATAATTAGACACTGCTGGTGGTCTCTTCCTACATTATATAGCTATCTGAGGATATCTATGTGCTAGCTCAGTGACTGCTCCCCTTCTTAGGGTCTTTAAGTAGTGGCCTCTTTGAGCCCTCGCCTAGACAGTGCTAGACGCCCATGAGAAATGATAAGAAACAATGCAAGATCATGCTGATATTGTGATATATGGTCCTCCCCGGACACAAAAGAATGAACAAATAACTTCATTAACAACATATTATGCTGGGAAAATTTAATATACACAAATCTAAGTACTTGAAAGTGAAATTTCGTATAGCCTACAAAAGGCCTCAAACTAATGAAAAAAAAAATAAAAAATCCTATAAATCTTTTGTCATTTATAGAAGATTATTATTCACAGGAAAACCCTAGCCCCCTTTATTATTATATATATATATATGTGTGTGTGTGTGTGTGTGTGTGTGTGTGTGTGATACATATTGTAGGATTACAAATTTAAGAATCTGTTTAAGATCTGAAGATCCTACATCCTGATGAACATCATATAAAAAACGCCTTGGTTACGTATAGTAACCCTCGTTCCCTGATGGAGGGAACGGAGACGTTGTGTCGAAGTGACGACTAGGGGTCGCTCTTGAGAGCCCGAATACCTCTGACAGCTTTGAGAAAAGGCCAATGAGAATTGGTATGCAGTATTTGCATAGCCCGCTCCGCCCCGGAGATCCGGGCATAAGAGGGGTGGGCTAGGCAATACTCATTTTTCTGATCTGAGGAGCCGAAGCACCCGGCTACACTCAGAGGCGGTCCGAGGTTGTGGCAAGGGGGACACAACATCTCCGTTCCCTCCATCAGGGAACGAGGGTTACCATACATAACCAAGACGTTCCCCGTCTGTCGTTCACGTTCGACGTTGTGTCGAAGTGACGACTAGGGGTCCCAGTTGAAAACGCCACAACCAGCGGACCGCGTCACGAGTGTATGGAGTGCAAATATTAACAGGTCTTGCGTGTTAGATAAATGTCACTCACCTCTACGTGACCTTCCAATGCCCAAGAGCTTCAGCCAGCCTTTCCTCACCTTTGGTTGAACATCTTGGAGAACATTGGGTCAGTGTCTGTCTCCCCGAAGGGGGATGGACACTACGGAGACCACACCCTGCCCGGAGGGAGGTATTCGTGTGGAGAATACACTTGAGGGCTCGCACTAGGGGAGCACAACAAGGGGACGATCCTGAGGCAGGCTCCGCATGAGGAGAGACTGCTGAGCTTAGGGTCGGAGACAAGTTTTGTCTTAAGGGAAACACTGCATCTCTGGGAGTATAGGTGGAGATACACACATGGGGCCGCATTAGGAGCCACTACATGTGGGGCACCAACCTAATATGAGAGTTCACAAGAGGCAACCTAACCTCATATTAGATTCTGATAGCTAGTTCCTCCGCCGAACATAGCTACGTTGTGGGTGCAACATGATGGAAATTGTCGTTCAGGGTTCACGCCAGGAAACTTACTGAACCTGAAAAGGGCGCAAGGCGCGGTCTGACGGGGTTCAGCCTGCGTGCACCTTTAAGGAAACGTATAACCAAATCGTGCTTCCCAACCGATCTACCTTCCACCAGGTCGTGGTTAGCGGCAATAGCGGCTACCTGGACCTTAAGTGTTGAAGCAGAAAGGTGTCTATCCAGTCCTCCTTGGAGGAAGGAAAGCACCGTTCGGATGCCCCCGGGAGGAACACCAGTTTGTGAATTTGCGCCATCTGAGGTCGTACAGCCGCCTCGTGGAGGGAGCTCTCGACTGCAACAGAGTGTTTACCACTGCCAGTGGGAGATCTCTGAAATCCTCCTGGTCGCGTCCAGGGACCATACGTGGAGGTTCCAGAGATCTGGGCGCGGGTGCCATATCGTGCCCTTCCCCTGTGAAAGGAGGTCCTTCCTCAGGGGAATGCGCCAGGGAGGAACTGGGGAGAGGAGCACCAGGTCTGAGAACCAAACCCTGTTGGGCCAGTTGGGGGCCACCAGCAGGATCTGTTCTCTGTCCTCCCTGACTTTGCACAGGGTCTGTGCAATTAGGCTCACTGATGGAAACGCATACTTGAGGAGGCCCTGAGGCCAGCAGTGTGCCAGCGCATCTGTGCCGAGGGGCGCCTCGGACAGACCGTACCACAACTGGCAGTGAGTGTTCTCTATCGAGGCAAACAGGTCGACCTGGGCCTGACCGAAAAGACTCCAGATCAGCTGAACCGTCTGAGGGTGTCTCCACTCCACTCGCCCCGAAGCGAAGTCTGTCGGGAGAGTGCGTCCGCTACCCAATTGAGTTCGCCCGGTATGTGGGTGGCTCGTAGAGACTTGACATTGTTTCGACACCAAAGGAGGAGATGGCGGGCTAGCTGAGACATGCGAAAGGAGCGTACACCGCCCTGGTGATTGATGTAGGCTACAGTCGCAGTGCTGTCTGTTCGGACCAGTGCGTGTTTGCCCTGAACCAAAGGTCGGAACCTCTTCAGTGCCAAAAACATTGTCAGCTGCTCGAGGCAATTGATATGCCAATGCAGCCGAGGGCCCGACCAGAGCCCTGCAGCTGCTTGCCCGTTGCATACGGTGCCCCAGCCTGTGTTGGATGCATCTGTCGTAACCAAAATGCGCCTGGACACTTGTTCTAAGGGCACCCCGGCCCATAGGAACGAAATGTCTTTCCAAGGACCGAGGGTTTTTAGACATACAGGTGTGACGTGCACCCGGTATGAACCCTGGCGCCATGCCCATCTCGGGACTCGGGAACGCAGCCAGTGTTGTAACGGTCTCATGTGCATCAGGCCCAGCGGCATGACGGCGGCTGAGGATGCCATGTGACCCAGGAGCCTTTGAAATTGTTTGAGGGGGACCGTCGGGCTGCGTGAGAGCTTCTGGATGCAGCTCAGCACTGACTGTGCATGCTCCGGGGAGAGCCGTGCATTCATGGCAACCGAGTCTAGTTGTACACCGAGAAAAGAGATGCTCCGTACCGGGGCGAGCTTGCTCTTTTCCCAGTTGACCCAAAACCCCAGATGGGCCAGATGGTTGAGAACCACATCCCTGTGTTTGCATACCAACTCCTGAGAGTGTGCTATGACCAGCCAGTCGTCGAGGTAATTGAGAATGCGGATGCCCCCCTCCCGGAGAGGGGCAAGGGCTGCTTCTGCAACTTTCGTAAAGACGCGGGGAGACAGGGAGAGCCCAAATGGAAGGACTTTGTACTGAAATGCTCAACCTTCGAAGGCAAACCGCAGGAAGGGCCTGTGTCTTGGAAGAATCGAGACATGAAAGTACGCGTCTTTCAGGTCTATCGCCACAAACCAATCCTGGAATCTGATACACGTGAGAATGCGTTTGAGCGTTAGCATTCTGAAGGGGAGCTTGTGAAGGGCCCGATTCAGAATCCTCAGATCCAGGATTGGTCTTAAACCGCCACCTTTCTTGGGTACAATGAAGTAGGGGCTGTAAAACCCTTTCTTCATGTCGGCCGAGGGGACCGGCTCTATCGCGTCCTTCGCCAGAAGGGTCGCGATCTCCGCCTGAAGAACCGCAGCATTCTCGTCCCGAACCACGGTAGAGAAGATGCCGCTGAACTTGGGCGGGTTGCGTGCGAATTGGATAGCATAGCCGAGTCGGATGGTTCTGAGAAGCCAGCGAGAGAGGTTGGGTATCTCAAGCCAAGCTTTAAAACTCTCTGCTAACGGTCTCAGGGGGACCACCGACGTACCTCGGGTGGGTACAGTGTGACTGAGTTGTGG
Source organism: Cirrhinus molitorella (assembly GCA_033026305.1). Classification (NCBI taxonomy): domain Eukaryota; kingdom Metazoa; phylum Chordata; class Actinopteri; order Cypriniformes; family Cyprinidae; genus Cirrhinus; species Cirrhinus molitorella. Next base: position 25,634,637 of record CM065138.1, read on the forward strand.
TGAAAGCCCTTTGTTCGGGGGCGTGTTGTCCCGAATAACCAATCGAACCCGTACTGAGACGAGTTTTCAAAGTCATCCGAAAGCTCGACCGGCAGACACACAGAGCGCGAGGGACGCGGGGATTTACCCGGCGAAACACTCGCGCTCTCTCACTCTTCATCAACACACGCCACGGCAGCCTCGTACCCGGAAGTAGAAGGACGAGCCGCGGGAGCGGTTGATGCGAGCCGCGGTCTTTTAGTAAAGAACGCGACTCGCGAACGAAGTGTGCTGAGGGGCATGTCCTCGTAAGTAGGACATCCGCCCTCGCCGAACGCTGCTTCAGCATGGTCAAGAAAGAGAGAGAAAGAGAAAGAAGAGAGAACGAAGCCACAACCAGAAGGACACGGAAGGAAAGGCATAGTAAACACACAAACCCACCGTGTCTGCACTCTTTTAGAGAAATTTGCTCTTTTAGGTTTTATTAAGAGGAAATCTGCTCTTCAAGATTCGCCGTCGAAGCACCCAGGGGACTCTCACTGCTACTGCATTCGAGAAGGAAGAGACCGCTGCCCGTGCCGTAGATCCAACGACGAGAGAGGTGAGTAACGCTGCTTCTCAATGAAGAGACTCTGCATTCGGCTCCGAAGAAACAGAACAATGAGTATTGCCTAGCCCCCTCTAAAATTATTTTAGAGATGAAAGTTATCCTCTGTTCAGGCAGGGACGTTTAGCATCACATGCTAATATTTGTTCAGACAGAGAAGACTTAACATTAAGTATCCTGTTTGTATCAGAAAGACATTACAAAATGTTGAGAAGAAATGCTAGACTTATTCCAACTACTGAGAAAGGTGGACTTGCTACCCCTTTATGGACAGACAGTGAGTTCAAATCAGTGTTAAGAGAACACATGGACTCAATAGTGACTGAGTCAGTAAGATTGGATTTGACAAAGAAATTTGGTATTGATATTGAGTTGAAGAATGCAAAAAGGTACTTGGGGCATGTATCAGAAAGAAAAACCTAAAAGGTATTATCTGCTGCCACAGAGAATTTGGTTTAGCGCAAGCTACACAACAATCTCATCGTAACTCAGAGCTAGAGGAACAGAACAAACAGCTCTGTGCTAGAGTATCCTCTTTGACAAAGAAACTGAACTGCAACAAAGCTGTAGCAAAAACTAATGTGGAAGAAGTTAGTCAGACTAATAACATTTATCCTGACTTACAAGCTTTGTTTGAAACAGATGTAACCATCTAATCAGTAACTGATGTGCCTGTAGATTCAGTAAAGATATGTGGGGCTAGAAGAAGGTCTCAGGGAATTGAGGGAATTGAAAGTGTTCCTCCAAACTCTTCTGTTGTCCAAGTACAAACTGTTGCCAAAGCACTAAAACCTAAAGACATAGAAAGACTATCCCAGAGCTTACCCTCGGCATGCACAATTTTTTCTGAATTTAGAAGTGCACTGATTAGCAAAATGCGTCTCTACGACATGTCGTTAGCAGAAGTCACACAGCTGATTTCACAAATTCTAAATGGACCATAAATTCAACAGTTTTGAGTCTGCTGTAACTTCTGAACTACAACATGCCAGTAAAGGTGATTTGAGAGAAGGTGTTTTGAAAATTCTAAAGTACATTGTTGGACCAAAAGTGGACTGGTCCAGAATCACTAGTTGTGTACAGAAGAAGGATGAATCTGTAAGTCAGTATACTGAAAAGTTTTGCCAGTCAGCTGCAGCATATAGTGGAATAGTTGACATGCCAGAGAAAGTGCTAGATCATAAAGGTCCACTAGTTCGAACATGGTTTGATGGACTTTTATCAGAGTACAAATCTGCTTTTCCATTCTTAGATCTAACATGGTCCACTGGAAACTTGCAAAACAATTTGGACAGGTTAGCTACATGGGAAAGAGACTCTGATGTTAAAGCCAGAGTAAAGATTGCAGCAGCATCCTTTAATGTAAAAACAGAAAATTGACAGAAACCTAAATGTCCTAAGAGAGAAGGTAATTGTCATTACTATGGTAAACATGGGCACAGGATGAAAGAATGTAGTAAAAACAGGCATTTAATGTTAACATAGTGGCGTCTGTTTACTGCAAGGCAACAGGATGTGAATTTCACACCTTGGTAGTTCTCGTGGCCAGGAGAAGATTAAACCATTTGGGTACTGTTAAGTAAGTATGTTCAACCTCACAGTTGGGGGTTGATTTCCTGTATTGTCTTTAGAAGTCGTCACTTCTGAAGTTCTGTAAGATCAACACTTTTAAGGACTGCCCACTGAATGCCTATATAAACTACAATGTATCATGGCCTAATTCGGACATCTTGATGACTACAGCAATGAGCAGTGCGTCTCAATAAAGAACTCGAAAGATACCCAAGAGTCTCCTGGTTCTTTGCTTCAACGAAGAAATAAGTTTTCTACAATATAGACTATTCATATTGGACTGTTCGGTACAAAGCTCTCCCTCTTCCAAAAGCTTCCAAAATCACCTTTGATAAACAAAACAAATCCTCCCCGAACTTCCTGCTGCCCTGTGTCTTGTTCTCTCATTGGCTGTAGGTCATCGCCGATGTATGTTTCAGTCAAAACTCATTTCACACAGCAATCTAATCTGTAAAGGGTCTACTTTTATTTGTATACACTCATAATAACAAAAAAACGTGCTTTTGCAAAATAAAGAAAACACACAGGGTGTGCTGTCTGCTGCGTTGATCTCAGTGATCTTCATTTAAAAATTTGTTAATAAAATGAACTGAAACTCAGCGAATACACGACACAGAGACATGAGAGATATATCTAGAGAAAGCTTCATATTTATACTTTTAAACTAAGTAAATGTTATCAAAAACAAACATTCTGTGATAAAGTAATCCATATGAAACCAATGCAATGTCCATTCTATTCCATTGGAACTAATTATTTTTCATTTGATCATGCCCATGAGCTACTTTCGCTGTCATATTAAAATTGGCCACGTTAGAACTGTGGGAGGTAAACCCTTATCACCGTAAACAAAGCAGCAAGACTTAAATTCAGGTTCCTCTCAGTTACTGTTCATTTATGGAAGAAGATGTGCTGTGAGGAATAAGACTTATATTTACCTCGATCAGAAAAAGAATGCAATGTGACACATGGCTGATCTGGCAGAGGAGACATTTACATGAGTAAGTCTTTCTTTTATTAGCCTACTTGCATTCACTGTTACTGTGACATAGGCTAACTTGTACACATTTTACTAGTTAGACTTTTTCCAAACTATAATTCCTGACTACATCAAGTGAAACATTATGAATTATGTTTTAAATGCATTTCATTGCATTTAAATGTCTCACAACGCCAGGATGTTTTTTAATGTTCTAGAAAACAATGCAATATAAAAGTAATAGTGTCTACACTGTAACACTGAATGATATATTTATTTATTTATATTTTATTGTATAACAATAGGATGGAAAAAGTAATAGCCTATGAGTGTTTATACTGAGTGTATGTTTGTGTTTAGTGTATGTTCATTAGTAATACTCTGTTCGCAAATAGATGTTTAACGTGCTGAACAATAATTAGTTTCTCAGATATAAAATGTCTTTTTACGTACAAATACGTGAACCTATGACTACATACATATACATGTATGTATGTATGTATGTATGTATGTACAGTCATGGCTGAAAAGTTTTGGCAGTGACATAAATTTTGTGGTTTGCAAAGTTTCCTGCTTTAGCATTTGAATATTATTTTCCACATGTTTCTATGGTATACTGAAAAACAATGATAAGCATATTAAAAGTTTTAAAAAATTATAATGAGTCAATATTTACAGTGTTGACCCTTCTTCATAACCTTTGTAATTCGCTCTGGCATGCTGGATATTACCTGCTGGGTCAAATCCTGACTGATGGCGATTCATTCTTGCCATATTGGTTCTCGGAGTTGACCACAATTTGTGGGCTTCTGCTTGTTCACTCGCCTTTTGAGGACTAACCACAGGTTCTCAGTGGGGTTGAAATTTGGGGAGTTGCCTGGCCAAGGATCCAAAATTTCAATGTCATGATCTTCAAGCCACTTCTTTATCACTCTTGCTTTGTGACATGGTGCTCCATCATGCTGAAAAATGCATGGATCATTACCACAATTGCTCACAGATTGTTGGAAGAAGTTGTTTCTGCAGGACGTTTTGATACCATTCTTTATTCATGGCAGTGTTTTTTGGCAGAATTATGAGAGCCCACTCTCTTGGTTGAAAAGCAACCCCGCACATGGATAGTCTCAGGATGTTTTACTTTTGCCATGACGTAGGACTCATGGCAGTGTTCTTCTACGGACAATCCAAACAGTTGGAAGGGAGCGTCATCAGAGAAAATAACTTTGCGCCAGTCTTCTGCTGTCCAAGCCTTGTACTTCCTGCAGAATTTTAGTCTGTCCTTGATGTTTTTATTGGAGAGAAGTGGCTTCTTTGCTGCCCTTCTTGATACCAGTCCATTGTTCAAAAGTCTTCGCCTCACTGTGCGTGCAGATGCTCTCAAACCCACCTGTTAACCATTCTTGAGCAAGCACTGTACTGGTTGTGGCACGATTCCATAACTGACTCCTTAGGATCAAAAAACAGTGAAATTATTATTATTATTATTTATTTTATTTTATTTTTTTTGACCAATGAAGCTTTTAGCAATTATATAAAATGCATCTGATCACTCTACACAATAATTTAGAAACAATGTGAATGAACACCACAACAGCTTAAGCAGCAAACCTTTCAAAACACAAAATTTATGTCACTGCCAAAACGTTTGGCCATGACTGTATAATATATATATATATATTATACAGTATATATATATATATATATATATATATATATATATATATATATATATATTATACAGTCATGGCCAAACGTTTTGGCAGTGACATAAATTTTGTGTTTTGAAAGGTTTGCTGCTTAAGCTGTTGTGGTGTGGTTATATATATATATATATATATAAAGGCTGGAAAGTGATTTAAATTTATTAATCTAATTAATCACAAATTATTTGCACATCACATTTGGCTGAGTAATTACCCCCAAAGATAATTTACAGTCAAGAGACATTACAAAAAGGAAATATTTTGTTTGATAAAATTTATTACATATACTCTTTTGGACCATGAGGCTAAGTAAATGATGACTCAATTATCATTTTTGGGTGGGTGAACCTATAATTTATTGAATTATTTGTATTAATATTACTATGGAAATATGAAATTATTTATTTAATAAAATGATACTTTAAATAATCAAAATTTCAAGTTTAAATGCAAAAATCTGGTGCATTTTTTAAATGTGAAATCAAGTAACTAGATCAAATGAAGAATTATATGCTCTTGTAAACAATTTTGTGCTCTAGTATTAATTTATTTATTGGTTGTATAGATGTGAATGTGATGGTAGGGCAAAATTTTCACTGCACACATTCTTGTAAAAGTAATAAATATATATATATTACAGATGCTCCTGATATTAACATGCTCACTGAAGTTTTGTTTGTTTTTTAGCGATCTGAAACCTGCTCAACAGATGAATCCTGTTAACTTTCACTTGAGTCTCTTCAAACTGTTTTCTTCTGAAAGCGCTGTACCAACTTCAGATGAAAACTACACTGATATTCTAGTGTAAAACAAGTTCCTTGACTACTGATGATGAGTTTTGCAAGTACTTACATACTTCTTGAACAGAATTCAGAAACATTTAGTTTTCAGTAATGACACAAAGTCTGTTCACATCTCTGTGGTTAGATCAGGGTGCTCAATAATGTGTCTTTGACCTTCATTATGTATATTTGATTATACTGTGTTGTAAATACAATACTAATAATCTAAAACTCCATTCTTTGAATCTTCTCAATTTTTTTCTTACCTGACAGTCACAGTCTCATTGATAGGTCATTAGGGGAGGGCTCTTTGTCTCTCAGGTGTGAATCGCTAAATATTCATGACCATTGTCACTCTCTTGCATATTCCTTTTCGATCACAGAACATTTTAGAAAACTGACATCAATATATGTTATCAATATATGTTTTCTTTGAGCAAATGAACGAGATGAGTTTCACATCATTTTGTAGAAAAAAAAAAAAAAAACTCTAGCTACCACATCCAGTTCTCAAAAGTCTTGTGAACAAATGTTCTGTATGTTTCATGGCCTTATTTCAGACTTTATTATTTGTTTTCACTAACCACACATAAACATTGTTTTCTCAAAAACACAAACATGCACATTCATGTTGCTTACATATTATTGTATCCCAATTTGTGCTGATTACAATGTAAAAGGTGAAGTAGACATATAATAATCCATGTTTTCCTTTTTTATAATAGCATTTTAAATTGCAGATCACAAAAAAAAAAAAAAATCAAGGTATTTTTGTTAACTGTGGGCTAACTGTACTGTTGCATCCCTACTGACATGACTTGACCTAGAGGTGTGCAATATACACAGATCAGGCATAACATTATTGTGGTGCATTTATTAGCTCAAGGGGAAATATTACTAATTAATCATAACTCATTATAATTAATTATAATATTTGGATAATTCAATAGAATTATCTTGATAAAGCTGAATTTACATTACAATGAATTAACCCGTTCGTCCAGCGAACATTCAGGGTAATTTCACATGTATTCAAAGAAAGGATATTTTCTTGGCCACAGAAAATACCTTTCTTATATACTAGAGCATAGAGCATGTAGCTCGAATCGGAAATTGTAAAGGGACATTAATATTTTGCAAGGCAGAATCAGAAACTCATGTAATCTGTGCACAAGAATTTTATTAACTAAGGACTAAACACATAACTAATCTAAACAAACAAACATACAGTCATTCATACAGGGTAAAGGGGGGCAAGTGAGAAGCCATTAAAGAAACAAGGAGAATGAAACTATGAAAAGAGTCATTTAACCTGTGAAACCATCTGTGCCATTTTTCAATGGGTCTATAGCTTATACTAAACCTCTGTTTGTTCAGTTAAATGTACGATACTTGCATTGTCTTGGTTGTGGACGTGTGTCCGGATGCAGTCCAATATGAAGGTCTTGATGGTTTCAAGGTTTTGGATTTGCAATCACTTTCTTCCGGTTTGAAGAGTTTCCTCCAAGATGTCCTGACTCTGTGGTGATTGGGAATTTCCTCCCAGTGACGTGAAGAAGAACAAAAGGGCTGAGAGAGAGACCCAGCTGAAATCTGATGATCCTTGGGAAATGGAAAGTCAAGGCCTGTTAAGGCCTGGCACATACTTAGAAGTTCCAGAAGAGTTTTTAGCTCATCATCTTCGTCGATGCGCCGGCTCCGGGACTTGACAACCAGAAGATGAGACGCGTGTGAAGAGGGTGAAAGCGCCAAAACTGAGAAGAACTGAAGACTGAAGACGGAAGAAGAAGAGTGGCTGGTGTGAGTACTTTATCTTCTAGAGTAGTCACACCTCAGTTCAGAGAGCCAATGGTGTCTTGTATATTTGGAGGGAAAGTTAATGGTCTTTGTCCAGATCCATAGTATTTTGCATATGTAAGTCGATTGGGTGTTGATGCAAATACTACTAAGGATTCTTAGAACACTAATATGTTGCACAGGTATCAACAAATAATACCCACCATCTTTTAGATCATCAAAATACGAATTCAAAGATACCAAACACGGCATGTATGTTTTTATACTAGACTAGTAATGTATCATAGCACATGCATAAAACAGTTATACAATACCCAAAACTACATGCAGGAACGGTCATAATATACACAGTGGTCCGTGATTATTTGTGTGTTCGTCACAGAAAGGTTTGTTTAAGAATTAACCCAATAAGTCACTTTCAGTTGTTGAAAACTTAATTTCTTCTTTAAGTAAAGATCCGGGAGGCTTGGGATATCTTTCAAGCAGAAGTTACTCTTTATTGAAGAACCTCGCTTGTGTGTTTGCTGTAGTCCATCCAAGTCTGAATTAGGCCATGATACATTGTAGTTTATATAGGCATTCAGTGGGCAGTCCTTAAATCAGTCCTTGATCTTACAGAACTTAAGAAGTAACCACTTCTAAAAACAATACAGGAAATCAACCCCCGACTGTGAGGTTGAACAAACTTACTTAACAGTACCCAAATGGTTTAATCTTCACCTGGTCATGGGAACTACCAAGGTGTGAAATTCACATCCAGTTGCCTTTCAGTAAACAGACGCCACTATGTTCACATTAAATGCCTAATACAATGTAGATAACCTTAGTTTTTTATATGATGTTACATCAGGATGTAGGATCTTCAGATCTTAAACAGATTCTTAAATTTGTAATCCTACACAGTGGAAGAATATGTTTGCTTTAGGCAGAGTCAGGATGGGGGAAGAGCCTCCATACATTCTTTTCGATCGTAAAGTTTATCTGGTCTGCCAGAAGTGTCCTGGTTGCCATGGTAACCGGGCCCATCTAAGACTTTGCGGCACCCTGTGTTGGTTTGGGTGAGGGGAAGTCTGTGCTTACTTGTTAATTCAATAAACAACTGATTTAGGTAAATCTAATGAACCATTGTCTGATTGGCCCATACGCTACATTATGACCATTTTTCTTATATTGTGTTGGTCCCCTTGTTTGTATACTGTGGTAGACACCTGTGAGTTGCAAGGTGGGGCCTCCATGGATTGGACTTGTTTGCTCAGCACATCCCACAGATGCTAGATTGGATTGAGTTCTGGGGAATTTGGAGGCCAAGTCAACACCTCAAACTCGTTGTTGTAGTCCACAAACCATTCCTGAACCATTTTTACTTTGTGGCAAGGTGCATTATCCACAGCCACCAGGGAATACTGTTTCCATGAAAGGGTGTACAACTTACTCAAAGTTCCTTTAAGGCAAGTCATTCCACTCGGCAGCCATCTTTGAAACACCTCTCGGGCATGCAAGTGCAGCTCCTATCTCTTTGAATGGGGAAGCATCAAATTCTCCAAAACTGTTCACCTAGTTTATGATTAAATCACCAGTGAAATCTGACAAGAACTGGCACATAAAAATGGTTCTTTGTGCTTTAATAGCGTTAAAAAATGCTTATTTTTCAGACTAGATCAGCCAGTGCGCATGCGCAGTACTGAACGCACATCTTAGAACACCAAGTGTTTCTATAGCAACCAGGACTACAAACGGCAGCTGCAGTGATGCACTGACTTTATTAATCAACAATTTGCTCTTTCATTAAGAAGGTGGGGCTTCGCGGCCATAATGAGCGTTGCATTTTTCCCCATTCAAAACTATACAAGTGACATGTCTTGGGTATTCTATAGTCTTTGACTTGCTTTACTTTCCGATATATAACTGTCAGGTATTAGATCAAACTGGAGTTGTTCAAATAAATGTATATTTTTCATTCCAGAGTTATTCAAAAATAACTGTTTTTACCATATTAAGCGTGACATATCTTCCCGGGTTTGAGCACAGTGATTGAATAGCATTGTACTGTAGATAACATTGGATATGATCATAGTAATCACTGCGCAAGAATATAAACAATAATATTAAAAATAAAATGAAAACAGTATCTATATTCCGAGTATTTCTCCAGCAGTAACGTGGGCATTCGCAGGCAGATTCTCATCAGTTATCTCATGACTTTTGCGACACCAACAGCTGCTTACAAATGGCTTGTTTACATAATGTTTCATGTTAAATTTACTGTAAACACGAACAGTACTACTTATAAAGATTAAGAACACACTGCAATTAAAGTCTGTTAAATCGTTAATGCAACTTATAACAATTACATTTTCTGAACGTGGATCATACCCAATTAATGATTGGAAATTGTGGTTAATATGTTTTGATGAATCATCTATGATCAATTTTTCATTAATAAATCACAACCATCCCATGCTATGGTCATTTCCACTTATATAGGCTATGCGGAAGTTATTTTACATAACTACTCAATGCTTTTGGTTTTCTAACGTGGACTGTGAAAAAGGCCTATTTTAGGTAAATGTTCACTTGCTGCCTAATATATCCCACCCACTAACCGGTGCCTTGATGAAAAGATAATCAGTGTTATTCACTTCACCTGTCAGTGGTCATAATGTAATGCCTGGTCAGTATATATCGTCTATGATAATATCATATGCATATGCTACTGCATGTGAGGGTTTGTTCATGCTTTTACTGCCTGATTTAGTGTATTAAAACACATTTAGAATTCCCCCAAAATTCAGCATATTTTCCCTGTTTTTATTTGTTTTTTAAACATCAAAACATTACTTATGCATTTGTAAATGCAGGTTAACTGCATTCATGTTCTGCACCAAACAGTCTGTGTAAATGCATCTAACTGGCACTTCAGATGCAGATTCTGTGCCACTTCTGCATTGCAAACACAAATTTTCCTGATACTGATTTTTAATTGATTGGTAACAACCCTATAGTCTAAATGGATTTATTGATTAAATGTACGGATTTGACACAAAATATAATGCATACATTTATTAGGTTAGAAAAAATGGCCTTACACTCTTGCTTTAAAGGATTCTTTACAGCGATGCCATTTTTGGTTCCACAAAGAACCATTCAGTCAAAGGTTCTTTAAAGAATCATCTCTTTCTTACCTTTTTATAATGTGAAGAACCTTCTTTCACCACATATAACCTTTTGTGAAACAGAAAGGTTCTTTAGATGTTAAAGGTTCTTTTTGGGGCAATTTAGACAAAAAAGGTTCTTCTATGGCAGGGTTCCTCAAATCTTACCCTGGAGGTCCAATGACCTGCAGAGTTTATCACAAACCCTGCTAAAACACAACTGCCTGTGATTTTCTAATGATTGTGAAGGCAATGATTAGCATGCTCAGGTGTGTTTGATTAGGGTTAGAGCTAAACTCTGCAGGAAAGTGGATCCAAAGGTCCAGATTTGAGGATCCCTGTTCTATGGCATAGTGAAGCACCTTTGTTTTTAAGAGTGTATAAAGGTAAAAATTAATTTAAACTTATTGGAAAAGTTATTTTCTGTTACTCCTGCAAACTAACAACTGCACAGAATATGAAGAATCTCAAAAGCTTTGGGAGTCAGCTGCTATCACAATCCTAAACCTGTCAAAATACCAGAATAATAACAGGCTCAGCAAAATATAATCTGATTTTCATCTGATATCAGGGAAGTCAGGGTTGACCAAGGGCTGAAGCTGGTAGCGACACTCCGGGAAACGTCAGTCCAGAATGTGCTACGGTGCCATGACCATCTTGGGACTTGGTCAAGTAGCCAGTGCTGGAGCGGTCTCATGTGAAGCAGCCGAAAGAACGGCCGACACAAGCCCCAGAAGTTTAAGAGGGGCCGCTAACTCGTGGCTGAATAGTATCAGGCACTCAGCACCCACTGCGCATTCATTAGAGCTGAGGGAAGGGGAAGGCGAGGCTCTGAAGCCAACACCTGAATGAGTGTATGCGTGCCGCCATCTTACATACCCGTATGTGTGGGGGAGTGGCAGCGAACGCAAATCCACTCACCAATTTTCATTGGCCTTTTCTCTTTAGTTCAGAGGTGATTGGTTGGCATGCTCCTATAGTAACGTCGTAGTGAAACGACTGAAGGGGAACTCCAGATAATATGAAGATTTTTGTCATTTTCGCACAGCCTAATGCATCCCTACTGTTTACTCTAAAATACTTTATAACAGTAATAGCACAAAGATGTGTGTGACTGAGTGCAGTCCCTGAGTAGGAATCTTTGGAAAATATTTAACATTACATATTTTACGCATTGTGTCCTGTCCTAACAAACAAACAAACAGAAAAAAAGCTTATTCAACTTTCAGATGATATATAAATCTCAGTACAAAAACTGACCCATGACTGGTTTTGTGGGCCAGTGTGGTGTGCGCAACTCCGAGGAAACAATGGATGCAATGTAAATACGAAATAAATTGTGCAGTGTAGAGAGATGAATTGACTATAATGGATTTTTCTGAGATTGCTCTAAACTGAAATGAGAGCCAGCTTTCCAGTGTTTATAAAGGGCGCTCTTTTAGTGTTTTCTTAGATATAATCCTTATATTATGGATTATTATGATATTTTTTTCAGTATTGCACAGCACTATGCATCCCTACTGTTTACTCTAAAATACTGTATAGCAGGAATAGCACAAAAGTGTGTGTGACTGTGTGCATTCCCCGAGTACAAATATTTGGAAAATATTTAACATTAAATCTTGTATTTTGCACATTGTGCAATTACAATTTTGACATTAACTATCAAGGAGATTTAGGTAATAATGAACCCCCCTGTGTTCTTGTCACGAACTGTGCCGTTGTGGCTCCCTTTTTCCCCTCTAGAGGGAGCCACCTCTCCACTGTGTTTTTGTATAGACTCTGTAGAGACTCCATTTCCCATAACCCCTCTCTCATGCCCCGTTCGTCACCTCTCACCTTTATCCCCTGTCACTTCCTGTATAAATAGAGCGTCATTTCTGTTTCTCCTTGCGAAGTCATAACTTGCCCCGGCCGTTATTTCTAAGCGTTTTTCCCTAGTCCTAGTTTCCCCGTTGTCGACCCCTCGTAGTTTCCTGGTTACCTGATCGTTCTCCGCCCGCCTATCGACCCCCGCTTCGTCTTTTGGATTATCCCCTCTGATCGCTGCCAGCCCACGGACCCGTTCGCTTGGACACTTACTATTCTGTTGGATTTACTGTCTTGCTCCCGTTCGCCCCTGTCTGACCTCCCGCCTGCCTGACTATGAGTATGTATTCTAATAAAAGTCTGCATATGGATCCGCACGCCTCCTGTCTCGTCTCTGGGGCTATCGTTACAGATGACTTCGCCACAATAGGATCCAGCGACTTTTATTCCCCTCCCTGCTCAGCCATGGACCCACTCGATCAGCTCTCGCGCCTCAAGCAGAACGGTATGTCTGTTGAGAATTATGTTCGTCGATTTGATGAACTCATGTTCCAGATCCCCTTTTACGATGATGTTTATTTTATGGACTTGTTTTTTCACGGACTGAGCGAGCCGCTTAAATCAAGGCTCAAACGCGAGTGCCCGCGTACGTCGCTCGATGATATTATGGATTATGCCATATTATGGATTATGCCTCATGTGTTGTGAGGAGGAACGCGACCACAGAGAGGTGGCCGCGCGGGTGCGCGAACACGACATGGAGGCCGCGTCGGCGTGTGATTTCATACTGCCGCGTTCCTGTTTCACTGACCCACTGGATTATGCGCTACAGTATGTGGACTCATTTGATTCTGTGGACTTCGCGGAGGAGGTACGCGACCACAGAGCCGCGCCAGGGCGCGATCACGATATGACGGCCGCACCGGCGTGCGATTTCATACTGCCGCGCTCCTGTTTTACCAAAACACACGATTATGCCAAGCATTTTGAGGACTCGTTTGTTTATGAGGGTTTCACTGAGGGGGAACATGATCACGAGACGGCAGCCGCATCGGCGTACGATCACAAGATGGCGGCCGCCGTTCCTGAGTCAGCCCCTGCCATGGCCGCCCTTCCAGAGCCAAGTTATATCGCAGCAACACTCAACCGGCTGGAGGACATCCTCGCTTCACTCCTCAAGACACAACAAGCCGCAGCTGCTCCGTCTCCACAGTCAAGTGGCTTTGCAGTTGCTCCGCCTCCAGTGTCAAGCCAAGTCGTCGCAGCTGCTCCGCCTCCTGAGTCAAGCGTCTTTGCAGCTGCTCCACCTCCTGAGTCAAGCGTCTTCGCAGCTGCTTCGCCTCCTGAATCAAGCGGCGTCGTCGCAGCTGCTCCGCCTCCTGAATCAAGCCCCGTCGCCGCAGCCGCTCCGCCTCCAGTGTCAAGCCAAGTCATCGCAGCTGCTCCGCCTCCAGTGTCAAGCCAAGTCGTTGCTGCTGCTCCGCCTCCAGAGTCAAGTGTCTTCGTCTCAGCTGCTCCGCCTCCAGAGTCAAGCGTCGTTGTCGTCTCAGCTGCTCCGCCGCCAGAGTCAAGCGTCGTCGTCGTCTCAGCTGCTCCGCCTCCAGAGTCAAGCCAAGTCGTCGTCGCAGCTGCTCCGCCTCCAGAGTCAAGCCAAGTCGTCGTCGCAGCTGCTCCGTCTCCTGAGTCAAGCCAAGTCGTCGTCGCAGCTGCTCCGCCTCCTGTGTCAAGCCAAGTCGTTGCTGCTGCTCCGCCTCCAGAGTCAAGTGTCTTCGTCTCAGCTGCTCCGCCTCCAGAGTCAAGCGTCGTCATCGTCTCAGCTGCTCCGTCTCCAGTGTCAAGCCAAGTCGTCGACGCTGCTGCTCCGCCTCCAGAGTCAAGCGTCGTCGTCGTCGCAGCTGCTCCGCCTCCAGTGTCAAGCCAAGTCGTTGCTGCTGCTCCGCCTCCAGAGTCAAGTGTCTTCGTCTCAGCTGCTCCGCCTCCAGAGTCAAGCCAAGTCGTTGTCGCAGCTGCTCCGTCTCCTGAGTCAAGCCAAGTCGTCGTCGCAGCTGCTCCGCCTCCAGTGTCAAGTGTCTTCGCAGCTGCTCCGCCTCCAGTGTCAAGCCAAGTCGTCGACGCTGCTGCTCCGCCTCCAGAGTCAAGCGTCGTCGTCGTCGTCGCAGCTGCTCCGCCTCCAGTGTCAAGCGTCGTCGTCGTCGTCGCAGCTGCTCCGCCTCCAGTGTCAAGCGTCTTTGCCGCAGCTGCTCCGCCTCCAGTGTCAAGCGTCCTCGTCGCAGCTGCTCCGCCTCCAGTGTCAAGCGTCTTTGTCGCAGCTGCTCCGCCTCCAGTGTCAAGCGTCTTTGCCGCAGCTGCTCCGCCTCCTGAGTCAAGCCAAGTCGTCGTCGCAGCTGCTCCGCCTCCCGAGTCAAGCGTCGTCGTCGCAGCTGCTCCGCCTCCAGTGTCAAGCCAAGACGTCGCAGCTGCTCCGCCTCCAGTGTCAAGTGTCTTCGCAGCTGCTCCGCCTCCAGAGTCAAGCGTCGACGTCATCGTCGCAGCTGCTCCACCTCCAGTGTCAAGCGTCGACGTCGCAGCTGCTCCGCCTCCAGTGTCAAGCGTCTTTGCCGCAGCCGCTCCGCCTCCACAGTCAAGCGTCTTCGCATCTGCTCCGCCCCCAGAGTCAAGCGTCTTCGCAGCTGCTCCGCCCCCAGAGTCAAGCGTCTTCGCAGCTGCTCCGCCCCCAGAGTCAAGCGTCTTCGCAGCTGCTTCTTCTAAGCTGAGCTTCAATACTGCGGCCTTTCTCCCTGAGTCAAGCCAAGTAACCGCTGTTCCTTCCTCTAAGCCAAGTCAAGCCACAGCCGTTGCTCCAGGGCCAAGTCAAGCCACAGCCGTTGCCCCAGAGCCAAGTCAAGCCTCAGCCGTTGCTCCAGAGCCAAGTCAAGCACCAGCTGTTGCTCCAGAGCCAAGTCAAGCACCAGCCGTTGTTCCAGAGCCAAGTCAAGCCACAGCCGCTGTTCCAGAGCCAAGTCAAATTACAGCCACTTTACCCGAACAGGCTTACTTGGAGACTGCATTTCTCCTGAATGTGGCTCTATGGGTTGTCTGGGCTGCGTACACCACCACCGAGTCCTCAGAGGTGGCGGCTAGTACCGTAGAACCTCTGAGGGTGGCTTTCCCGGAGGAGGTGGCCGAGGCCACGGATCCTCATACCGGAGGGAAGGCCGCACCTGCTCCTTGCACGGTGGTAGCGCCCAGCGACTCGCACCACTCTGAGCTCTCACCGAGCCCCAACTCAGCTGCCGAAGCCCGCTGCAAGCGGTTGGTCCCGCCGAAGGAAGACTGGGACTGGGGCTCCGAACTCGCTCTCTTTCTCTCTATGTGTCTGTCTCTGCTCTGTGTTCCAGGTCTGTCTGCTCTGTTCTGGTGGGTGCTTGCTCTGCTCTGGCTGGCTGCTGCTCCGCCCTGGGGGGCTTCCGTGCTGCCCTGGAGGGCTCTTGTCCTGTCTGATCCACCCTGGAGGGCGTCTGGTTCGCCTGATCCGCCCTGGAGGGTGTATGATTCTCTCTCGCTGTGTGTGCGTCTGTCTATGCTCTATGTTACAGACCTGTCTGCTCCGCCCTGGGTAGATCCCGCTCTGCCCTGGAAGGCTCCTGTCCTGTCTGCTCCGCCCTGGGGGGCTTCCGTGCTGCCCTGGAGGGCTCCTGTTCTGTCTGCTCCGCCCTGGGGGGCTTCCGTGCTGCCCTGGAGGGCTCCTGTCCTGTCTGCTCCGCCCTGGGGGGCTTCTGCGCTGCCCTGGAGCGCTCTTGTCCTGTCTGATCCGCCTTGGAGGGCGTCTGACCCACCTGATCTGCCTTGGATTCCCCGTTGTCGACCCCTCGTAGTTTCCTGGGTACCTGATCGTTCTCCGCCCGCCTATCGACCCCCGCTTCGTCTTTTGGATTATCCCCTCTGATCGCTGCCAGCCCACGGACCCGTTCGCTTGGACACTTACTATTCTGTTGGATTTACTGTCTTGCTCCCGTTCGCCCCTGTCTGACCTCCCGCCTGCCTGACTATGAGTATGTATTCTAATAAAAGTCTGCATATGGATCCGCACGCCTCCTGTCTCGTCTCTGGGGCTATCGTTACAGTTCTGTTCTGTACTGTCACATCACACTGATGGCCCCCCTTTTTTTTTTTTTTTTTTTTGCCAAAGTTGGCAGGTCTGCCAAAAAACTAAACAAAACAAAAACTGTTATAAAGATTTCATTGCAGCTGTTACGAGATATCAGCTGTTTTCTGGGTCTCTTGTCAAGTTCTTGCTAGGACAATTACTTCACTGATTAAAATTTCATGTGAATAGAATTAAATCTGGCTTATGATTAAAATAATGAGTGGGTTTGGTAGTGGTTTTTCTTGACCCCAGATGAGTTTATCAAGTCTGTAATTGTGAACGTTAAATCTCTGACAATCAGTACTTTATCAACAGAGATCTGCAAATTGTTTTAGAAAATCGACATGGGGTATATACACGGCAACCAGAGCAAGAGATAGCAGGGTCTTTTTTTTTTAAGTTGAAGCAGCTTTGGCAGCAATTACAGCCTCAAGTATTTTTGGGTATGACACAACAAGGTTTGCACACTTGGATTGGGGGAATTTTCTGCCATTCTTAGCAAATCCTCTCAAGCTCAGTCAGGTTGGATGGGGACCATTGGTGAACAGACATTTTTAGGTCTCTCCAGAGATGTTCGATAGGGTTAAATTCAGGGCTCTGGCTGGGTCACTCTGGGACATTCACAGAATTGTCCCTAAGCCATTCCTGTGTTGCTTTGGCTGTGTGCATTGTCATGTTGGAAGGTAAACCTTCGGCCCAGTCTGAGGTTCTGAATGCTCTGGACTGAGTTTTCATTAAGGCTATCTCAATATTTTGGTGTATTGAGCATTTCTTCTAGTCCCTGAATCCCTGCCACAAAAAAAACAGCCCCAAAGTATGAGGCTGCTACCAGCACACTTTACTTTTGGGATGGTACTCTGCAGTGATGAGCAGAGCTGGTTTTCTTCAAACATTATACTTAGAATTGAGTTTCATCAGACCAGATAATCTTGTTTCTCAGAGTCTGAGGGTCCTTTAGGTGCCGCTTTGCAAATTTGAATTGTGTGTTCAACTGTCTTCACTGAGGAGATTGGCAGTGTGTTACAGGCAATTCTTTTGACCTCATGGCTTGGTTTTCACTCGGATATGCATTGTCAGCTGTAAGGCCTTTTATTGAGATGTGTGTGGCTGTACCCGAAATCGCCCCCTATACCCTCAAATAGGGCACTATTTGAGGAGACAGACATTTTTAGTGGTGTTCGAAACCATAGTGGACGTTCTCGAGTGCACTCATTCAATTCCACAATGCACCGCAAAAAACGAGTGTACAACCGATGTACACTCAACCATGCACTCAATGCGTGAGAGTCACACATCGAATGAATTCCCACGTCTCGCCACAAGATGGCGCCCACAGCTGAATCATCCATCCTTTCATTTTACAGTGCGCTCGTCCAAGGCGTAATACAACACAGGTACAAGTTCATTGTAAATTGATTATTAAATTGTTTAACTAGGGTTTATACATAATTTCCGTGCCAGAGTTCAAGATAAATCCTTGATTATTAAACAGCAAGCAAACTATGCAAAAGCAGTAGTCCTTCTGGTGCACTCAGTGTCCGAATTCACTCACTCATTTTCATTTTCATTCACTCCTTCAAGTGAACTGAGTAAGTGGACTATGTAGGGAATGAGGGTATAGGGGGTGATTTCAGATAAAGCATGTGCCTTTCCAAGTCATGTCCAATCAATTTAATTTTCCACAGGCGGACTCCAGTCAAGGTGTAGAAAAATCTCGGCAATGATCAAGAGAAATGAGAGGCACCTGAGCTAAATTTCAAGTGTTGTTGCAAAGGGTCTTAATATGTAAATGTGATAATGTGATATATATAAATTACAATAAATAATAAGTTAAAAAGTTTTCACTTTGTTGTTATGAGGTACAGAGTGTAGATTAATGAGGGGAAAAAAATAAATAATTTAAGCAATTGTAGTATCAGGCTGCAACATAACAAAAGTGAAAAAAGTGACGGGGGGTCTGAATATTTTCTGAATGCACTGTATATGTGTACTGTGCCACGCAGGAGCTCCAGAAAGATCAGGCTCTGTTCCAGAATAATATGTTATAATAGTTATAGTAATAATTATGATTATCACTTTGTCAATGATTGTGTTTTGAGGAGGGAATCCCCCATTTACATGCAGATGTTACTCCCGAGACTTTGCAGTGTGCGCCAAGGCGGTCCTCTTCATAACATGAGAAAAAAAAAACTTTTTACTCAAATTCTGAAAGGCTTATATATAGCAAAGAAAACATGTAAAAAGAGTATAAACACTGAAATTCTGTCTCTCATTTTAGTTTAGAGCGATTTTAGAAAATTCCATTATAATAAATGAATCTCTCTACACTGCACAATTAATCTCTCACTTACATTGCATCCAATGTTCCCTCTAAGCTGCACGCACCTCTCTACAACTATTTGAAAATCTGGAATATGAAGGTGCAAAAACAATCAAAATCTTGAGAAAATTGCCTTTAAAGTATATCAAAACTATTATCTGTGATTCCCTTTCGAAGGGAACTCAAACTGCGTCCTCTAGAGGTTGCTTTGGGGAATGACTCCTTCGTGACCCGTGTCTGAAGCTTACATACAAAAACTACAACAGTACTGGCGCCGCAACTCGTCGCTGCCGGTGCATCATCGTTGGCGCGACACACAGTATAAACAGATGCCGGGCAAACACATCATCTTTTTCTTCTTCAGCGATCGTTTTTGTTTGAAGCTGCATTCTAACGGTAAGGTTTTTCCTTCATTATGGCAAGCACTAGCAAAGCATTTAAGCACTGTGTTCATCCGTGCCCACGATATTTGGTACCAGATGATACACATGAGCTTTGTGTTATATGTTTGGGCGAAGAGTACGTGCGTGCTGTCCTCGAGGGGGCAGCATGTGAACACTGTGAGCTTTTTCCCATGAAAAAGCTCTGTTCTCGTTTGGCCCTCTTTGCGAGCAAGGAGGGGCAACCATCTGTACCTGGCAGTTTGGGTCCTGCCGCTGCCGAGGCACGGAGGGGCCTGAGCTCGTGGGGATCCCAGGTGGATCTCGCTGATAAGCTGGATAAAGGTCTTTCCCTGTCCCTCTTGTCGGTCGAGGATGAGAACGTGCTAATGGATGACGCTGATGTGCTTTCTCTCACATCATCGGATCCTGCGGCCAGTGCTCTGCTGTGATCTTCTCAAAAAGAGCTGGAGTTTGATGTGGTTGATGAAGTCGAGTCTGAATCACCCCCTTCCTCCTGCCCTGCATATGCGGAGCTGTTAGAGGTTATGGAGCGCGAACCAGAGAGGTACCGCTGCGGGGGCGCCTCGATGAGTGCTATCTCTCTGACCATAAGCCTCCAGCTCCAGCTTCCACTTCTTCCCGATCTTCATACGGAGGTCGCTAAGACTTGGGATAAACCATTTTTCAGCCCGCATTCACAGATTCCAGCATACTAGTTATGCCAACATCGAAGGAATACGCGATAATGGTTATGAGAAGATGCCACCTATTGAAGAGACGCTAGCATGCTATCTCTCTTTAGGTGAAACATCCTCTCTTAAGACTCCTTCCCTACCATCTGAGGCTCTTCAACGAACATCTTCTCTCAATGGTAGGGCATATGCAGCAGCAGGTCAGGCTGTGGCCTCTTTGCACACTATGGCAGTGCACCAGGCCTATCAGGCTGATCTGCTGAAGGACCTGGATAAAGGCCAGGGTCTTTCACCTGATGATGTGGCTCTCCGCGCCACCAAGCAGGCCTCTGCCATGGGCAGATGTATGGTGGCCATGGTGGTTACGGAGAGACATCTGTGGGTGAATCTGGCAGACATCGGGAAGAAGGAGAAGGGCTTTCTTCTCAATGCCCCGGTTTCGCCCTCCCAACTTTTCGGTACCTCCGTCAAGACGGTGGTCGAGAGGTTTAAGGAGGCGAAATCACGCTCTGCAGCCTTTAAGTCCTTCATACCTCGAAGGACCAGGTCTGAGCCCAAACATCTCGGGGGTCCTGGCCCGTCCCAGTCCGAGAAGACTAGAAGACTAGCATTGCGACCCGTGCTCCTCCCCCACCTGCAGGTGGCTCGAAGAGAGGGCGCAAGGCTAGAGGAGGTCGTCAGGACATAAGGGAGGTTATTCAGACAAAGCGTTCCTTACGTCCTCGTCCAGATCAGAGTAAATAATAACATCTACTCTCCTCCCCTGGGTTTAACATCTGCCCCTTCCTCCCTCCTCTGAATTCCCTCATGCTGCCATCACTCATCCTCAGTGTCTCTGAGGCTGGACCTATGATGTTTTTGGTTTTGTTCTATTTAGAGCAAACCTAACTGATGGTCCAGTATCAGCCTCTGGGCTGTTTTCTACTAAACTTTTAGCATTATGCTATTATTACTTTGGGTGAGTATGAATCCTTCCAATGGTTTCATTATATTTTCAAACAGTAATTGGGGTGTTGTGTTCTTCCTATGTTTCAGGTTTGGAACCCCTCTGTTTGATGAGACCCCTGGCTGGCATTAGTCCGGATGAGCTGTGTCCCTGTGACACCCCTCAGTTTTAGAACTACTGTTCAGGTAACCTTCAGTTGTCTTTCTATAGCTTTCTGTAAGCTATTATCTCTGCAGCCTATCTTCTGTTGCTGAGGCACAGAACAGCTCCGCTTGCTATTTCCACTTAGCGATGTGTCCTTCTGAGGAGTGGATGGTGTTTCACTTTCCTCCCAGAGCATTATGTGAGAGGTGTTACTGAGGAAACCCTCCCTTTCTGACCTGAGGGCCAGTAGCTCTGGTTGAGTTCGTGGATCTAGCACAACTCAGGTTACCCTTAGACCTCCCTCTTTGGAGGGCTGGTTAGGGGCTGCTTCAGTTCTACTGTAGCCCACAGTGCACTTCCCCTCTGTCTCGCCACACCCGGCTGTGCTCCCCTCGCCGAGGCGGGGGTTTTGGTAGCACGCCATTCTGGGGCTTATGTGTAATCCTCCCCTCCATGGAGGGTCAGGCTCTTACCCACAACTGCTGATCACTCCCCTAGGACCCCATCAGATCATTGGCTGCTTGCTGCCACTCGATGGGCTTCCTGTCATCTCTTTGGCATATAGAGGTTGCCCCACCCTGCTAGGTTGTTTGGCTTACCTCGGGAGTTTTTTGCTATCAGCGGCCCAGGTCACAAGACCCCCTTCAAGCCCTTGTGCCTAGCCGAGCATGGTAGCACCTCGCCCCATATACTGTGCGTCACGCCAACGATGACGCACCGGCAGCGACGAGTCACGCCGGCAGTGACGTCATAGGCTGTCGCCGGCCAGTACTGGTGTAGTTTTTATATGTAAGCTTCAGACACGGGTCACGAAGGAGTTGTTCCCCAAAGCGACCTCTAGAGGACGCAGTGTCTCGTTCCCTACTCTCAGGGAACCATGATTACAGTTGTAACCTAGAGACGTTATTTAATTTACAATAACTTCTTTGGATGCCAGCAAACTTATGTTTACTAGCCCAAGCTTCTGTTTTTGTTCACTTATATAGCATTTTCAGATTTAAAGTCCACGTAAAGCAATATTAAATATGTGTTCTGAGTTTGCCACACCACAAAAACATTTGTTATTAAGCACCCAGCCAAATTTGAATACAGTTGTTTAAATGAAAAACAGCAAGTAAATAAAATAAGGTATCAAAAACTTAACCAATAACCAAAAATAACCAATATTCTCTGCTCTGCTCAAATGCTGGGGTGTGTCCGCTGTTGGCGCTTAAACAAAACCATGGTGACTCACATGATAGCTGCTGTCTCTCAACTGTTAAATACCACATAGCTAGCAAACTGTAGGCTCTGGTAATTCATGGTAATGCCTGGTACCTCGCCGAACCACTGATACTAATGCAAGTGTGTTTGATTTAAAATAGTGCTGTGCAGACCAAAAATGCTTTGTAATAACAATGTATTATATAATAAAAAGTAAATGTGTAAGATTTTTTTAAAAAAAACTATTTTAGTATTTTAATGATACTGAATTAAAAAAAAAAAAAAAAGAAAAACACAAGACAATAAAATAACCACACTTTTGTTGAAAGTAACACAATAAAATTGGACAGAAAATATATTAATATTAAATATCAATATATTATTTTTGTCAGTTCTATGCAACAGAATCAGATATAGCTTCTTTTTTTTTTTTCTTTCTTTTTTTTCAGGAACAAGTGTACTACATAGAAATTTCCTGTTGGCACGTTATTTAAGCGTACTTTGCTTTTCCGGTGAGCAGTACACAAGTGTTTACATGGGCTGTGAACATCTCAACGGAGCACACATTCAGAGAGCTGAATACTGAGTGGAGTGTCATATTGCACAGTGATGACGGCTAGAGGAAGAGTAGCACCTGTGTGCGAAACACTGCCAGGTGGTGTGACGTGCCATATATTTTCAGCTGTTTTTCTCTTACGGACGAAAACCGTAAATGCAATTTTTGGTGGCTGAAATTTCGGTTCATCACCAAACATTTATAATGTGTTCAGAAACATTTCTCTGAGACACAGACTTTTAAGGGCACCTACTATCCAATATCCACTTTTACATGATGTTTGGACATAAATGTGTGTTGGCAGTGTGTGAACACAACCACCCTACAATGATAAAAATCCACCCACTCCTTATTTTTTAATCCCCATTAAACCAAACCAGTCTTATTAGGCATGCAGTTTAGGCCACATTGTTAGGCCTCGTTCACGTTCACTGACTGACAGTCTACATTACTGTAGTTTCTGCCATCAGCGAGTTGTTTAATTGTACACTGTCTCCATTTTCACCACACTCAAACAGCTGTAACATTAACAATGTATCGTAAGCAATCCCGGTGTTCTGTGTTTGAATGTAAGACTGAACATAAGAGTCTTAATTTTCCTCCAACATCTGAGCCACTGAGGATGCAGTGGATTACTTTTATTTTTGAAGGTAATGTGCCTCAAAATCTACCTAAATATATTTATGTCTGCACAAATCATTTAATTCCAGACTGCTTTGTGAATGTCATGTTGTTATAGTGCTTGGATAACGTTTTAACCACATTTGTATTATTTGTTTAACTGTATGTTATAAAAGTATTTTAATTGATCAGCACCTTGACAGCAAGCATAACCAGATGCTAGTTGTCATATTTTTAAGTTTTTAGTCTTTCTGCAGACTTTCGCTCCCTGTTGGAGGATGAATTAGTTTCAGCAAAGATTGCCCATTCAAGAAATACAATAAAGAGTTTTGCTAAAGGCAATTGATTTCCTTGTGTTTTTAAACTGGGGGGCAGTGTCCCTGTGTCAATAAGCTTGGCCCCCCTAAATTCGGAATCGTATCACACCAAACAATTTTGGGTCCAATGCGCAGTTTGACCTGTGGGTGGCAGTAATGGAAAAAAGTAAAACATTGTTTGCTGGCTGTTCACTGAGCCAGAGACAGACGTGTTTTAATTACGTGTTTTAATTTGCCAATTACACACCATTCTGTTGAGCTTATGAATGCAATGACAAATCAAAGGTGTTCAGATGAGTCATCCCTGAAACATTGGTGTTTTGTTCTTCTCATTGGCGAATATTCATTTCACAGTGTAAAGATATTAATTGATTTTAATGGTCTTTGAGATTGCTTGAAATCTGTCTAGACTGAAGTCAGTGAAAATGTTCTTTGCTTTTTTTGGGTACATTACGTAAAATGACGGGTCATAAATTAATAGATGACACTATTAGACAATTTTGCCCTTTGGCCATTATAGTTTAACTAACAAAATCTATGAAGGTGCAAAACACATTTCATGATATAGATAACACGTTTACTATTTTGAATAAATAAATAAAACTAAATTATTTGTCAAATAAATGAAACGTTTTTTTCTATGAAGATCTGGCACTGACACTTTATTAATTGCACATCATACAGACATCGAAATTATCGCACAAATATGATAATTATTGTACATCTGGCAACACTGATTGAGAGCTCCACGAACCATGTAACCATGTGGCAGCGAGATCATAGCATGTCGCAACTGTTTCTTAATGGCTCTGCTGAAGACGGGGCGGAATGGTCTCTATAGAAAGGATTGCAAATCCACTTCTGTCAGTTAAGTGGGTAACAAAGGCCATCATCTAACTTGCTAGTCATATGGTGCTAAAACTGATCCTCACTTGTACTAAAAGTTGACATGCATCTAAAACATTCTGTGTAAAAGAGTGTAAACAAGACTAGCGCTAGCCAGGCTAGTGATGCTATATAAGAAGTAAAATACAATAAAAATCTGTAAAAAAATAAAAAATAAAAAAAAAAGTGCTATAATGTATGTCCACGTAAAATGTATTATAAAAAAGAAAAACAAATGTACAGCAGGACTTAGTTCTATTCACTTTGATGAAACAAAGTAAGAAATAAACATAAAAAATCATCATTGTGAATATTCTATCACTCAGCTGTAACAGTGTACCATAAAAACTTACATTGTTTTTCAGAATGTTTCTTCTAAATTAGTTATCTTCAGTTAAATCATTAACACAGTCGTCAATAGAGCTAGTGTGACATTTACCATATAATATGATACAATAGCTTTGTGTGTAACCCAAACCAAAGTTTTAGTTACTCTCTGAAATTTGTCCCTCTCTTGTGAGCTGCAACCTGATAATGTGAATGAAACCCATAATTCAGACCATTTTTGTTAACTGGATCAATAGATTATTTGACAAGATCTGAGCACTACTTCTGTCATGAACTTTTATGAAAGTGTTTGACTTCAGAGTATTAACATCCTTTTTATTTTTATTTTTTTTGTGCTGTGGAAAAACAAGTTTTGAACAACATATATGATGGTGAGTTAATGATGGTTTCATCAAATATTCTTTGATCTGCTGAGCAGTAAATAGTTTCCCCAGAAAGTTTTAGAAGCATTTAATGAAATCCTTGTATTACTGATACAAATAAAACAAAATAATACAAAAAAAAAAACCTGCACATGTCATCATGATAGTATGAATATTTCTTTTTCTTTTTTTAACTGAATTCCATGGAGGTGTAGTTGGTTATGATTAAAATGACTTACTTCCTCTTTGGAACAAGCCAGTGATGTAATCTTATTGTTCCTGTGGTGTGAACCCTGTCCCATTGTCATTGATTCACTGCTCCAACTTCCTCTTTGGTTGAAAAGTGGACAGATCCACAATGAGTCTCTATGTCATAGGCAGAATGCTCATCATGTGATGTGTGTCTGTATTTTATCAAGTGGGATGTCAAAAAAGTTTTAGTAGCTAACACTATGCATGTTTAAGGTACAAACATGTGATTATAAAATACAGAGTGGATTTTGATCAAAGCCTGTGCCACAATCAAGAGCCTAGAGGAATATTATTAATATTCTGAGAATATTATTTTAATAGAATAATAATTAAACAATTAAGCATTAAATATGTGTTAATGTATACTTAATGGGTTTCCCCATCTGATTCTTGGTTCCTCCCAAGATTTCTTCCTATCTGCTTGACAATCTTCAGTTTTCATCTCTACAGTCTACGAAAGTGTGACTACTGTGCAGGCTGATTTCGGAACAGTGTTTTGTTTTTGTTTTTTTGTTTTTAATTGGGAGATATCATTTGTATATAACACATTAATGTGGTTATCCTTACTAATGTTTTTCTAATGTGACAATCATCTATAAATATGCCAATCCAAAGAGCCAATCAAGAAGAGCTGCTAAATCTTTTTTTTCAATTAACAATGACAATAAAGACATATTCTATTCTATTCTATTCTATTCTATTCTATTCTATTCTATTCTATTCTATTCTAAAATCTTAGGGATTTTTCCTTGCAATCATCACCTTTGGCTTACTGTGGAAGACACTGTTGTTTGTTATTTGTAGAGAAATAATTAGTTTTACAAAGGAGTTCACAAAATCAGTGTCATTGCAGATTTGATTAATGACCAAAAAATATTGCAGAATTTTTTTTCTTTACTTATTTTGCAAAATAACGTTTGATTCCACTATATTTTATATAGATTTTTCTATATAAATAGATTCTTATTACAGTACAACATCATGGTCCACCGTATCAAATCATCAACAAAAAGAAACTGAAAATGTGGCTTAAATGCTTCTTTATGTGTCATTTCCAGGTGCTCTGACTGAATGCTACGATGAGCTGGGGAACCGCTACCAGCTGCCCGTCTACTGCCTCTCCCCTCCTGTCAACATGATCGAGGAAAAGAGCGAGTTGGACACCATTGAGGTCCCAGAAGCTCCAGCTAGCGAGGGCCAAGAGTGCCAGTTGCGTCTGCGTCTCTCCACGGGACGAGATTTACGCCTGGCTGTCCGCACCAGTGACAATGTTCAGCAGATGAAGCGCCGTTTGCAGACCCAGGAGGGTGTAGTGGCCACCAGTCAGCGGTGGTTTTTCTCAGGCCGACCACTTACTGACAAGATGAAGCTGGAAGAATTGAAAATCTCTAGAGACTATGTCGTCCAGGTGATCGTCAGCCAGCCTCCCACAACCCCACCACTACCACAGAACCCCACTCCTGTGGAAAACTAATGCCTCGTTGGGGATATTACCCACCACACCAAGTGAGAGGATAGCAATGTGCATGGCTGCAAGATTTTTCAGAAGATGATTTCTATATTGTGGGATTGGTCTCTGGAGGCATCTTTCCTCAAACACTCACTGCCTTTGACTTTGGCTCTTCTAAGGGAGTTGAGACTCAGATTTTCTGTTTAAAAGTCTCAGGTCTAGAAAACCGGAGCCCTGATTTGATCAAGAGAGGTCCAAAAAGTATGGTTTTGGCAAGGAAAAGGTAATAATGGTTTGCTATTTTTAAGATTATGGAGTTATAAGCTTCATATCGTTTTCTCTTTTTTTTTTTTTTTTTCTTGTGATGAAATCATATGTCTGCAAGGCAGACCAGAAGTGTGGACCTACCTGTGTCTGTCAGAACTTGAATTCTGAAACAGAGACACTCTGGCCAGTAAGACATTTTAAACTTCTATTGGCTTTTAGCAACAGGGGAATCACTTGTTGGACTTTTTTTTTTTTCAATTTTCGTTTTTTTTTTGGTCTGTAACCAAAAATATATCAAGATTTTTAAAAAAAGAAGATCTGTCACAAAAACAATGTCAGTTTTTGTTGTTGTTGTTGTTGTTGTTTCAATTGTCCAGCTTCTATCCCTGTTTATTTTTTTTTTCTTTTCAAATAACCTTTTGCTTACATAAATTCTCTAAACAGCATTTGTTCAACTTTTTTTTTTTTTTTTTTTTTAAAAGAGGGTAAGTTTATTAGTCATGCAGACAAGTAGATCAGCTGTTTTACATTTACCTACTTTTGAAACATGCTTTCGGTGGAGGTGGTGGTCATCACATTTTGCAGATAGATTTAATTGCCGAGAGATATTTCAATCTATTTCCTCTAACAAACATATTTGATTTCTCACTCACTGTCAAGCTGTCTGCAGAAAATTGTGAATTGATTCCTTGTAATTGAAGGTGATTTTAAGATTTTTTTTCAGCTCTGTAAGGTTGCCATGGTGGCAAAGGGGGTAATTATGTCATAATGGTATGTATACGTGTGAATCGGGTGTGCCTCACACGTCCTGAAAAGTAAAGCTGCGGGCTCTTTGATCGCCCCCTGGTGGCTGGCTGCAGTATAGGTCATAAACCCCGCCCTCTCCATGCAATCAAACGGGACTGTAGACAACCTAAACAATTAAATGACACTTCAAACAATGTTTTTCCAGAGGTGGTTTTCAGCATTTGAGGTAGTTCTTATAATGCTGATTTATGTTCAAGTGTTCGTTTTTCTAATAAGTTTGCTTTTAGGTAGTTATTAGATTCTATAAAAACGGGGTGTGGTGTCATGATTGTGATCTTGCGATTGGGTCTGCGGGAATTTGGGCGGGACTTTGATACTGCGCTCCACCTCGCGACACTACTGCACAGACTCTGGCTCCAAACGAAACTCTAGTACGCAGACTCTGGCTCCAAATGACGTAATTTCCCCCAGTATGGCAGCCACCATATTAAGATGCTTTGGCTTCACTTTCCCATAGTGGAATGAATGGGAGACGCGTCGTCCATCTTTTTTTACAGTCTATTGTGTGAATGGGGAAGCTATGAGCAAGTAATAAAATGGAAGGAGAAGACATACACATGTCATCTCTGAATGGAGCTGAATGAGGACATTCTCACAGAATACACTATATACATGTTTTTTTTTTTTATGTTTTTCTTTATGTTGAGAGGAATAATAGGGCAGAAAATTATGAGATATGAGAAATGACGGGAACGAGACTCAAATGAGCAGCACTGCTCAGTATCCTGTAGTATGTGTGCTAACTGCAATCGCATAACTCATAAATGTTTTTAAATTGATTCAGGGCTTTGTCCTGTTTAAAAGAATTGAGAGTTGCAAAGAGAACAAAAACAGTTGCATATTTTAATGGTAGACAATGTGTTTTTAATTAAAAGTTGCTGAAACATTTGTACACTTCAGTATTTTTGTCTGATTTTGTTACAGTATTGTAATATTACAGTTTTTTACATTTGCTAAAACGTTAAACCCCATTCTCTAAATCAAATTCTCAGTAGCCTTAATCAATTTGTCAAATAAATCACTCTTTCTCCAAAACCTTAAATATATTTAGGCAGTCTAGACACAGTTTGCATATCTCATGCACTTTCTTTGTAAAAAATCTAAAAACATACTCTCACACTGAGACACAACTTGCTTTGTGATTAACTTATGCAAAACCCTAAACACAAGAAAGCAAAAGTTAAGCACAACTGCAGCATGGCTGTCATCGTTTACACGCAATAATTCAAAATTCTTGACACTTGTTTCTAAATATTTAAATATACAAAATACAAGCCAGTTCAATTTGCACAGAGGGCACGGGTGCATCCGTCAGTTGGGGAGGTGCAGAAGGGTGTGAATACGAGGTGGTGGAAGAGGAGGACGAGAAAGAGCAAAACCATGAACAGTCTTTTCAGATGCAATTAGAGATACTGTGAGATCATGTTCTTTATGGAATGACACAGGCAGAAACACACCCCTGACAGCAAATTTCATCCGGCCTGATTCTGGCCCACACTCCTGCAAATCCGCAAAACGGACTTAGGCCAGTGTCTTTTGGCACAACGGGCCAATACCGGCACGCATCTGGTTTTCCGCTCATCTGGGCCAGCACTGGGCCAGCTCTGTACCAGACTCGGCCCGGATCCGCTCTGCGATAGTAGACCGTGCCCACTGAAACCAGACTCGGGCTGGATCCGTCTAGGACTGTGATACAGCACTGAAACGGATGTGACTGTAACGCGGATTTGCCGGTTGAAAACGAATCTGGCACAGAGTCAGATGCTGTCTGGGACACTAATGTGTGTATGATTCGAAAGCTTTGTTTGATTTTTAGTACAGGTGAAATGGTTTTCCAGTAGGGTTATGTGAATTTAGTTTGAACATTTGGATTTGTGTTTAAGGTTTTGAGAAAATGAGTGATAGTTTCAAAAATGTTCTTTAGCAATTCAGAAAAACTAACAAAATATTGTTTTTTTTATTGATTTTAAGGAAATACGGTAAATATTTCAACCAGTAGTAGAGAGAGAGAGAGAGAGAGAGAGAGAAAGAGAGAAAGACTAGTTACTACACTTCGAGTAAAATTAACCTGTGGCAAATTCAATTGAATGGGTATGATGTGGAAAAGCACACACATCTTAAAAAAGGTCTAAGCTAAAAACGCATATCAGAGCAAAAACCAAGCCCTAAGGTAAAAAAAAAAAAAAAAAAAAAGAGAGCTCAGAGTCAGGATTGCATCAAGCCACACATCTGGGAAAAAGTTTAGAAAAAAACTGCTGCATTGAAGGTTCACATAACCATGTAGTCTCCATTAACCTTAATGGAAGAAGTGTGAAACAACCATGACTCTTCCTAGAGCTGGCCTCCTCACTAGTTGAGCTCTATTATCATAAATGCAGATGAGAGAAGGACACACATCACTGCAACTAGTAGCGTAGCCAGGATTCACAATATGGGTGGGCCCAGAGAAAATTGGGTGGGCCAATCAAAAATGCATCTATTATCATAATTGACCAACGTAACTACACTTGCTTGAATAATCAGAGCATAAGCCTGTATGTCATTATAAGCAGAGCATAACGGTAAGAACAGCATGAGCAAAGCGGCCACACCGCCTTCTGAAAGATGCAGCACAACAACATTTTGCCACAAAGCACCAGCAAAAATGAATACAATGAATGTGTCGGGGGAAAGGGTAAGAAAATATTTGAATTGATTCATTAATAAACTAGTGTATTCTGATTTGCAATCTACTCTTTGGATGCACCTTTAAAGAGAAATGAATCTTTACACATTTTTATTTGTTTTATTTCGTTAAGTAATAATTTCAAGCTTTCTATTTATATATTTATCATGTTTATGAGGCATGTATGTACTGAGTTTTGGTTTCATTTTTGTTTTGCGCTCCTATTGAAGTACAAGACGGCAGAAAGCTCATCACGTTTGTTTTCTTTATTTTATAAAACCACTGTTTGTAAGGTTTTGTTAATATTGTGAGTGCACACAAATAAAAGTAGACCCTTTATATTTCCGAATGATCTATTACTCTTACCTTTTTGAGCAAAAATGACGGATAATTTTTAAATTGTAAAATATGCAAATGATCACACTGGCGCCTCCATGTCCTGCAAAGCGGATTCAGGTTCCTCTCTCCGCAAAAGCGATTGGATATGCGCCTAATAGCACACATTTATCTGGGTTTAACATTTAAACTAACATCGTTTCATAGCTACTTTAACTGCTTTATATCTATAGATTTTATTTTAGATAAGTCCTGATGATTTGAGAAGGTAAATTGATCAAACAGACTATAAACAGTCTTCCGCTGGCCGCTGTTCGATCCTTTAAAAAACGAAAACTTATATTTAACGAACAAAAAAAATGCTCCAAACGTCTTTCTAAATTAACTTAATAAAAAACTAGTGCTGTCAAACGATTAACCGCGATTAATCGCATCCAAAATAAAAGTTAATGTTTACATACTGTTTATTTGTGTACTGTGTATATTTATTATGTATATATAAATACACACATGCATGTATATATTAAGGAAAAATATTTTAGATTTATATCTAAAATATTTATATTTATTTATAATCTAAATTGTATACAGGTATAAATATATATACGTATACATATTTTGCTTGTATGTGTATGTATTTATATGTACATAATAAATATACAAAGTAAAAACACATATAGTATGTAAACATAAACTTTTATTTTGGATGCGATTAATCGTGATTAATCGTTTGACAGCCCTAAAAAAAACTAAACAAAATATAATCACTTTGCCATTACATACTATTTTAATATCTGAAACAGTAGCTATAAGCTGTTTTGGGAGTAGGGGGAAAAAGACGGTCACAGGTCGGACTCGGCCGAGAATTTGATTCTGATTCTGATTAGGCTAAGCAACTGACTGGGTGGGCCTGACTGACAAGGTGCCTACCCGTAGCTACGCGCCTGACTGCAACACTCCACCGATCTGGGCTTAATAGGGGTGTGGCAGGACTCAATCCTCTCCTCAGTGTATATACATGAAAACACACTTGGAATTTGCAAAACAGCCTCTGAAGACTGTGAGAAACAAGATTCTGTGGTCTGATGAACCTCAATTCCAAGCACCATGTTTAAAAGAAACCAGGCACTGCTTATCATCTGCAGAGTACCATCACAAAAGTAAGGAGTGCTGGCAGATTTTACTACTGCTGTATGTCACTGCGGGAAAAAGACACTTCTCAGTGTACTCCTCCTCTAGCAACACCAAAACATTTTGGATGCTTTTGGATTCAAAATGACTGACCAGAGTATGAATTCCCAGATATCTATATTTTGTAAATATGGGCCTTGGAAGAGATTAAATGAGTTTATTGTGCTTTGGTACAGTATGTACACCATGCATGTCACTTCTGCAGGCTGCATCTTAATTTGTGAGATAAAGTGTCACTTTTTCCATAACTTTTGCCAGCTCTGAGATACTTGCATGGTATTTTTGTGTCTTTTTCTAGCAAAAATTTACTCGTCACTAAATGAAAACTTAAGACCTGAAGACCTGATTATTTCAGGAGCCTTGTCACAAGTCCATTATTTTTGAATGTCGGTGCTACTTCTGCTATATTTTCACGCTTAAAACAATAATTTGGTTTTCATGTACTATTGTCCCCTTTTTTATTTCTAAGAAATAAGTCACCTGATAGCTCTCTCCCAAGTGGTTTCATTGTTGACAGCATTAAGTCTGAGTATGATTCAGTAATATAACACTTTTAACTGTCAGGAAATTACTTGTCTTTAAAAGTTTTGGTTCAATATACTTACTTGTTGATCAAAGATAGCCTACACTTTTTTTGTTTGTTTGTTTTATTAAGGAGGGTGTACTCATTTTTGGAGCACAACATTTTATCACTTTGATAAGAAAATCTTATTTTCCTAAATAATTTTGACATTATCCGGCTTGTTGGAACATTACATCTCCAAAGAACCCTAACATGTCTTCTAAGTATATATATATATATATATATATATATATACACACACATATACATTTTCAAATGCGTGTGTTGTATGTAATGAAATTGCAAATATTTCAAAACCATTTTAATATATTTATTAATAATTAAATTATTTATATTTAATATATGCCACTTGGTTTGATATTTATTTTAATGAATTATTAGTAAGAATACAATATATCCACATCACATTTGTGCAGAAGACAGTATATGTTTTATTTAGCCTATTCAATTAGTCTTCTGTGTTATGATAAGGAAGTCACAGTTGACCCTTTTATAAATGGGGTTTTATAAAGGGTGTTGCTGTTAATGATGAATAAAATTAAGTTTTTATGGCATCATTTTTTACATTTAAGGAACTGATGGAAAAATACACAAGAATGAAAATTATAGGTACAATAGATATTAACAAGTGGTTTGAGAAGAAATCTTTATTGTGGATACATTTGATAAACTTCCCCCTCATTATTAGCATGAACTTATGCCAGACAATCCCTAGAGGAACAGATTTAGTCATGCCTTGCGAGAGAAAGAATTGTCTACACTCATTAAATAATCTAAATCGATAACGTGATAACGATAAGACTCTATACCTATCAAGGTACTAAAAAAAGAGATGTTTCCAGATGTCATAGAACATCATCTTAATATTACTAATTCATCAGTGTTATTAGGATATGACCTAAAATGTTCAAGCTTGACCTCTTATTAAAAAAAAAAAAAAAAAAAAAAAACCTGATTCTAGTTTGTGAAAATCCTTACCCTTTATGTTTATTTACCACCTATTCCACCATATAACTATTTTAAACCTAGTTTGTCCTATTTTGTCATGTAATAAAAATACATGCAGGCTTTTTGACTTAAGTTTAATGATGGCTTTCTCATGTTATGCATTTTCATTATCGTATAGTCATGGTATTGAGTACCTTGGAATTCCCATTAATTCTGTAGCTGAGTTTTGGTTTGTGGTTTAACACTATGATGATTAAGGTCTGCACTTTCTCTTGTTTTCAGCGATTTTTTACTAGAATGTGTAACTCATACCAGGACAGACTGTGATATAATGCACACATACCACTACCACCTAACCTAAATGTAGGATTATGACTAAATTAACATGCTCTGCATTTGCATTTGGCAGCAGTGGCCTAATTAATGTTCAAAGTTAGTATTACCAGAAAGAGTGTGTGAGGCCCATATTGATGTCTTTCATATCTATATAAATATGAGTATGTGGAGATTTAAACTTTATTAATAAGTCTTAAACATATTGTGAAATATCATTGCAATGTAAAATTGTACACACATGATCCTTCAGAAGTCAGTCTAATATGTTGATTTGTTATCAACGTTGAAAACATTTTTTTTTTTTAAGTTGCGTTGCTTTTTTAAGAATTCTTTGATGAATAAAAAGAAAAAATCAGCATTTATCCAAAATAGAAATCTTTTCTAACAATATAAATCTTTACTATCACTTTTTATCAATTTAAAACATCCTTGCTGAATAGAAGTATTAATTTCTTAAAAAGATTTATATATACAGAGATCAACACACACACACACACACACACACACACACACACAAACACATTATCAGCACAGCTGTTTCTAACATTAATAATAAATCAGAATATTTCAATGATTTCCAAAGGATCATGTGACACTGAAAACTGGAGTAATGGCTGGTGAAAATCACAGGAATAAATTATATTTTAAAGTATGTTAAAATAGAAAACAGATATTTTAAATAAAATGAAATTAAAAATAAAATTAATATTATTAAATAAGACTAAATAATAACAATCGTTGTTTTTTTTCTGTATTTGTGGTCAAATAAATGCAACCTTGAGAAGTATAATGACTTCTTTAAAAACATTACAAATCTTACTGATGCCAAACTTTTGAATGTGCATATTGGGGATTTGTGACTGAAAACAAAAGTGCAAAAACAACAAGCCAAAAAATAATTCTACCAACATCAATTTCACTCAGAGAAAATGACCTGAGAGATGACCTGTACATTCTCATGTACAATTGCTTCTGTTAAAGCCCCTAACACATAACAAGCACTGTTACACATCTCATGGAAATCCCAAATGAAATCTGGCTTCACCACATTGGTTTCCATATCCCTTTGTTTAGAACATGACACTTCTGCTTGCTGGAAATTCACACTTCTGTATTGCATACATATAAATGTTGCTCAGGTCTAATACTACTTCAGTGAAAGGGAAAAGGAAAGAGTCACCACAACTCAAGTTCTCAAGGTAAGATTGAAAAGTTGTCTATTACAATGAGACATAATATATATATATATATATATATATATATATATATATATATATATTATATACATATATATACTTTAATATTAATGTTTATTAAATATTTATACACAGTATTACTATAATCTGTTCATTTCATTTAATAACACATTATTCACATTACCACTTTTGCATTTCTTTAGATGAACAAGATTGTCTATGTTATTCTCCAAGCTGTACTACAGTTGGCAGGCAGCACTTCGTTGAGGTTCATCAAGCCAAATGGTGACTATTGTTTAAATCCCATTTTTTGGAATCTCTAGCTGGTGTTTTCAAACAATGAAAAAATGACAGTAATGACAATACATAAATATATACTCCTGTTCAAAACTTTGGACTTTGGGGTTGTTTAGATTTTTTAAAGTAATAGTAAAGCTGAATTTTCATCAGCCATTACTCAAATCTAACATTTCATAAACCTTCAGAAATCATGCTAATATAAATGATTTGGTGTGTAAGAGACATTTATTATTATCAGTGTTGAAATAATGTTGTGCAGGTTTATTTTAGAGGAAACGTTGGTAAGGGACCCAAACAGTAACAAGGAAAATCAAAAACAAAGTTGGTGTCCATTATGTTTATTTCAAAAAGAAGTGTCCAAAATGTGTTCATAAACAAATAAGAGCAGTTTTTTCAGAGCAGATGAACAGTGTGTCTAAATCTAAACCTGTTAGGTAAAAAAAAAAAAACACCTGCAACAACTGTTTTCCACATTAAAGCAGCGCTAACAGTAACCTAGCTTCTTTATACTCTAAAACACAATCTGTCCACTATCCTCAAGACATGGCACACAATATCCTCATGGCATCTTAAATGCATGTTTTACTGTTTTGCTTTTACCTTTTACCTAAAATTAACTCTTGCTGCACTACATCAATAAATACAGAAAATGATGATTAATAGCAAGAGTTAAAACAAATTAATAAGTACTACAAAAACAATGTATAAAACAAAGACGTGTATTTACCAGGATTGTATTTTTCCAGGATTCTATCATGAACACAGTTAAAAAATAAACAAACAAATAAATAAATAAATAAATAAAAAAAATAAAATAAAATAAAATAGAATAAAATAATAATATAAAAATCTTTTTTAACATTGTCTTTACTGTCTTTTGAAAAATGTAATACATCCTTGGTGAATAAAAATATATGACTTATTATAAAAGACATATATTTACTGTGCTATGAAATCAAGTGGTGAATCTGATGAATAAGCTCTACTGTTGTAGTTGTGGCTTTGGAGGTATCAGATTTGTCCAGCTTTGACGTATTGCTGCAGTGTGGAGAGCAATATAAAGGAGAGCAGATTTACTGGGAAAGGAATGGGGAAAGCATCTCTGAGACAGGAAACCACATCACTGTTGCAATAGATGGGCTGCACGGGGGAAACTTTACATGTCACAGACCAAACAGAGATCTTCTGAATTACACACTACTACTAGTCCATCCAGTTGAGTTTCCCAAAGGAGGAGTTCTTATACGATCTATTGATAAAGGTAAATATGAAGGTTACACTTACCTGGAATTTATTTTAGAGTGCAGCCTACTAACTGTGTAAACTTCTTTCTGGTCCTAAAATATAGCTGAACAGCATTTCTTGACTACTGATAGAAAAACTTTTTTTTTTTTTCTTCACGTTTTTATTTTTTAATTATATATTTCTTTCTTTAAATGTTTTACATTTAAACAAAACAACAGATATAAAGGCATTTTTACTGGAGATGATTTTACTTGCTATAAAATTAACTTTTAAAAATTGAACTAAACATCAAGTATTAAAATATAGGCCTAGTTTAAAAATATATATCTAATAAATAAATTAATAAATAAAATAAAAATTATTATGTAAATATTTATGACAGGGATGCTTATTAGCTATGTACATTAAGTTCTTCACTCACCAGCCACTGTGGATTGTGGTTTTCAAAGTATTTTCACTGGCCACAATTTTGTTGATGGCAAATTACATTAAAAACAATAAAGATTATTATGGTGTTCTAAACTTAGCTTGAGCTAGATTCACTTCTCCACTGGGACTTACCGTTGCACACGTGTCATGTGACGTCAGTCAATAGCATGCAAGCTCAAGGCATTAGACCCTTTTCGCATTTCAGAGTTTCTCAGTAGCGGAAGTCGCTATATATCGTTCTATATCGGTGAACAGAAGACTACACAAATCTATATTATTGTGTGTCTGTGAAGTCTGTGAAAAAGGGTCCATGTATATTTACATTACATTTATTAATTTAGCAGATGCTTTTATCCTTTTATCCAATTATACAAATGTTCATATTTCTGTTCTAAAAATATATGCAAATTAGTGCATATTTAATTAGATCATGCATCTTAATGTAATGTCTTGCTTAACTGATTATTAATGGATCTGTGAATGAGCCAATGATTCAGTGATTCACTCATAATTAAGTTACTTGTCACAGACTCACCACCTCGGCCTACTGTTGCTCTTATTACGAATGTAATTCATTAAATTTGCATATGTTTTGTGTAATATGAAAATGAATGTAAAGTATTAGCTATCAGTTGTTGTTGTTTTTTTGTTTTTTTTTTTGTTTTGTTTTTTGTTTTTTTTTTCATTGTGGCTACTGATCTGAAATAAAAT
The DNA here is from genome assembly GCA_033026305.1 of Cirrhinus molitorella. Classification (NCBI taxonomy): domain Eukaryota; kingdom Metazoa; phylum Chordata; class Actinopteri; order Cypriniformes; family Cyprinidae; genus Cirrhinus; species Cirrhinus molitorella. The sequence goes on from CM065138.1 coordinate 25,672,636, forward strand.
TGTTTTACTGTTTTTCTACCTAGAATTCATTTCTTGCACCGCAAGAAGCTATAATGGACAATTTCATTGCTCTTGGAAATGGCATCAGGAACGGATCCAACGAGCTGTGGTATATTTCAAAGCAATTCGGTAATGATTTATGATTATTCTTACTCTGGATTATTTAAGTATAGACCTAAACAATACATTTAATTAGGCTTATGTTGAAATGGCAAATCAATGCTAAAACAGGCTTCTGTTTATACAGAAACTCTAGTATCATCAACTGCACTCTGGACTCTGATATATCTGGGCTGACTTGTATTGACAAGGATTACTGTCCGTACTCTGAGGAGTCTAGAAGCATCAACTTCACGCTGTTGGTCAGAAATCTGTATAGGCTAGAGGAACACCAAAGGACTTTCCTCATTCGAGATATTGGTAAGAGCTTTGTGTGCCCCCAGGTGCTACATGCATTGCACATCAGTTTTGTACTAGTGGGTCATGCTTCTGTAGTTTACATTTACATTGGACCCAAAAATTATATCAACACAAATATATGACACTTAGCTTGAATACTTTCTTTTTTATTAATTTTGAATGAGATATCTATTGCTTTAGCATTTATTGCCAAAAATTCTTGATCAACTTCCCAAATCGCTATTATAGGCATAGTAGCCAAGGGGTGTTCAGTCCTGATTCTGGGGATCTACCTACCTGCAGAGTTCGGCTCCAAAACTGATTCAACTCACCTGTCTGTAATTATCAAGTGTTTCTGCAGATTTTAATTAGCTGGTTCAGTTGTGTTTGATAAGGGTTGAAGCTGAGCTTTGTGCAGAGGTAGATCTCCAGGAACAGGATTGGGAACCCCCGCATTATCCTATGTGTAAATACCCTTGTAAAAAAGAAATTGGCTAAAATTTAGCATATACTTTTTAAATAGTACTTGTTTCATTATTATATTAAAATCATATAAATATATTTGAAACAAATTTGTTATTTACAATTAACTTAAAATATATTGTTATTATTTGTAATTTTATAATTAATAATAAATATAGTTAAAGCATGCTGCTGAATGTACTGACAAGCAATTATGGTAAACTAAAATATACTTTAATGCCAATTCTGTTGAAACGTGTGTCATATATTTAAATGTATTTGTAATTGCACATTTGTAATGATGAAGTTGCACATTAGTACATTTAAACTATGCTTCAAATATAACTTCAGATGTAAACTTTAATTAAATCCACTGCAGTTAAATTAGTATTGTACATGTGTGTGTGTTGTTTTTTTTTTAGTTAACACCAAAACAAGTGCTTAAACTGTTAAGCACTTGTTTAAAAGGTTTATTTTGGACATTATTGCACTTTGCACATATTGCGTGTTTTAAAAGTGCACATAAGCGTGATAAAAATATGAAAGTGTACTCTCTTTTAGCACATTTATATGGCCTTTTATTTACTTAATATTGTTATCTACATGTACAGTTGCATTTAAATATACCCTTGAGGTTTTAAGTACAACACAGATGCTTATTGAATACAGTTATTCACACTTTTACAAAGGTTTTAACAAGTCATTTACAACTAAATGAGCAGAACCGACAAATAAGTTTGTTATTAACAGTTAAATGATTCTAGGCCACTGGTTGAAAAATGTTTACTCCAAAGCCTCCCATTTCCTCAACAATATTTAAAGGCCCACTAGCCCTAATTTTGTTTACAAAGCTTATTTCAATGTTTCGACATTCCTAGTTTAACTAAAATTACTAAAAGTAAATATCTAAAAAAAAATCTAAATATTTAAAATAATGCTAATTAAAATTATTACATTTCAGTATTTAAGAAGTTTTAACTGAATAGTTCACTAAATAATTAAATAAATAAATATCTTATTCTCAGGCCATCCATTTTAAATCATCCTGAGACCCCTTTGTGGGTCCCAGCCCCACTGTACTAGACTGCTGATTTCCATTAAAATGTTATTTTATACCCTTAGTCAAGCCAGATAAAGTTAGTATCACCAAGATCCAAGACGATGTATTTGAATGGCACCCCCCTGAAACATGGAGTGTCCCCTGCAGTTTCTTTCCCCTCTCCTATGAAGTGAAAGTGGTTCCCAACAATCATAGCTGTGACTACACAGGAAGTCGTGTCAAAGTAAGATTTTTTTTTTTTTTTTTTTACTTTTTAATGTTTTGTTGTTGTTTATTAACATCAAAATATTAAAGATTTTTTTTTTTTTTTACTTTTTAATGTTTTGTTGTTGTTTATTAACATCAAAATATTAAAGATTTTTTTTTTTTTTTTTTCAAATAGGAAAATAAAACCAACGAGTCACATTACAAGGTGAAATTCAAAAAAGCATATACTTTCTGTGTCCGAGCGCAGGACTTGCTAACTAAAAAAGTCTGGGGTGACTGGGGTCACCATCATCAGTAAGTACAGTTTAACCTAGAGTATTATTATATATTTTATGAAAATATTCAGTTTACATTCTACATCTATCGTGTAACAGGAGAAAACATCGGCATATCTCAGAAAAATAGAAGGTTAGCACTGATTTGTCTTTTATTACCATATTGGTCATTTTTTAGTTGATGTTCTGTTGACCTGATGCTATTATTCTGAATTTTTTAATGATTTGTTTTATAAATGCAGGTCACACACCCCTCTGCTTGACAATCTGCTTTGTATTCCTGACAAAATATTGCAACTATTCTTATTTATACATATTTTGTATTTTTAAAATGTGCCATGGTGAAATTTATTTGTGCAATTTTTCCATAAAATTAAAATATATTGGATGGCCACTGAGAATGCCTCATTATTTGGATGACAGTTTTTCAACTTTTGATTTAATAGTGTTATGTAATAGGGTAATATGGTCTGTGTTAGTTAAGTACTGAGTTTCATACCTGCACTCCTGAAAAATGGTTCATTTCCATGGTAATGCAATGCCTGATGGTTTTAAAATGGTTTTCAAAGGATGAATTTTGAAATTTTAAGTTTTCATCTGATATATAATTTCTTATATGTCTTATATGTCTAAAGCATGATAGAGAAAAAGGCAACAAGGTAAGTCTTGTTGTGACAAAGGCCAGAACTTCTTTTATTAAGTAGATTTTTGAGGAGCACTCTTGTCATTAAATAATCTATTACTTTTCCTAAATAATTTGTAACATAAAAAAATGGTAAAATATATATTTAGGAGTCTTAGACTTTTCCAACAATATAGTTTGTCATGATTAGATTAGAATTTATTTGTAAATTGGTGAAGTAAATTTAGGCGTCCCACAGAGGGCACGGGTGACAGTTAATGGCTTAATAGTGTTAAAAAAAAGAAGTTTTAATAATAGTTTATTATTTTTTTTAATATATCAATATTTAATATATTTAACACTTGACAGCATTTTGTGTCATTTAAGTACTTTTTTTTTTTTTAACATTTGTAGGGAAAACTGTGGGAAAAATACAGTGCCCTAACAACAGTTATTAGCTGAACAAATGATAATTGACACTGAACTTGAATAAGTGCATAAAGTAAAACTAGTAAAAAAATAGAAAGAGAAAATAGGTGTAATGAAGACACTAACAATATAAATCACAAATCCAATATCTGTTACTTAGGCCCAATACCTTTTCTACCCCTTACAGGTGAAGTAGTAGAGGTGCCTTGATTCTCTTTTGGTTGGGGGTGTAGGGGTAGGGGTAAGGGCCAGATAGTGGCCCTTCCAACAATTTTTTTTACTGGACCACACTTTAAATGAAGGGGTATGAGAATTATCTCAGCATACACCAGCTACAGCAGCAACATGGCTGCCTGAGTGAACAAGAAGACCCATAAATGTAAGCATTTTTGTCATTAATAAAGATTTTAATAAAAAGTAATCATGCTTCATGCTACATTCCATCTTGTGTTCATGTTTAGTCACATTCAGCTTACCTAAAAATATGAATTAATCGTTTTAGTACAGGTACTCGTGGTTAACACACATTTACTCTTGTTCTTAAGTTCTCTTGAGATTCAACACATTATGATAGAATTGATGACTTAAATGACTTCAAAACCCTGGAAATACACTCTACAACAGGTCAAATTAACGACTGGTTGCATTGTCAATTGTCAAACAATGATATTACATTTTCAGCAACAGCAAATACTTATCTTGCTTGTACACATTCTTTTGTAATAGACTCTCAATTTTGGCCAGACCATTTTTTATTACAATAAGTAATTTTAATACTACCCCTTTTAGTTTACTTTGTCTAGCAAGTCAACAATGTCCAGAGTTGCTTATGTTTAGCAAGTTGATATACAGTTGATAAACAATGTCAGTTTAACTGGTTACCTCCAAAATAGTCCAGGGTCACCACAGTCTTTGGACTGTGTCTCTGTACTCACACTTAGTCTATTCATCGCAACTTCCACCACAGATGGCTGACCCAACAATTCATAAGTCAGAATCTTTGTTTGACTGCGTTCTCTCCTTGGATAAGAATTCACAGGTATGGAGTCATCATCCTCACTCTCAACCGATGCTTGTTCTCCTGATACCTCTGGCTGTCCTGCAGGCATCCCAGGATCCTCCTCCATTTGCTCCTCTAGAGCACCTTCTGTTATCTCCTCCTCAATCCTTGGTGGCTGTCCTTCCCAGCATTGCTCCACACTTTGAGTAAAGTGATGCTTCAGGATTGAGACGAGCAGGATTCAGGCGCTGACTCAAAGAGATAGGAAACTGTAACACCAGCTTACCATTTTGAAAATCCTCATTCTCCAGCACATCACTCTGAACTTCTTCCGAACATTTTCTGCCCTCTCTCCTTGCCTTTGTCATTGTCTCTGATCTTGTCCACCACTGTCTTGGCTGCTCTGTTTTTAGTGGCTTGTGCAAAATAAGTATAATGATTTCCGATATGTACTCGTACCGTCCCTTGCATATTTGTCAGCGTAAAAAGTCTATGGACACTAGCTAAAACGGTTGTGTGGTGACAACTGAAACAAGGGGATCTCTCATGGCCTTGTGTGTTTTTTTTTTTTCGCATTAAACACTAACATTCATTCGTGATTAAAAATGCACCTTGTCACCCTGCATTCGAGCTCAGTAAAAGCGAATACAAATCAAATTCACTGTCCTCTCTTTTCCTAAGTGTCCCATTTCTTTATGAAGCTCATTGAAGACAGTCTGATGGTACTCTTTTGTCAACACAAGTTGAACTCTCCACCAGCTTTTCTGTACAGTATGCCATGACCATTGATGTCCAATTTAGGCCACTGTCTCAAAACCTTTTTTACATCTGTTGGCTCTGTTTTAAGTCTTTACCTTGACAGTCTGTAGTTCATAACTTTATCCTGTAGCACTTGACTGATTACAGGATCATTCTTCTGGCTTTCTAAGATCTAATTTGGCATGAGTGGTTTGTCTGCCACAGAAATATCACTCTATCTGGAAAGCTTGTACTGGGTTTTGTAGTAATCCATGCAAGTGGAATGTCTTTGCCCACCAACACTCCCTGAATAAACACGCTGATGACTTCTTGACTCACTCCTCCTGTGCACTGCTCCATGAATTGATCAATGTTCACTGGCATCTGGCACAAACCATCAGCGTCTGCATTGCTCTTGCCAGGATGGTACTTTATGGAGAAATTGAAATTTGCCAGCTGAGCCACCCATCTGTGGCCCACGGAGTTCCGCTTGGCTGTGGAGAGAACATAAGTTAAAAGATTATTTAAAAATCATATCAGTATACACAGCAAATTGTGGAGCATGATAAAGTTAATCTCGAAATTGGTCACAAATTGCCCATTTTAATGCTAAGAATTCTAACTTTCCTGAGCGAAGGTGGTAATTCTTCTCAGGTGTGGTTAGAGTTCTGGAGGCACCAATCACCACCAATTTGCTATTCTGCCTCTGGAACACCACAGCTCCCAGCCCCTCTTGTGATGCATTACAGTGCAAAATGAACAGTTGGGTAAGATCTCACATGTTCGAGGACTGAGCTTTACACCATGCTGCTGATATCTCTGTAACACAGCTCATAGGTAATTGACATGGTCTTCAAAACTAGGGCTATGGACAAGATTATCGTCAAGGTAGGGTTGACAAACAACATCCCTAAGACCTGCCAGACACTCCTCCATGCTCCATTGAAATTCGGATGGTGCCGAACTGAGAGCGAAGGGGACCTGCACCCAATGATATAAACACCACTGGGTTACGAAGGCAGCCAAGGGTCTACTTTCCTCGTCCAGGAACCCCTGGTGGTATGCTTTTCCCTGACCCAATACTGAAAACCAGGAGTCCAGCATGTCCTGGATTCTTGGAATTGGATGTCGATCAGGTTTTTATTTTCTGTTTAATACTCTTTAATCACAGCAGAGTCTCAATCTTTCTTTCTTACACAGACCACTGGTGAAGCATAAGGGGCTGTTCACGTTGCGTCTTTTGCTCGCTCAAGTTTGTTATTTCAAATGTAGCTGTGTGGTATGCATGCTCATAATGGAAGTGAAGCTCATTTTTCCAGGCGCGTCTACACCGCATCAAGATAAAACCATTTCAAATGCAGAATGCCTTTTCAGAATCCCACAAGTCATGTGACAAGAACCAACCAATCAGCTTCATCCTTTGCCGTAACAACATTGAAAGCTCAGCCAAGATGGAGGAATAGCTGATCTCAGCTGTACATTTCAAAATTAGTTTAGTAGCAGAGCTATTGCAAGTGATATTTAGTGTTGGAAATCGTCTCAGTTACGTATGTAACCCTCGTTCCCCGAAGGAGGGAACAGAGACGGCAAGTTGGAGACCGACGGATTGGGATCTCGCTTAGAGAGTCCAATCTACTTCGAGTGTAAACTAAACGAGCCAATGCACACGTGCGTGAGTACAAATAGGCAGCTGGTGCAGTGCATAGTCAGGTTTTTGCTGAGGAGCCGAGCGGGGCCCGGCGGTACAGTGGTGGTACAGCCGTCTCTGTTCCCTCCTTCAGGGAACGAGGGTTACATACGTAATGAGACGTTTACCATCAGTCGGTCTCTCCGAGTCACGTCAGAGACCAACAGATTGGGATCCCCATAGAAAACGCCATGGCTACTGTCCTCCTCCAGTGTCCTGAGCGAGCCTCTACGCTGCTTTATGGTTTAAGTAGGGGCTAGCAACAAGAATACCACTCACTGTATACCTTAGCACTACTCTCTTGCAGTGAGGCTGGAGCACTGGGACGTGCAGAGCCTCATCCTCCCAAAGGGGTTGAAAGCATTTACACATACGTCTCATTTTTCAGGAACATATGGAATATTGAGGTGATTTGCATCCTCTAGAGGCAATTTCTCACCAGGGAACACAGGCTCGAAGGCTATACCATAGAAAATACACATATGGGATCCACTTAGGTCTTTCATATGGGCCCTAGCCCTGTATCGATTTTTGAAGATTCATCGAATGTTCCACCATGTTGGCACCGAGGGGACGGAGGAGCTCAGCAGGGTCTGCTGCATGGACACTCTGGAGCAGTTTACAAGCCGACCTGAGCCAGGGCCACTCAATGCTTCTACCTGTTGGAGGTGAGAACACAGGAGGATACTGGCTCTACATGAAGACTATAGAATCTAGCGAATGTGTTAGGGGTCGTCCAGCCCGCAGCTCTACAAATATCTGACAGCGAGGCACCACGAGCCAACGCCCAGGATGATGCAACATTTCTAGTTGACTTTCCAGTGGGCCATCCTCTGCTTGGAGACGGCATTCCCCTTCTGCCGGCCTCCGTGACAGACAAAGAGCTGGTCTGGGGTCCTGAAGCTTTGCGTCCAGTCAACGTTGCATCTTAAGGCTCGGACGGGACAGAGACAGGCTAGGGCTGGGTCTGCCTCCTCCAGGGGCAGCGCTTACAGGCTTACCTGCAAGGGCCTCAGGGTTACCTGGGAATCTGCTGGCCTGAACTCTAGGCACGATTCATTGACCGAAAATGCTTGCAAGTCCTCTACCCTCTCGATGGAAGCCAGTGCAAGCAGGAGCAGAATTTTCATTGAAAGAATCTTCAGCTCGACTGACTGCAAAGGCTCAAATGGGCCCTGCTGTAGTGCTGTGAGCACTAGAGACAGGTCCCAAGAGGGTACGGAGGGGGGCCTAGGAGGATTTAACCTTCTCGCCCCCTTGAGGAACCTGATGACCAGGTCATGCTTCCCTACCGATTTTCTCTGTATGGGGTCGTGGTGTGTAGCGATAGCAGCCACATAGACTTTAAGGGTAGAGGGAGACAGCCTTCGCTCCAACCCTTGCTGCAAGAAGGACAGCACGACTCTGATAGAGCATCTCCGGGGGTCCTCTCTGTGAGAAGCACACCAATCAATGAACAGGTTCCACTTCAAGGCTGCAGGAATTCGGCTCTGTCAAACAAAGGAACTACAGAATCACCATTCCAGAACATCTGGAGATTCTCATTTGACCTGGGCATGGCCACAAAACCAAGTGAGTGCCCTCACGCAAGCAGCCTAAGAGTCATAAACTTTGATCACTCCCCATCTCTGGCGTCAATCAGTCTGAATCCCCCTATCTAGTTCCGAAAAGGGGGTGAACCAGCGATAAGATAATCCAATCAGAAAACAGAAAATGCTCATCCTCTGTGGGGAGCAATTAAAACCACATGGTTGAACCTCCATCACCTCTGTCGGCCAGGATCACAGGGAAAAATAGGACACTCTAATCAACAGACATTCTTTTGCCTCAGATCATCCACAGAACAGACGGCCTGTGTCCCCAATGACCCGCTATTCATAAATTGATAGTCAATAAACAAAGGAAAAACAGGCGCGCAATTCAAACACCAGATCCGAGAGGGCTCGTATAGCTCACAGGATCTCCAATCATGGCACTTGTCTGAACGCAGGACACCCATCTCGTTCACCCCTCTCTTACACGTTGGCAACTAACATAGACTCACCTGAACTAGAGAAAACGATCTCTAATTCCTATTCCCTATTAGAGCAAACATACACACTAATAGTGTGCCATATATATTTGCTGTATTATTTGTGTTTTACGTGATCCGAATTATCTGTGCCTTATACTCCTTATACTCCTTTTGTTATCTATATGAGATATCAAGTATCAGCGTGTTTGATATCAATCTTGTCAGAATGACGTGGGCTGAGTGAATGTATGAGTGAAACATGCGTCTTGTGTACAAACACAGATGTTACAACTGTTTATTGATATTATTACTGAAAGTTGCAGAAATATCCCTCCCACTGATGGAATTCACTCAAATTAATGTATGTACAAAAAGGTAACAGCACGGGGTGGGGCTCAGCCCCGCAATAATGGTCATTGGACTGCAGCCTCGTGGGATGGACTCAGAGGACCCAATTAGAACACTAGTGTCCATGCAACTCGTTGATCGAACTGCCAGAACTTCCTGCACAAGATCCCTTGCTTAACAGCTTGACCAATCTTCTTCGATCCTCTCGCACTCTCCTACTACATGGCTTTCTTTCCATTAGTACTCTCAAACTAACAGACGAGCCTCTGGACATGGCTGGCAACTTCAAGTCACTTGGAAGAGCATCCAGCGTCGCGCCGTAACTAAGCAATGCCCAAAGGCCCACCAAACTGGTTCCAGCCATCCAATCCTCGTCGAGGAGTTCATCATCCAAGAACGATTGCCAACCAATCAGGAGCCCCACAATTCCTCAGCTGAAGCGAGCCCATCATGGAAACACCCGACAAGGCAATGCAAAGCAAGTAACAAAATCTCCCTCTTCCTAGCTAGAATTGGTGCATAAGTCTCCGTAGCAAATCATAGCCAGATTCCTGCCTTTATGACTATTATCAGGTTGTGATTTAATAACTGGTAACAAAGATTGAAATCTGGGATTCTTTTCAAACTTTTCAAGTAATCTTCATCATCCTTAACCTGTATGTGCGTGTGTGTATATGTGTGCGTGAATGCGTGTGAATTTCAGTAGTTTTAGTTTTGTACCTTAGAGTAGCTCAATAAATCATTGTTTTATTTTAAAGAGCAGTGCCTTGTGTCTTTGAGTTCGTAAGCTATTGTATGTCCAGACCAAGCTATCTAAGCTTAAAGTATCCAGACCTTTCCTTGTTATATTGCAATCTATGGCCAGGAGCGCAATATAAGCAACAGAATAGGTAATATAAACTGGAGATCAAAATTAGAGAACAATTTATAAACAATTGAACAATTCTGAAATAATGTCATCTTCACTGCTCAACAGTTGAAGGAGTTTTTGTCCTGTCTATACCATGCTACCAGAACACCTTTTCCACAAAATAACTAAGGCATTTCAACAAAAACCATTATTTTGCAGAAAACACACTGATCAAAATTAGAGAACAACAATGACTGTAGCATGGAAAAAGATTACAACAAAATTTTCTGAAGGTTACAACAGTCAGCAATTAGTAGGTACAGACCTCTGTTCTGAATGACTTCAGCACATCTGCGGCCACAGGACAGCACTAGTCTCTCACACTGCTCTGGTGTGATTTTGGTCCACTCTTCTTCCAGTCTCCTCCACAGTTCGGTGACTGTAGTGGGTTTCTTGGCCATACCTTTGTCGCCAAGGATTTTCCAGAGGTTCTCTATTGGGTTGAGATCAGGACTCTGGGCAGGCCATGTCATTATTTCAATGTTTTCAGTTTCAAGGAACTGCTTTACCCGTTTTGCTGTGTGACATGGAGCGTTGTCCTGCATGAACACTGCGGGCTGATTGGGTGATGAACGCAGGGAAGGAACCATATGTTGTTGAAGAAGGTTCTGATAAACATTTGCATTCACTCTGCCATGTAGCTGTATAAGAGGCCCAACTCCTGCTGCAGAAAACATGCCCCAAACCATGACACTTCCTCCTCCACTTTTCACTGACTTCTTTACACACTTTGGGTTCAGTCTTTCTCCAGTTTGTCGCCGAACATAATGTTTCCCATCGGACCCAAATAAATTAAACTTGCTTTCATCACTGAAGTGAACTTTGGACCAGTTCTCCTCTGTCCACACAACATGCTCCTCAGCAAAGCTTAGTCTAGCCTTTTGATTCTTTCTGCTAATGAGAGGTTTGGTCACTGCAGAGTGGGCTTTCAGTCCAAATGCTCTTAAACGTCGACACACTGTATGACGAGACAGATCCTTACCCTGTTCAGCGCTGAACTGGTGAGCAATTCCAGCTGCAGTGTGGAAACGATTGCCCATTGAGATCCTCCGCAGTATCCTGTCCTCTCTTGTATTTGTCTTCCGTGGACAACCAGCCTTCTTGGGGGACTTGAATGAGTTTGTGATGTTGTAAAGATTCAATATTCTTGAAATCACAGATTTGGAACGACCAACTTGTCTTGCTATGGCTGATAGGGTCATCCCTTTGGCCTTCAACTGGACAACCTGCTGCCGGAGGCTTTCAGTCACTTTAGAACGGCCCACCATCTTGCAGAGTCAGTGAAACTGGAAGTTAGGGGCTGCCAGTTAAGGGGTTATAGGGGTTGACAGATAATCAAGGAATTAGCACCAGGTGCCAGATTAACACCAATAACTGGGAGGTATCTGAAAGTGTTCTCAAATTTTGATCAGTGTGTTTTCTGCAAAATAATGTTTTTTGTTGAAATGCCTTAGTTATTTTGTGGAAAAGGTGTTCTGGTAGCATGGTATAGACAGGACAAAAACTCCTTCAACTGTTGAGCAGTGAAGATGACATTATTTCAGAATTGTTCAATTGTTTATAAATTGTTCTCTAATGTTGATCTCCAGTGTATATTGAGTTAAACCATTTTTTGGATAAACAGTTAATGAACATAAACTGTTAAGTTTGAATTGAATTGATCACACGTTCCGAATGGTTATGATTTGAATTTCGAAATGAATTAATTGAAAATTGACCTAGTTTCCCTACAAGGCGTAAGCATGTCTCATGGATTCAGCTCTCGCCAAAGTGATGGTGTCTACCACTCCTTGGGGTAGATCACCTAGAAACTCTGTGTCCCGTCCAGGGGCCAGACTTGTAGTTTCCAGAGGTCTGGTCGTGGGTGCCATAGGGTGCCCCGTCTCTGAGTCAGTAGTTCCTTCCTCAGAGGAATCCGCCAGGAAGGGGCTGTCATGAGGAGCATTAGTTCTGGGAACCAGGTCCGATTGGGCCAGTATGGTGCTACCAGCAGGACCTGCTCCTCGTCCTCGTCCACGTGATCTTGCACAATGTCTGTGTGATAAGGCTCACTGGGGGAAACATATTTGCGTAGATCCCGCAATGGGACATTGGCCCGAAATATGAACGGCACAAAGCGAACTTAGATGCTTCTGACTCCATAGGAGGAGGAGACGTGAGAGTTGTTGATGTACGTAAGAGTTGTTGATGTACCAACGGATGCAGTGTTGTGCGTGCGGACCAGCACATGCTTTCCTCGCAAGCGCCCTTTGAGACGTAGCAAGGCAAGGTGTACTGCTAGCAACTCTAGGCAGTTGATGTGCCAGTGTACTCTGGCCCGAAGAAAGGCAAGGTCTGACCACGGGTTGAAGGTTTGACCCGGTGAGTGCCGCACTGCCACGTCCTACGTTGTACTCGGCCGTGGAGCCAATGTTAAAGCGGTCTCATATGAAGCAGCCCTAACGGGGTAACCGCTGCTGCCATATGCCCCAGGAGCCTCTGAAATAGTTTCAGTGGGACTGCTGTCCTGCTCTTGAATGTATTCAAGCAGTTCAACATTGACTGAGCACGTTCCTGCGTAAGGCGTGCCGTATGTTCGACCAAGTTCAGTTCTATCCCGAGAAAAGAGATCCTCTGTGTTGGACAGAGTTTGCTCTTTTCCCAGTTGACCTGAAGACCCAATAGGCTGAGGTGCTTCAGCACCATATCCCTGTGATCGCACAACTGCTCCCGAGACTGAGCCAGTATGAGCCAGTCATCGAGATGGTTGAGGATGCGAACACCCTGCTTCGTAAAGACATGGGGCGACAGGGCCAGCCCAAAGGGAAGGACTTTGTACTGACATGCTCGTCCTTCGAACGCAAACCGCAGAAATGATCTGTGGTGTGGAAGAATCGAAATATGAAAGTACGCATCCTTCAGGTCGATAGCTGCGAACCAATCTTGGGGACGGACACATCCGAAAATCTGTCTGATGTCTGATGGTCCGAAGGAGCCAGCACGACAAACTGAGAAGACCTGACCAGGCTTCCAGGATATGGGACATGATGGAGGTTTCCATTCAAGCCCTACCCTCTCGGCGGCCCAGGCAAGCATAGCCATCATCTCTGAGTCCGCATCCGGCACTACTGTCTGCCCGGTGGGCGGCAGTGTGCTCGGGTCATCCTCCCCAGAGAGGTCTGGCTCACCCTCCGATGCAGCGATCAACATCCAGTCGTCAGGGGGAGCCCCAAAGAATACGAGTGGTACCCCACAGGGAGGTCCAGCTCATCCCTCTGGCTGCTTCACAGGCTACGAAGTGCCTTGTTTGAAGTTTGTTATCTTGCTTGCAGACTCGAACTGATTGGCTCCGAAGTGAAAAGCTGACTATGCGCTGCACCAGCTGCCTATTTAATAATAATAATAATGCATTTTATTTAATGGCGCCTTTCAAAATACCCGAGGTCACCTCACAAACAATAAATTAAAAATCATAACACAAGACAAAATCGCACAATAAACACTCCGCATGTACAGTTAAAATACAGTAAAAAATATGCGCTGTACCAGCTGCCTATTTAATAATAATAATAATGCATTTTATTTAATGGCGCCTTTCAAAATACTGAGGTCACCTCACAAACAATAAATTAAAAATCAGAACACAAGGCAAAATTGCACAATAAACACTCCGCATGTACAGTTAAAATACAGTAAAGACTCAGAACATGTTATAAAAAAGCCTGTATAAAAAGATAAGTCTTGAGACGCATTTTAAAAGTCTGCAGGCTTCACTGTTCACCGCATCACTGTTGCGAACATCAAGGGGAAGAGAGTTCCATAGTACTCACGCTGTGATCAGCTGCAGCTGAGTGCAATCAGCGCATGCCAATGTGCCTTGGCTCGTTTCGTTTACACTCAAAGTAGACTGGACTCTCTAAGCAAGATCCCAATCCGTTGGTCTCCATTTATTCTTTGCTAAAACATTTATTCTTTGCTAAAACTTCAGCCTCTTCATGGAGAGTGCAGGTCATTGTTGCTTAGCAATGGCAGACGCCACGGGAGCGCTTTGGAAAGAAGGAGAAAGCTGTGTGCCTCGCGTTTTCCACGTGTTTTTAGGCGTGACATGAAATTTGTATTTCACTTAGTCTTGGTGACTTACTCATTACATTCTTTTTCAGTTTTGTTGTCGCTCTTGTTCTAAGTTTAAAGCTTCATTGACCCACTCTATTAGCTCTTTATCATTAATTTTAGGGTTGTTCAGGTAAGGTTTAAGTTGCAACAGTTTGTGTAAATATATGTAGATGTTTATAACTACAGTCTATATAAAATGTTTTTTAATTGTATGATAGGCCTACATACAAAGCTTGTGTTTATGACTATAACTAAGCCTCTGTTCTCAAATATCTGCTCTAATGTAAATGTTTTGAATTGTAAGTGTAAGGCTCACTATGCAGCACATTACAACATAACAATTTAGTTTTTCACTAACCATGCATAAATGTTGCTTTCTCAAAAACACAACATACATGCTGCACAATCATGTACATACATTATTTTTTTTAGTTCTGTTGTCGCTCTTGTTCTAAGTTTGAAGCTTCATTTATCAGTTCATTATCCTTGATTTTAGGGTTGCTCAGGGAAGGTTTAATTTTAACTTAGTAGTCCAGTCTCTATACAGCAAAATAATTTTCTCTGAATTAATTCTGGGCTAAACACCTTCATCTTCCTCACTTAGTTTCCACAGTAACTTTTCTCTGAGCTCGATTCCTCTGAATAAAAAGTTCTTGGGCTGATTCTTATGTAATGTTCATTAACTTTTTTAACACGTCAGATGGCCGGTCAACTTTGTAATGCCCCCTCAGGATTGTCTCCAGGGTCAGAAGTGTGAGATCCCGTTTTATTTCTAGCATATCTCTCAAATGGAGGCCTGGGCTCACAGCGCGTGTCACAGCTGCAATGATTTCTGTCTCTGAGTGACTTTCTTCACTCCGGACTACATCTGGTTCAATTTTCCATCTTAAAAACATACCGAAATTACGACCTATGCTCTCAATGTCAAATGCCGAAATGTTAATTCATGCGTTCATGACCTCCAGCATAGATTATTGTAATGCTTTATTGGGTGGTATACACGCTGAATAAACAAACTCTAACTGGTCCAAAATGCAGCAGAGTTCTTACTAGAACCAGAAAGTATGACCATATTAGCCTGGTTCTGTCAACACTGCACTGGCTCTCTATTAAACATTGTATTGATTTTGAAATCTTGCTAATTACTTATAAATCCCTCAATGGTTTAGCTCCTCAGTACCTGAGCAAGTATTTATCACATTATAGTCCCTTATGTCCACTGCGTTCTCAAAACTCTGGCAATCTGATAATACCCAGAATATCAAAATCAACTGCAGGCAGCAGATCATTTTCTTATTTAGTG
This sequence comes from Cirrhinus molitorella, assembly GCA_033026305.1. Taxonomy (NCBI): domain Eukaryota; kingdom Metazoa; phylum Chordata; class Actinopteri; order Cypriniformes; family Cyprinidae; genus Cirrhinus; species Cirrhinus molitorella. The sequence continues at coordinate 25,688,182 of CM065138.1, forward strand.
CCCAAACTCTGGAACAATCTACCTAACTTTGTTCGGGAGGCAGACACACTGTCAGTTTAAATGTAGACTAAAAACCCATCTCTTTAACCTGGTTTACACATAACACATTAACACATTTCTATAATTCTAATCCGTTAAAAGATTGTTAGGCTGCATTAATTAGGTAAGCCGGAACCGGGAACACTTCCCATAACACCTGATGTACTAGTTGCATCATAAGAAGAATGGCGTCTACGCTAATATTAGACTGTCTCTTGCTTATTCCGAGGTCATCGTTGCCACTCAGATCCAGTCTGTATCCTGATCAGATGGTCACTGGAATCACCTGATCCAGTCTGTATCTGGATGGTGGATCAGCACCTATAGATGACGTCTACAGTTACAAATAGCTTGTTTGTTGGTCAGAGGAGAACTGAGCCTGGTTTCTCTCAAGGTTTTCTTTCTCCATTCTGTCACTGATTGAGTTTTGGTTCCTTGCCGCTGACGCCTCTGGCTTGCTCAGTTGGGGACACTTAATTTCCAGTGGTATTGTATACTAATTGAACTGAGCTGGATGATAGCATCACTGAATTCAATGATTAACTCGCTTTAACTGAAAAATGGTAATTGTTTCCTTTTGCATTATTGACACACTAACTTCCTATTTAATACTGTAAAGCTGCTTTAACATAATCTGTATTGTAAAAAGTGCTATATAATTAAAGGTGACTTGACTTGACATGAGACTTGTTTCTCTTGCTGTCCTGCTTCACCAATTTGTCCAGTGATCCAAAACTCTCTCCTTAAAGTCACCTCAGGCAGCGCAGGCGGTGTCATTGTGGCAGCTCTGGTCTCCTCCCTCAGCCATTGTTCCAAGTATCTGATGGGCTTGAGCTTTTTCAGTCTGCTGTCTTGAATACAACTCTTTTAACATGTCTAACTCATTTGGCTCATCTGGTGTAATGTTAAATGGAGTTTTGGTTGACTGTGTCAGAGAGTCTATCAGCGACATCAGATCCTTCAGACACTGAAGAAACACTTCTTTATCCACTTTTTCTTCAATATCATCCAGTGTTTTTTTTTTTCCACAAGTCTGATGAGAGCACATTGTGTTTTGCTTTCAAACCGTTCAACAGTCTCATCACATTCTAAGTGTCTACAACGTTGTTCAGCTTCAGTAGTGCTAGGCTGATCTGATCACGCAGCTCATCCATGCTTGCCTTTGTTGTCTTCTCTAGATTTGTCTCTGGACCTCCCTCAATAACTTGCGGCTTGTGGCTGGTTGGCTTGCCAGAATATGTAACACTTCCCAGTGTGCAATAATGAATTCACAGAGGGTGATTGCACATTTAAAGTGGACTTTATTCTAAAAAAAAATATGAATTAATCGTTTTAGTACAGGCACTCGTGGTTAACATTTACTCTTGCTCTCGAATTCTCTCAAGATTCAACATATGTATTAAACATTACATTTTATACATTATATTTGAACATTACATATAACTATTATCCTGTAACTCAGCACAAATTAATTAGAACATATTTCTGCTATATTCTTAATAAACAACATTCGTGTTATCACATGAACTCATGTTACATGCGCAAACTTATAAATCAGTGCATAATATGTTTTATTATATAATAAAACCGTTGGTGTCCTTTTTTAGGTTTTTGTTCACACACATTCAAGTGTTTATAAAAAAATAAAAATAAAAAGCACATAATAGAATGCATGAAGCTAGAATAAAATTATTTTGTTTACAAGGATACCATGTTCTTTCTTTTGATGTTTTGTATGTTCAGATATTCATATAACAAAATATATACAAATTAATACCTGAATAGGAACAGAGTAGTATACTTGAAGGATAATGTGAAGTTTACTTAGAGAAAACTTATGAGTATACTTGCAGTATAAAACTTTCAGTATACCTTCAGTACCAGTATACCAGTATACCTTCAGTATATAAGTTTATCTTTATTATACTTGCAGCACAAACTAAAAACATGATGTAAACTTGTTGTGTGTTCAAAGTTTACCATGTTATACTTAAACTATACTTAAAAGTATATTTTTATATACTAGAAAGTGTGACAATTTAGTCCCAAGGAGTATTGAAATAGTACACTTAAAAGTATACTATTAGCACACTGATATTTGTATACTTATTACACAAAGTATACTTAAACATATACTTGAGCTTTAATTAAGTATACTTAATAAAATAAACTTGAGATATACCAATTTTAGGGAAAGGGACACCCACCACCAAGAACACAAAGAAGAGTTTGTGATCAAATATTTTCACTCTTACCCTTTCCAGGGTTATGGACAGTGTACACAATGATAGGATTGGATATACTCCCCAAATATATAGTAGTCAGCATCTGAAGTGGATCAAAAAAGTTCATCAAAGTTGTCAGCCTAGTGCAACTTCTCACGGATAAAAGTAACAATCATCAACAGGGACAGGTTTAGAACTTTGATCCAGCAATTGTTCACTAAAGCAACTTTAGAGGGCCACGAACTGTATAGCCAAACACAAGTTCAGAGGGGCTAAAGCCAATGGATTGCACTGGCTCTCTTATTGTAAACATCAGGAAAGTAACACCCTAATCCAAGTCTTTCCCAGTTTCCACATAATAGCAACACAGCAGGGTTTTGAGAGCTTGATGGAATCGTTCAAGTGCTCCCTGGGACTTAGAGTGATATGCAGTAGACATTTTTTAGCATTTCTAGAGCCTGCTTAAAAACCCTAGAAGTAAAGTTCAACCCTTGGTCACTCTGAATTACTTCTGGCAATCGAAAAGTGGTACAGAATTCAGAACTCTTTTACAACAACCTTAGCTTTCATTTTGAAAAATTGTGGAAACTGACAAATAAATACTGACTCAACAAATTGCTTCCCAATAATTATAATAAATATAATTACAATTAATATTATATCATTAGGGGTGTAACGATACACGTATTCGTATTGAAGTTTTCACGGGTTAATTCCAAATGTAAGTGATCATTCCTATGCCCTATTCCCTTCTTAGGACAGAGCCCTTGGATGTATGTTTATTTGCAACAGTAACAATAATAAAAACATATTTATGTCATTAAAACAGCGACATCTGTTGACGAACACCATGCTGCATTGTCACGGGAACATGCCAGCTGAAGACAATCAGAAAATGTCTACATAATGGCACACACGTGCCCTGCTCACTCCAAAATCTAAACTCCAAGCTCCAAGGGCTCTGTCCTTCGAAGGGAGTAGTACATAGGAATGATCACTTACATTTGGAATTAACCCATGAACCATTCGATATGAATATGCGTATCGTTACACCCCTAGTACGCATATGTGCCTGTCCTGAGAGAAACCGTTGGTGTAGTGAATTTTAATTCTGGTGCACGGGAGAGCGGAGCCTATACTGAAGGGCGACAAAATCTAATTTCCAGATGGATTTTCAATCATTAAAGTTATGGTGAGTACTGAAATTTCTGTTTATAAGTCATATTTAAGGTAAACCGAGTGCAGATCTCAGTAATTTTGACATAAAAACAAAAAACATGGGTATTATATTACCACCTCTGACAAGTATTTGCTAAACAAATTCTAATAATTCTAAAAAACAATAATGGTAATTATTGTTTTCAGTATATCTCAAAAACCTAACAAAACACACCCACAGGGTGCAAGCATACATTACCTGATGAAGGTTAAACTAGTGTGCGTACACATTTAGAGTGTGTTCTTACACTGCATTATTCAGTCTTTTAAAATGCTCACAAAATTCAAGATATAGGGGCAGAAAATGTATATATTTTTATCATTTCATATAGTTAATAAGTATCACATGAAGAGTGCAGTTTTTTCCTCCAAAGCAGCGTGATTACAAATGTGATATTGATTTTATTTTATACAACAGTTCAGTAAAAGTTAATATTAAGGGACTTACGTTTTAGACACAATATTGCCTTTTTTTGCTCTATTTCGACAACAAAAATTATAATTTGCGTCTCTGAGCAACATGACATACAACATTTATACCCTCCAGTACATCACTGGGCTACTCGTTAAACAAAACTGCATCAGAAAAAATAATTTACGACGTAAATTAAAGGGGCCACATCAACTCTTGAATGTCTAAACTATATGCTCAGGCATTTGCACTGTCGGCTTGTGCCCGTGATTGCTGCTTGCAGCTATATTTAAAAATTGTATTTCCATCTCTGTTGCTTCAGTTTTGGAAGTGTCTAAAATGACTACCCATATGCACAAGTCATTGGTGTTAGGATTTGGCTTGTAGGGTAAGGACCAATCAGACAATGGTTCATTAGATCTAACCAAATCAGTGGTTTATTCAATTAACAAAGAAGCAGACTTCCCCTCACCCAACCCAACAGTGGGTGACAAAGTCTCAACCAGGACGCTTCTAGCAACCACTGATAATGTCAGTTTACGATGTAAAACTATGCAGGAGAATCTGCAACTATGCAGGCAGACTGTTTTTCTTCACTCACTTCCCCCCATAGGAAAGACACAATGCTCATAGAAATGGACTCTTCCCTATTTCATTCACAGACAAACGTTTCTGTGAACGAAGACACATAGCCCATATATCAGTGTGTGTATATTACGACTGTCCATGTCCTTTGTCTTCCTTACTTTAAATTTCTTACTTTATAACCATTTTATGCTTGTGTCTTGATAGGATGCTAATGTAACCACATACAGTATATGCCATGTTTGGTCTTTTTTGACTCGTATGTAGATTTCCTGAAAGATGCTGTGTATTAGAGACTGATACCGGTGCAACATATTAACGTTCTAATAATCTTTAGTATTTCTGGCCTGAACCCCTATTGATTTAAATATGCAAACTGACATTTCTCTGAAACAAAGGGCCATAAAACGAAGACCCAGTTTCAAACCTCCCACTGAGAAAGCCAGCCTTCTCATTGGTCGGAACTACTTGGGAAGGTGTGACTCTGTCCAGACTTTAAAGGGCTCACACCCCGTTCCGGCCCTCTCTTCTCTTCTCTTCTCCTCTTCTTCTGAAAGATCTTCAGATAGTTATCGTGGAGGTCCTCCACGGAAAGGCCGTGGGGCAAACCCGTGGCCCAGCCACATGCGGTTTCTCCCCAACATGAGGCCGGACTCTCTTTCTATCCTGGCATCTACACCTCAGCCCCTTGGTAACCATCCGATCAGCCGATCAATGGAACAACGAAGGCTCCATCTCCATTACATCATCAGGACTACCTTTGAGCTGGCATCTGGACCCTTGCGTAAGCACCACACAAAAGGAAACCATTATGCAAGTAACCATTTAACTATTAGATGCAAGAAGGAAGCTGTGCCCCTTGTAGGTCAAGGAGATTCAGGTTTTTCTGATGATTTGGTTGTGCTGATGTAAAAGATTGCCAGTCTACTCTCTCTCTCCTCCTCACTCACTCTCTCTACTCCCTCTCTCTTGCTTTGTTTTATGTGTGTCTGTTTAGTGTTTGTTATTTGCTAGCTAGTGTTTATTTTCCCCTTTTACGTATTCAATAAACCCGCATTTTGTATTCACATATGAATTTCTTACTGTGTTCCTTGCTCACAAACCTCACGTCACTTAAACTGCTTTGATTTCGTTACAAAACTGATCCAGTCCTGTAACTTAGCCAATTACAGTGGGAAGGATTGATTTTCAAGGCTAGGAAGTTGATTTTTCTTAGAGTTAGAATAAAAGCGGCTAATACTCGCTGGACGAGGGCATTAGTTCGGTTTATTTTCGACTCGGCTGTTTCAGAGAAGTGTATAAAGTATGTGTAATTAATAACCATTAATTATACATAGTTTATTGTGCTTAAATTAATAACTTTTGCTACAGGCTCCAGGTCTGCATTTAAAGTCACACCAGAGGTGTTTAGCTGGGATTAGGACTTGGATTTATGCTGACCAGTCAAATTCTTCCTTACTGACTAAATCAAATATTTCTCTATGAACCTTGTCTTATACATAGAGGCATTGTCATGTTAGAATAAAAAGGATCCTGTCCAAACTTTTGCTATTAAATTAGAAGGATACAATTCCCTAGAATATCATTATATGCTTAAACATTAAGATTAATACTCATGGAAATTACTAAAGTAGTCAGAACTATTAGAAGGGGGTGTCCCAAAAATTTTAGGCATCTTAAAATTTAGGACTTTAAGGGATTATCTCTACTCATGTTTTAAGGAAAAGAAGTGTATACAATGTTGACTGAACATTTAAAAAAATGCTTTGATTCTAAGCAAATAAGGAATACAACAAGCAATTCATTATGAAAAGGCAATGAACATGAGTGCTAAACAAGTAGTCTAACTTTCTCAAAAACACAACGTTTCAGACATTAAGCATGAACCTTTCATTTAAAAGAGGTTTTTAATGATAATATGTATAAGGATCAATGTCAAGACCTGGAATGTAACAAACTACACACACTGTAAAACCATTTCAGTTTAATTTACATTTAGGTTACATCCATAAATCCAATGTCCACATTTGAGTACAGACTGAAATGCAATTAGACAAAATGCAATACTGTTAACACAAGTTAATATCCACTGTCCTTGACGACAACACATACTCGCAAAAACTGAAGGGAGAGAAATAATAACAAGCTTCAAATCTATGACCTGGGAGATAAATGATAAAATAATAATAATAATAATAATAATAATACTACTAATAATAATAATAAATAAACATCTGTCAGGCTGTTTTGATATGATTCTTTATCTCCCTAGAATGATGTGACTGCTCTAGTAACCAAAAACATACACACCAACCATTTAACATTAGTTTTGTATTTAAAAAAGTGCTTGTAAACATTATTGTTCATTTGGAGAATTTTTTATTTATTTATTTTTTTAACTGCTGATAAGGCTGCAAATACATATTCATCTATAAACATCTTTTTGGAATTTAGAGTCATTCATAAAGAATTATAGCTTCTTTCAAGACATGATCAGTTATACTGGTCCTAAAGAAGACATGGATCAATTACCCCTTCCTGTAGCATTCAAATTATGAGATTATAATTATGAGATGTTTTATGTATGTATACACACAACCAGTCAAAAGTTTGGACTCTCTCACGCTCTCATGTTTTTAAAAGAAGTTTCTTATACTTATCAAGGCTGTTTTCACTTGATCAAAAAAAAATGTCATATTGTGAAATATTATTACGATGTAAATCAATGTTTTTCTATATTAATATACATTAAAATTTAATTTATATCTGTCATTAAAGTTGAATTTCCAGAATCATTACTCCAGTCTTCAGTGTCACACAATCCTTCAAAAATCATTCTAATATGTTGATTTATTATCAATGCTGGAAACAGTTGCGCTGCTTAATATTTTTGTTTCTTTGGAACCTGTGATACTTTTTTCAGGATTTTTTGATCAATAAGGTGGTTAAAAAAGAACAGCATTTATTTAAAATATAAAGGTTTTCTAACAATATACACTACTGTTCAAAAGTTTGGGGTCAGTAATTTTATATTTTTTATTTTTTTGAAAGTAATAATTTTATTCACCAAAGATGTTAAATTAATAAAACGTGATAGCATTGATTTATATTGTTAGACAATATTTATATTTTGAATAAATGCTGTTAACTTTTTATTCATCAAAGAACCCTGAAAAAAGAATCACAGGTTGCCAAAAAAAAAATTGTCAGCACTGTTTCCAACATTGATAATTCTATAGAATGGTTTCTGCAGGATTACGTGACACTTAAGATTGGAGTAACAGCTGATGAAAATTCAGCTTTGCGTCACAGGAATAAATTATATTGTAAAGTATATTAAAATAAATTAAAAAAAAAAAAAAAAAAAAAAAAAAAAAAACATTATTTTATATTGTAATAACATTTTGCAATATTACTGTTTTTTCTGTATTTTCGATCAAATAAATGCAGCCTTGATGAGCAGAAGAGACTTTTTTAAAAAACATTAAATGAGAGGGTGTATTCAGACTTTTGACTGGTAGTGTACACTATACATATACACACACACACCCCATTCTTTCCATGGACTAAGATTTTGCAAAAACAAAATTACATACACATCATATGCTTTCAATCAAACATTAATTATTTTCAAGTTACCACCTAATAGTAGTTGACAATTATAGGAAGAAGAATGTGTCAGGCAGTAAGTGAGGTAAGAGAAGTGTCATGCTTGCTTTAAATGTAGTTACTGCTATTATGTTTTGAATGCATTCATTGACCTATTGAGGTAAACAGTGTTCTGAGGAATACAAGTGCTAGAAGCACATTTGTACTGCAGTAATGACCCACTTTAAAGAGATGCAAGATGAACAACACAAGATACAGAGAAGCTGTTCTTTGGACCAGCAGTTGTTCAGTAAGGATGCAGTTTCCAGCACCAAATCTTTCTAGACAGCAGCTTCTTCACAGTGCTGAAGATGTCATTGATTCTGCTTCTTTGAGAGGTACCTGTTGGACAAGAACATGAAATGATTAGGTTTGTAAAACACATTACACATTTGTATTGAATTAGTTACATAATATGCATATAAGTAAACAAAAAAGTATCAGCAAAAAGTATGTACTTACAACAGCTTTTAAAATTGTCATCTTACAGTACCTTTACCCAAATTGCTTCAAACTAGATCAGAATAATGTCAAGACAATTTTTATTAACACTATTTTATTTGTATGTGTACACATACATATGTTTAAGTGTGTGCGTTTGCACTGTTTATTTTTAGTTTAACTCTAAAAAGTGCATCTAAACAAATCAATATCATACTATTCTAAGTAAAAGTAAAAATAAACAAATGATGAAATAAAAACAAATGCATTTGTTTTATTTCTAGTAGCTTTAAAATCAGCACTCTACATCTCTCCTTATTTCTTAAATGTCATTTGTAGCTTTAATTTTCTATTGCTGTGAATCAGTATTTGAACAAAAGATCGTCTTAACTTTCTTTACCTTTCCCAGTGCTTGTGGTTAAGACCTGAGAAGTCATCGAGTTTAGCAATCTCTTTCAGATACACAGACAGCTTGCAGAGTTCTTTGTCTTTCTCACGGTTTAAGTGTGCCTTCATAAACGGTCTGATCTGTGACCAATACATGAGAAAGAATAAATATTTAACCCTCTGGGGTCTGAGGGTGTTTTTGGGCCCTGAAGAAGTTTTGACATGCCTTGACATTTGTGCATTTTTCAGTATCTTAAAAACATTCAATTGGCTAAAGTCAGATGATATTGTAATCTACACAAACCGGGCTACAATAATATGCAAGCAACATGAATGTACATGTTTGTGTTTTTGAGAAAACAACGTTTATGCGTGGTTAGTGAAAAACTACAAAAATAAAGTCACTTAAAAAAGGCAATGAAACACGGACAGAACATTTGTTCACAAGGCTTTTGAGAACTGGATGTGGTAGGCTAGATTTTTTTTCTACAAAGTGATGTGAAAATCATCTCATTCACTCGTTCAAAGAAAACAATATATTGATGTAAATTTACCAAAGCACGTTTTGTGATGGAAAGAGAATATGCAAGAGATTGACAATGGTCATGAATATTAAGTGATTCACACTTGAGAGACACAAAGAGCCCACCCTAATGGCCCATCAACGACACTGACTCTCAGGTAAAAAAACAATGTGAGAGGATTCAAAGAATGGAGTTTTAGATCATTTGTATTTTATTTAACACAGTATAATCAAAACATAGATAATGAAGGTCAAAGACACATTATTGAGCACCCTGATCTACAGATATGAACAGACTTTGTGTCATTTCTGAAAACGGATTCTTTTCTGAATTCTGTTCAACAAGTGAAACAAGTAAATCATTCCTGACATTTAAGTGCTTGCAAAACTCATCATCAGTAGTCAAGAAACTTGTTTTGCACTAGAATATCAGTGTAGTTGAACATCTGAAGTTGTATCTGAGGAACTAATTATTGTTTAGCACGTTAAACGTCTATTCGCGATCAGAGTATTACTAATAAACATGGTCTAAACATACACTCAGTATAAACACTCATAGGCTATTTTTTATTTTATTTATTACATTTTGCGATAAATAAAATACATATACAAATATGATCTTATAGTCATAAACACAAGTATGTTTTGTATTGTATAATGCAATGCATGTTGTCTAAACATTCTTAGACTCTATCATTCAGTGTTACAGTGTAAACACTATTACTTTTATATCGCATCGTTATCTAGAACAATACAAAACATCCTTGCGTGAGACATTTAGATGCAATGAATTGAAACGTACATCATAACGTTTCACTTTATGTTGTCAGCAATTATAGTTTAGAAAAAGTCTAACTAGTAAAACGTATACAGTTTAGTCTGTCACAGTAACGCAGCAAAAGCAAGCAGGCTAATAAAAGAAAGACTTACATTACTTACGAACTAGACTTACAAATTTATTCTCTGTTGAATCTGCTGCACGTCACATCGCGTTCTTCTTCTGATGAGGTAAATATAAGATTTATTCCTCTCAGCACGTCTTCTTTCAGAAACGAACAGTAGTTCAGACGAACTTGACGTAAAGTCTTGACGCTTTGTTGACGGTGATGTGGGCGTTTACCTCCCGCGCTTTTCACGTGGCTAATTGTAATATGAAAGCGAAACTAACTTATGGGCGTCGACAAATTAAAATTAATGAGGTCCAAGGGGATAAACTGGACATGGCGTTGGTTTTATATGGATTACTTTATCACAGAATATTTGTTTTCGACAAAACTTACTTCGTTTAAAAGTAGAAATATCAAGCTTTCTCCAGGTATATGTATAATGTATCGGTGTGCTGTTTTCGCCGAGTATTTGGTCATTTAAGTGACTCCTTTCAAAATGAAGATCAGGGAGACCAACGCGACACACAGCACTCACTGTTTATTTTCTTTATTTGTCAAAAGCTCACTGTTTTATTTATGTTATTATGTGTCTGTACAAATAAAAGTAGACCCTTTACAGATTCGATTGATGTATTGATCTTATCTGTACGATCAAAACTGACGGAGTAATTTAAGTTTATATAGGGGGCTTTTAAAAAAACGCACCAAAACGCGCCGGGGTACTCGGACTCGAGTACAATTTTTAGTGGACTCGGACTTGTCACGGACTCGGATGCATATTTACTCGGACTTGACTCGGACTCGGAAAATATTGCCGAGTCCAACCGAGACAAGGGACAATAAAACGGTTGTGAGCTGGCTGGCTGAGTTATGGAAAGAATGTAGGCCACATTTTCATTCAAGAAAAAAAAATGCCATCTACTCTGTCTATGGTCTAACCATTCATCATATAAAACCCAAAACACACATTCATAATCAGAGATATGAGGTGCATTTTCTGCTCTTTAGGTCCAATTCACCAAGCTACCTGCCAAGCCCCACCCTTAAATTTATACATTCACTATATAGCCTAACAACTACTATATAACAAAAAACGTCCTGCCCTATATTTCTTTTTTTTTTTTCACATTCTGAAAGCTGTTTCTCTCTGAAATGTGTCACAAATTACTTTTTTCTAGTTATAAAGGTTAAAACAATGTTAAGATACTGACAAATATAGTGTTTCATTGGACTTGGACTTGACTCGGACTCGGCCCTTTGGGACTCGGACTTGAGTCCGACTTGGCCCATTTTGGTCTCGGACTCGTCTCGGACTTGATTGGTCAAAGACTTGGACTCGACTCGGACTTGACTTAGGTGGACTCGAACCCAACACTAATTTAAAACCCATCTATAATACAGTTTCTAAAAAGGCAGACAAAAATGACAGAAACAATTATTTGACACAAGACTAGTGGTGGGAGGAGAGGGAGAGAAAAAAAGATTATCTAATGCATCATGATTTTTTCTCTTTAATGATTCTAAAATGGTTTTGAAGAATTCAGTTGTTTAGACCTTTACCACAGCTGGCACTTATATATGCACCATATTTAGCTTGTTGACTTGAGTAAGACTTGTTTCACTATTGAAATCTCCTGAATTAATGATTCAATAATAAGTAATTTTTTTTTAAACGTGCAGTTGTCAACACCTCCTGGCGGAAGAGGATAAGCGTTAAAAGACGTACAGGTGTTAAGATACTTTCGTTCACCGTCTGTCGTTCACGTTCGACGTTGTGTCGAAGTGGCGACACTACGGGTCGCTCTAGGGAGCCTGAACACCTCTGACAGCTTTGAGAAAAGGCCAAAAAGAATTGGTGTGCAGTATTTGCATAGCTAGCTCTGCCCCGGACATCCGGGTATAAGAGGAGGGGGCTAAGCAACACTCATTGTTCTGTTTCTTCGGAGCCGAATGCAGCATCTCTTTGTTGAGAAGCAGCGTTACTCACCTCTTCATCATTGGATCTACGGCACGGGCAGCGGTCTCTTCCTTCTCAGACGTGGCAGCAGTGAGAGTCCCCTGGGTGCTTTGATGGCAAATCAAAGCACCCAGGTATTCAATAATAAATACTTATTATTGAATACTTATTATTGAAGTGTCTGCAGCATCGGAGAGTGGGCAGCCATCTGAAGCAGATGCTCTGTCTGAAGCGCCTGCTGCGGGGGCGGGCTCTCAGTCAGTAGCGGATGCGGAAATGGCGGCCATGCTTGAACTGGCGGCCAAGGCGATCGGGATTGGGTGGAATTCTCCACCCCGTCCTAAGCGTTCGCGGCTGGGTGATTGGTATCTGGGTAATGACCGCGGTTCTCGGCCGCGTTCTACCCCAATTTCTTTCTTCCCGGAAGTGCATGAGGAACTGACTAAGTCGTGGAAGGCTCCTTTTTCAGCCAGAACGTGACTTAGCGGTTCTTCCTCTCTCACCACCCTCGATGGAGGTCCAGTGAAGGGGTATACGGAGGTTCCCCATCTCTGCCCGCAGACCGCCGCCGCCGCCACTCCCTTCAGGGACCAGGTGGTCACTTTGCAAGCTATCCCTTCTCAGGAAGGCGACCCCAAACTCTCCTTGTTATGCCCAGTCCGTGCCCTGAGCATTTACTTGGAACGTACTGAAAGCTTCAGACGGTCGAGTCAGCTCTTTGTCTGTTTTGGAGGACAGCAGAAGGGGAAGGCTGTCTCCAAACAAAGAATTTCCCATTGGATTGTGGACGTGATTCATTTGGCCTGCCAGGCCAGGGGTGTGCCCTGCCCGCTGGGGGTGCACGCCCACTCCACCAGGGGCATCGCAGCATCGGTAGCGCTAGCGAACTGGACCTCTTTAACAGACATTTGCAGAGCTGCAGGTTGGGCTACACCTAACACGTTTGCCAGGTTCTACAATCTGCGTGTAGAACCAGTCTCTTCAGGAGTCCTGAACGCAAGCCTGGCGACTCCTGAAGCTGACACGGTGTAGAAGCTTGTGTAGCGTTGTTCCCTACGGGTGATGACGCTTCCCCAGTTCAGTAAGTTTCCTTGTGTGAACCCTGAATGACACTTCCATCATGTTGCACCCGCAACGTAGCTATGTTTTGCGGAGCAACTAGCTATCAGAATCTAATATGAGGTTAGGTTGCCTCTTGTGAACTCTTATATTGGGTTGGTGCTCCACATGTAGTGGCTCCTTATGGCAACACTGGCCCAATGTTCTCCAAGATGTTCAACCAAAGGTGAGGAAAGGCTGGCTGAAGCTCTTGGGCATTGGAAGGTCACGCAGAAGTGAGTTGCATTTATTTAACATTTAGACCTGTTATTATTTGCACTCCATGCACTCGTGACACAGTCCACTGGTTGTGGCGTTTTCAACTGGGACCCCTAGTGTTGTCACTTCGACATAACGTCGAACGTGAACGACAGACGGGGAACGTCTTGGTTACGTATGGTAACCCTCGTTCCCTGATGAAGGGAACGGAGACGTCGTGTCCCCCCTGCCACAACCTCAGACTGCCTCTGAGTGTAGCTGAGTGGCTATTTGGCTCCTCAGATCAGAACAATGAGTGTTGCTTAGCCCTCTCCTCTTATACCCGGATGTCTGGGGCGGAGCTGGCTATGCAAATACTGCACACCAATTCTTATTGGCCTTTTCTTTTTTCTTTTTGTTATTGCTCTTTCTGGATCATCAGCAGCAAGAATGCAGATTTGAATGTCTTTAACACCTGTTTCACATCAAAAGCGTCAGTGGAGTGTGAGCAGCACGATGTGAAACAGTCGTAATAGACACAGCTGAATCGTTGTCATTCAGGAATAAGATTGCGTAGGTGTTTGAACAGAGTTTACAATTTTATAAGGATTAATCATGCAGTTCTAATGTAAACACTGCAAAATGTTTTGTAAGGATATCATCATGTCTCGCGAGACCAGTCGGATCTCGTCACATCCCTACAACAAGCATTTAAATTTCCAGAAAGTTTGGAAAGGGTGAAGCAAATTACTGTGGGTCATTGCACAGGGTATGTGCTATATATACACAGTATCTCACAGAAATGAGTACACCACTCACAGGTTTGTAAATATTTTATTATACATTTTTATGTGACAACACTGAAGAAATGACACTTTGCTACAATGTAAAGTAGTGAGTGTACAGCTTGTATAAAAGTGTCAATTTGCTGTCCCCTCAAATTAACTGAACCCACAGCCATTAATGTCTAAACAGCTGGCCACAAAAGTGAGTATACCCCTAAGTAAAAATGTCCAAATTGGGCCCAACTGACAATATGCATGGACTACTTCCTTGTTTAAGACAAGCCAGCTCATTTCCGGTCAACTGTACTGTGCCATAATAGGAATTTCCTTTGCTCGTTTTCTCTACATAAATCCATTCACAGTCTAAGAAAAGTTCTGTTTGTCTAAGAGGACCAAACGTCCATGTATATCGTTTCAAGAATGACAAACGCTAGCTTAAAAAAAATTATGCAAGTAAATTTTCTACATATGCGTGAGTCACTGCTATGATTCAACTGCGGGTGGCAGATCATTTTCTTACTTAGCACCGAAACTATGGAACAATCTACCTAATTCTGTTCAGGAGGCAGACACACTCAGTCAGTTTAAATCTAGACTAAAGACCCATCTCTTTAACCTGGCATACACTTAACCTGGCATACTTGCAAATGGATTTGCAAGTAGAATCAGTCATAGCAACAGAACAGCAGAAGAGAACAGCAGTCTGTAAGTGTTTTGTCTCTTTTTGTCATTAGATTTTAACGCGATTGTCGTTGCTAGGAGATATTTGTTTTGCTTACTTTGTTTACCGTGTGAACCACTCGCTTAAGTCGCGTTCGGTCTCGTGCAGTTTTGTAGTTTCGGTTAGCCAACTAGCAAGGCGTGGCCTGCTGAATTCAATTAACGTGTCAGAATATACAAACGGGTATTACACCGCGGCAGCGGTCACGGCAGCCCTCGTGTGAAGACCGACGAGTGTAAAGACCTTCGACTCTACCTTGCACGACTCCACCGAGCAAGGACACCGACAAGGCACTTGAGTATCACTTTCCTTTTCTTTACTTTTATACAGTCTACTCTTTCTTATGCCCACTGCTCCGGGTGTATGCTCACGGTGTGTGTGTGTGTGTTCACTACTGTGTGTGTGCACTTGGATGGGTTAAATGCAGAGCACAAATTCCTAGTATGGGTCACCATACTTGGCCTCACGTCTCGTCACTTATAACTGATTAAATCTTTTATACTCACTATGTGTTTACAAATCCCTACTATTACTACTAACAGTCGCAACTCACGCACTTTACACTGGAGGCAGTGCAACCCTAATCATCTGCGCAATGTCTCTATATCCTCTACATCTAATTCAATCTCTGTTTCAATTGGGCTCTGGAACTGCCAGTCTGCAGTAAATAAAGCTGATTTTATTTCCTCAATTGCTAATCATTCATGTCTCAACCTTTTGGCCCTAACTGAGACTTGGATTAAACCTGAGGACACAGCCACTCCGGCTGCCCTCTCCAATATGTACACTTTTTCACACACCCCTCGCCAAACTGGGAGGGGTGGAGGTACTGGTCTACTCATTTCAAATGATTGGAAATTCAGTCCTCTATCATCTTTCACCAACAACACATCATTTGAATCCCATGCAATTACTGTTACCCACCCTGTTACAATCCACCTTGTAGTTGTTTATCGTCCACCAGGTCAACTTGGTAATTTCTTGGAGGAGTTGGACATGCTACTCTCACACTTTCCGGAGGATGGTACTCCTCTGGTACTACTTGGAGACTTCAACATCCATCTAGAAAAACTCCAAGCTACAGACTTCAATACTCTTCTTACTTCATTCGACCTCAAGCGAGTATCTACCGCAGCTACTCACAAATCAGGTAACCAATTGGACCTTATCTACACTCGCTACTGTTCAACTGCCAACACTCTAGTTACTCCGTTGCACACTTCAGACCACTTCCTTATCACCTCTGACCTCACATTGGCTACAGGCACAACACACACTCCACCACAAGTTACCTTTAGGTGTAATCTACGCACACTTTCTACCTCCTGTCTATCGTCTATGGTTTCATCCACACTTCCTCCACCATCTCACTTCTCAGCACTGGACACTAACACTGCTACTGACACTCTTTGCTCCACTTTATCAGCCTGTCTAGACAACTTCTGTCCCTTCTTATCCAGACCAGCACGCACCACACCCGCTGCTCCCTGGCTGTCCGATGTTCTCCGTGAACATCGTTCTAGACTCAGGGCTGCAGAGCGGAAGTGGCGCAAATTACACAACCCTATTGACCTTAGTGCGTATCAGTCACTCCTCTCTTCATTCTCTGCAAATGTCTCCACTGCTAAATCAACATACTACCACAACAAAATTAATAATTGTCCAGATTCTCGCACACTTTTTAAAACATTCTCTTCTCTCCTTTGTCCTCCTCCTCCCCCTCCTACATCAACTCTTACAGCTGATGACTTTGCAACATTTTTCATTAATAAGACAAGAACAATTAGCGACCAATTTTCCACACCACGTACTGATGCAAATTTCACAACAACTACTCACTCTCTCTCCACTTTCTCTCCACTCATGGAGACCGACGTCTCCAATCTTATTCTTTCCAATCATCCTACTACCTGTCCGCTTGATCCTATCCCCACTCACATTCTCCAAGCCATTTCTGCCTCCATTATACCAGCACTTACTCACGTCATCAACACCTCGCTCCACACTGGCACATTTCCTACAGCATTTAAGCAGGCTCGGGTCATACCACTGCTCAAGAAACCCGCTCTAAATCCAGCTCTTTTAGAAAACTACAGACCAGTATCCCTTCTCCCATTTATCGCTAAGACACTTGAACGAGTTGTATTCAACCAACTCTCTATCTTTCTTGCACAGAACCATCTCCTGGACATAAACCAGTCTGGCTTCAAAAGTGGCCACTCAACTGAGACTGCCCTGCTCTCAGTCACTGAAGCCCTAAGATTGGCAAGAGCAGCATCCAAATCCTCAGTACTCATTTTGCTGGATCTGTCTGCTGCTTTTGACACAGTCAACTACCAGATCCTCCTGTCCACCCTCATGAAGATGGGCGTTTCAGGAACCGCACTCCAATGGTTCAAGTCTTACCTCTCAGGTAGGTCCTTCAAGGTGGCTTGGAGAAGTGAAGTCTCTGAGTCACAACTTTTTACTACTGGAGTTCCTCAGGGCTCAGTGCTTGGACCACTGCTCTTCTCCATCTACATGTCATCGTTAGGTTCTGTCATTCGGAAGCATGCTTTTTCCTATCACTGCTATGCTGATGACACGCAACTCTACTTCTCCTTCCATCCAGATGACCCCACGGTTCCTGCTCACATCGCAGCTTGTCTGACCGACATCTCTGGCTGGATGAAAGAACACCATCTTCAGCTCAACCTTGCTAAGACTGAACTGATTGTGATCTCAGCCAACCCTGCACTTCATCACAACTTCTCTATACAGCTAAATTCATCAACCATAACTTCCTCTAGGACAGCTAGGAATCTTGGAGTTGTGATGGATGACCAGTTAACCTTCACAGACCATATTGCTGCTACAGCTCGATCCTGCAGATTTGCCTTGTACAACATTAGGAAGATCAGATCCTTCCTATCAGAGCAGGCTACACAACTTCTTGTCCAAGCTCTTGTCCTATCCAGACTGGACTATTGTAATGCACTCCTGGCAGGCCTTCCTGCATGCACTTCCAAGCCTTTGCAGATGATTCAGAATGCAGCAGCAAGAGTGGTCTTTAATGAGCCGAAGAAAGCCTATGTCACACCTCTCTTCATCAGACTGCACTGGCTGCCAGTAGCTGCTCACATCAAATTCAAGGTACTGGTGCTTGCCTACAAGTCAACCACTGGCACTGCACCAGAATACCTAAACTGTCTAATCCAACCTTATGTCCCCTCCAGAAGCTTGCGTTCTGCAAATGAACGACGCCTTGTGGTGCCATCCCAAAGAGACTCAAAATCACTTTCACGGACCTTTTTGTGGACTGTTCCCAGCTGGTGGAATGACCTACCCATCTCAATTCGATCAGCTGAGTCATTGGCCATCTTCAAAAAACGTCTGAAAACCCATCTTTTTCGCCAGCACTTGACCTATTGACACTAGCACTTTCCTACTCCTTTCAGTTTTTCTATATACTTATTTATAAAAAAAAAAAAAAACCTTGCAAGACTTATCATGTTTATCTAACTGAAATTTGCCTCAGCACTTATACACTGTCGCTCTCTTGTTGCTCTGATTGCTTCTATTGTAAGTCGCTTTGGATAAAAGCGTCTGCCAAATGATTAAATGTAAATGTAACACATTTAAATATTTCTAATATTCAAATCCGTTAAAGGATTGTTAGGCTGCATTAATTAGGTCAACCGGAACCGGGAACACTTCCCATAACACCTGATGCAAGAAAAACGGAATCTATGCTAATATTGTCTGTCTCCTGCTTATTCCGAGGTCAGATCCAGTATGAATCCTGAACAGTTGGCCACTGCAGTTTCCCTTGATCCAGTTTGTATCCAGATGGTGGGTCAGTACATATAGACCACCTCTACAGGTTTGTATGGGAGTATAAACTACTTGTTTATTGGTCAGAGGAGAACTGACCCCCCGACTGAGCCTGGTTTCTCCCAAGGTTTTTTTCAGTGTCACAGATGGAGTTTTGGCTCCTTGCCACTGTCGCCTATGGCTTGCTCAGTTGGGGACAACAACTAAATTGGGGAAAACTAAATTGGGGTCAAACAATTTATTAATTTGGAACTATTGATTAATTTCCTCAAACTAAAATTGTTTAAAGTTTCTTTTGAATTATTGATATATTACTTTCCCATTTGATACTGTAAAGTTGCTTTGACACAATTTGTATTGTAAAAAGCGCTATATAAATAAAGCTGACTTGACTTGACAGTAAAAATAGAACAAAACATCTGACAAGCAGATGTCAAAAATAGAGCTGTGCATTTAATGATTCAGACTAAATTCAGAGTAACAAAACTACAGCAGTAACAAGTTTGTGTTGGTTGAATATAGGCTATTTAATTGCTTTTACGGTTCATGATAAAATGTAAAAGATGTAGTTATTAAATTATAGCTGCAGTCTGTAACTTTTTTGGTTCAAACTTACGATTCATATTGAATGCATTATTTAATTCTTATACCATTACTATTTATCTTATTTAAATTGTGAACTATATGTTATATGAGCAGTGATGTAGGAGGGTATACGCATTTATACGCCATATACGTCTTTATCAGTCATCTTTACATATTCTATCCCTTCTGATGCGCATCATTCAGTAGTGTCCTGCATTAGCCAAAATCATGAAAGTCCACCACATGAATAGCTAATTCAATTGCATGTAAAGAATAAATGCAAATATTCCCTAACAACACACAGTAAAGACAGCTTCCTTTAAAATGTTTTTCAACTAATAGAGAGGTAAAATTATAATTACTATTGATTACTAATTTGAATCCGTACATTACAACAAAAACAATACCTCGAAAATGAAAAGAAGCAGGTTTTTACGATCAGAAATTTCTTAAACCGGTGAACCCCTGTAAACTCTTAAGTCCAAAGATCCAGTAAACGAATGCGTTCAAATAGTAAGCTCAAAACGACTGTAATACAGAGAACCCCTGAACGAATCAGAAATTGCTGAGTCACATCCAGACGTCAGCAAGTTATTCTTTTCAGTGTGTATTTGGCTTAAAGTGACGAGGATAAATTCATATAAAAAGCATGAGTATAGCCTTATATATATATATATATATATATAAAAGTGCATTTATATATTAAGCATATACCCACTTCTCCAGGCAGACTTTCAGCACTTGCTATACTATATATTACATACTATATTTGTTATACTAATAATTGTATAATAAATCAAAAAGCAAGACTTGAAAAAAAAAAAAAAATAGGGAGTTGAAATTGCAGCTGCAGCCAATGGGTGATCTTCTGGTTATAAGGGTAATTTCATGTAATTTTTATTTTAAAAAGTAGTTTTTTTTTCTGTATTTTTTTTCCATGTTGTCTTTATAAATAAAAAGTGAATCTTTGAAGTGAATTTTATTCCACAGCTGTAGATAATAATAATAAAGACTTAAAAAATATTACAAGATTTTAAAAATGTGTTCATGAAGGCAAGTTATTGATTATCAAGAATACTATTAAGATCTCACTGAAGAGAAGCAATGCTAGCTAGTTAACATTTTAATTATATGTTGTTAAATAATATGAAACTGAATGTTCATGGCGCTATCATTATTTAAGATTTTGCAATTATCATTTTTCTCAGTTTATGATAAGAAAGAGGCAGGAGAAGAGTCTCAAGAATCTCCACCTACATATATCACATATAAAATGAGCTTCACCGGAACTTTACGAGCTGATAGGGATAGCTCGATACCATAATTTTGGCTTTGGTACGATACCAGAATGTAATAGCTCAGTATCGATACTAAATCGATACTATAGGTAACAAATAACCAGCCTCAAAAGATAAGTAAATGGAAAACAATTTAGTAAGTAATGTTAACATACTAAACATGTATTAGTTCATTTACCATTCACAGCTAATTTTTTGACCTAGATTAATAAGTTCTATAATACTGTTAGGTCAGCTTACCTAAAGAATTTTAACAAAGTTTGCTTTACTGTAAAGTGTTATTCTAGCAGTTAAAGTATTAAAAATCACGTTATTATCTCTCTCCGATTGTTTTCAGATTTCAGACACAGCCAAAAAAAGCATTAAATATATCTCTAGTTCTCTCAGCTGCTTCATATTAGCAGCTGATGGCACGGGAGAAACATTCCCTCATATTATTGACACTAAAATGTATACATCAAAACTGCTTCATTTAAATTCAATTAATATTTGATTGTTTGAAATGAAAGTGCTAATATTATGTGACCAAAGCTAAACTGACTGTGTGTCACACGCACATTTGAGCTGTCGTGTTTACAATACTCTGTATCACATCTTAGGTATTGGGTGAGTTGATCAGTTATGAATAAAAGTTAAAATCAAACCTGAATTTATGAATGATGAAGTCACTTCAATCTCTAAATTCATGTTCAGTGAATTTGTGATCAGGATGAGCAAGTGACAAATGCTTGGCAAGATTTGATGTGTGCCTCCTGTGTCAACAAATGATTTATTATAGCAATGCTTGCATACAGGCGCAGTAAGTTCAGCTCGTTTAGCTTTATCATCGGTTTAGTATGAAAAAATATGCCATATTTCACTTCTACTGTTGTCTTTATATACTAGTGCGTTGATGGAGTTTCATCTGTTTGATGATCAATCACGTTGTTCTGTTGTCACGTTTACCCATTTCACAGCAATTTGGGAAGCACTTTGAAGCAAAATTCGTAACAGCAGTGTATAAAATACCAAATTTATCAAAATAATAGTATTGAACTGTTTGAAATAAAATATATACCAGTATTTTTCCAGTACCGGTATACCGCACATCCCTACAAACTGGCTTATCATTATGTGGAAGTTCTAAAGAACGCTCTGTGCATATGGTCAATTAGCCCTCAAACAGTTTGCTGAAGACAAGCAGACTTACTGGAACCATGTCCTGTGGTCTGATGAGACCAAGATAAACTTATTTGGTTCAGATGGTGGCAAGCATGTGTGGTGACAACCAGGTGAAGAGTACAAAGACAAGTGTGTCTTGCCTACTGTCAAGCATGGTGGTGGGAGTGTCACAGTCTGGGGAACATGAGTGCTGCTGGCCACTGGGGAGCTACAGTTCATTGAGGAAACCATGAATGCCAACATATACTGTGACATACTGAAGTAGAGCATGATCCCCTCCCTTCGGAGACTGGGCCACAGGGCAGTATTCCAAAATGATAACAACTCCAAACACACCTCTAAGACGACCACTGCCTTGCTAAAGAAGCTTAGGGTAAAGGTGATGGACTGGCCAAGTATGTCTCCAGAACTAAACTGTATTGAGCATCTGTGAGGCATCCTCAAATGGAAGGTGAAGGAGCACAAGGTCTCTAACATCCACCAGCTCTGTGAAGTCGTCATGGAGGAGTGGAAGAGAACTCCTGTGGCAACCTGTGAAGCTCTGGTGAACTTCATACCCAAGAGGGTTAAGGCAGTGCTGGAACATAATGGTGGCCACACAAAATATTGACACTTTGGGCCCAATTTGGATATTTTCACTTAGTTTAGACATTAATGGCTGTGCGTTGAGTTATTTTGAGAGGACAACAAATTTACAGTTATACAAGCTGTACACTCACTAATTTACATTGTAGCAAAGTGTAATTTCTTCAGTGTTGTCAAATGAAAAGATAAAATATTTACAAAAACGTGAGGGGTGTACTAACTTCTGAAATCATTCTAATATGCCAATTTGGTGTTTTGATTTTTATCAATTTTAAAAGCAATTTTGAGGCTTCATATTTTTGTGGAAACAGTGATGCAGTCTTTTAGGGATTCTCTGATTATTAGAAAGTTCAAAAGACAAACAAACATTTTACATTGTTAAATGCAATGTCGTACGAATTTCCTTAATATTTCATATTGCTGCAGAATAATACATACAAAAAGAATGTAGCTCAAGAATCAATTTACAATTAATGATTTATTTGGTTTGTGATTTCCAAAATCAGATTTGATCATGAGGTGCCAAAAGATTCCCAATTAATTCCTTATTTAAATCAGAAATTAAATGTAAACATCCACTCTAGCATACCTTCAATCCATTCTGTGGATTCATGAGAAAGTTTCTTCCGATGTCATCAAACATAATTGTGTTCTTCCTGTTGTAGAACTCACTATATTTACCCCATATGACTCCTAAAGGCTTCACCTGAAACATTATAAGAACACATTATGCACTAATGGGACACCAGGGTTTAAAAGACGATTAATATTCATTTCTACTACTGATTTAACTGCAATACCACTAACAGATGAGAATTTGGAAATTTTTACTAAATTAAGCTTGACACTACCTTAGCACCATTACTGAACTGAACTAAATTAACACTGAACTGACTGACTGAAGCTGAATTATGACACTACTGCCTTCTGTAAAGCTGCTTATTGCTGAATAAAATCCATAGTCCATTCATAATTGATTTATTTTGGAACGTTGACACATTTAACTGAGCTAAAATAAAACCGAACTAAATTGAGCTAAATGACATTACTGTTTTTCTGGATCTGCTCCAGAGTTAAAATTGATTTTTTTTTTTTTTTTTTTTTTTTTTTTTACAAAATTAACAGTTATTTTTCAGTTTATAAATTTTTTACAACAGTATGTCTGACCTCTACAACTCCTCTTTTAGGTGTGTGCACAGTGATCATAGCTGCACTGTCCAACATGAAGGTGATCTTATAATTTGGGTTGTCCGTCACCCCCAGTTCCTTACAAAAAAAAAACAAAAAAACAAACACAGATCCAATATTAAACAGTATGTTAATGCAAGTAAAGGGGGGAAAACTTTACACCATTTAACCCTTTAACTGTCACCACCATTTTTGAACACAGATGTAAAAATGCAGTATTCAAACTTAAATTTTTATGATTCATGAACAAAAAAACAAAAAAACCTAATATGAATTGATGTGCATTTTCCATGGTAATGCAATGTCTGATTTTAAAATGGTTTTCAAATGATGAATTCTGAGATTTTAAGTTTTCAACAGATATACAGTTTCTTATGATTTCTACAGCGTAATGGAGAAAAAGGCAACAAAGAAAGGTCAGAACTCCTGTTCTGCAGTATATTTTCGAGGTGCACTCTTGTCATAAATTCATCTATTACCTTTCCTACATAATTTGAAAAACAAAAAAAATTATATATCTATTTAGGAGTCGTAGACCTTTCCAACGATATATAGTTTGTCATGATTAGATTAGGATTTATTTGTAAAATGGTGAAGTAAACTTAGGTGTCCCACTGAGGGGAAGGGTGACAATTAAGGGGTTAACACAAGAGTACCATCGTAACCTGAGGCAGTGAGGCAACCTATCAGTGCATCGGAACATTTATATGCATTATGGTTGAAGTCTTCCATTATAATGCGGAAAACAAAAAATATAAATGGACCTACTTTCATTTTAGCATCAATCCACTTCATACTTGTTGCAGCTGAAAAGAGAAACAAAAGATTTGAGTTCTATAACTTCAGGAAAAGATTCTGCAAAACCTGATTGTTTAGACAGATACTTACACCAGATGACAATATCATAGTCCTCATATGCTGATGTAAGAAATTCATGCAAGTATGGTCTCATGAGCTCCTGGCCTGTTTCTGCACACGACTTATGATCTACATTTATAAAAAAAAAAAAAAAAAAAAAAAAAAAATATATATAATAATAATAATAATAATAATAATAATACACACATACATATATATATACATATACATATATATATATATATATATATATATATATATATATATATATATATATATATATATACACACACACACATACATACATATATATATATATACATACATACATACAGTGGATTAATGCACACACAGCACCCCATATTGGCAGCAAAACACAGAATTGTTGACATTTTTGCAGTTTTATTAAAAAAGAAAAACTGAATTATCACATAGTCCTAAGTATTCAGACCCTTTGCTGTGACACTCATATATTTAACTCAGGTGCTGTCCATTTCTTCTGATCATCCTTGAGATGGTTCTACACCTTCATTTGAGTCCAACTCTGTTTGATTATACTGATTGGACTTGATTAGGAAAGCCACACACCTGTCTATATAAGACCTTACAGCTCACAGTGCATGTCAGAGCAAATGAGAATCATGAGGACAAAGGAACTGCCTGAAGAGCTCAGAGACAGAATTGTGGCAAGGCACAGATCTGGCCAAGGTTACAAAAAAAAATTCTGCTGCACTTAAGGTTCCTAAGAGCACAGTGGCCTCCATAATCCTTAAATGGAAGACGTTTGGGACAACCAGAACCCTTCCTAGAGCTGGCCGTCCGGCCAAACTGAGCTATCGGGGTAGAAGAGCCTTGGTGAGATAGGTAAAGAAGAACCCAAAGATCACTGTGGCTGAGCTCCAGAGATGCAGTCGGGAGATGGGAGAAAGTTGTAGAAAGTCAACCATCACTGCAGCCCTCCACCAGTCGGGGCTTTATGGCAGAGTGGCCCGACGGAAGCCTCTCCTCAGTGCAAGACACATGAAAGCCCGCATGGAGGACTCCAAGATGGTGAGAAATAGGATTCTCTGGTCTGATGAGACCAAGATGGAACTTTTTGGCCTTTATTCTAAGCGGTATGTGTGGAGAAAACCAGGCACTGCTCATCACCTGTCCAATACAGTCCCAACAGTGAAGCATGGTGGTGACAGCATCATGCTGTGGGGGTGTTTTTCAGCTGCAGGGACAGGACGACTGTTGCAATCGAGGGAAAGATGAATGCGGCCAAGTACAGGGATATCCTGGATAAAAACCTTCTTCAGAGTGCTCAGGACCTCAGACTGGGCCGAAGGTTCACCTTCCAACAAGACAATGACCCTAAGCACAAAGCTAAAATAACGAAGGAGTGGCTTCACAACAACTCTGTGACTGTTCTTGAATGGCCCAGCCAGAGCCCTGACTTAAACCCAATTGACCATCTCTGGAGAGACCTGAAAATGGCTGTCCACCAACTTTTACCATCCAACCTGACAGAACTGGAGAGGATCTGCAAGGAGGAATGGCAGAGGATCCCCAAATCCAGGTGTGAAAAACTTGTTGCATCTTTCCCAAAAAGACTGTATTTGATCAAAAGGGTGCTTCTACTAAATACTGAGCAAAGGGTCTGAATACTTAGGACCATGTGATATTTCAGTTTTTCTTTTTAAATAAATCTGCAAAAATGTCAACAATTCTGTGTTTTTCTGTCAATATGGGGTGATGTGTGTACATTAATGAGGAAAAAATATGAACTTAAATGATTTTAGCAAATGGCTGCAATATAACAAAGAGTGAAAATTTAAGGGGGTCTGAATACTTTATACTTTCCGTACCCACTGTATACACACACACACACACACACACACATACATGTATAATATATATATATATATATATATATATATATATATATATATATATATATATATATATATATATATATATATATATATACACACACACACACACACACACACACAGGTCCTTCTCAAAAAATTAGCATATTGTGATAAAGTTCATTATTTTCTGTAATGTACTGATAAACATTAGACTTTCATATATTTTAGATTCATTACACACAACTCGAAGTAGTTCAAGCCTTTTATTGTTTTAATATTGATGATTTTGGCATACAGCTCATGAAAACTCAAAATTCCTATCTCAAAAAATTAGCATATCATGAAAAGGTTCTCTAAACGAGCTATTAACCTAATCATCTGAATCAACTAATTAACTCTAAACACCTGCAAAAGATTCCTGAGGCTTTTAAAAACTCCCAGCCTGGTTCATTACTCAAAACCGCAATCATGGGTAAGACTGCCGACCTGACTGCTGTCCAGAAGGCCATCATTGACACCCTCAAGCAAGAGGTCTGTGGGAAGGAAAAAGTGTGGCAGAAAACGCTGCACAACGAGAAGAGGTGACCGGACCCTGAGGAAGATTGTGGAGAAGGACCGATTCCAGACCTTGGGGGACCTGCGGAAGCAGTGGACTGAGTCTGGAGTAGAAACATCCAGAGCCACCGTGTACAGGCGTGTGCAGGAAATGGGCTACAGGTGCCGCATTCCCCAGGTCAAGCCACTTTTGAACCAGAAACAGCGGCAGAAGCGCCTGACCTGGGCTACAGAGAAGCAGCACTGGACTGTTGCTCAGTGGTCCAAAGTACTTTTTTCGGATGAAAGCAAATTTTGCATGTCATTCGGAAATCAAGGTGCCAGAGTCTGGAGGAAGACTGGGGAGAGGGAAATGCCAAAATGCCTGAAGTCCAGTGTCAAGTACCCACAGTCAGTGATGGTCTGGGGTGCCATGTCAGCTGCTGGTGTTGGTCCACTGTGTTTTATCAAGGGCAGGGTCAATGCAGCTAGCTATCAGGAGATTTTGGAGCACTTCATGCTTCCATCTGCTGAAAAGCTTTATGGAGATGAAGATTTCATTTTTCAGCACGACCAAAACCACTGGTCAATGGTTTACTGACCATGGTATTACTGTGCTCAATTGGCCTGCCAACTCTCCTGACCTGAACCCCATAGAGAATCTGTGGGATATTGTAAAGAGAAAGTTGAGAGATGCAAGACCCAACACTCTGGATGAGCTTAAGGCCGCTATCGAAGCATCCTGGGCCTCCATAACACCTCAGCAGTGCCACAGGCTTATTGCCTCCATGCCACGCCGCATTGAAGCAGTCATTTCTGCAAAAGGATTCCCGACCAAGTATTGAGTGCATAACTGAACATAATTATTTGAAGGTTGACTTTTTTTGTATTAAAAACACTTTTCTTTTATTGGTCGGATGAAATATGCTAATTTTTTGAGATAGGAATTTTGGGTTTTCATGAGCTGTATGCCAAAATCATCAATATTAAAACAATAAAAGGCTTGAACTACTTCGAGTTGTGTGTAATGAATCTAAAATATATGAAAGTCTAATGTTTATCAGTACATTACAGAAAATAATGAACTTTATCACAATATGCTAATTTTTTGAGAAGGACCTGTATATATATATATATATAACAAACAATATACACAGACAGATTGTACTCAGTTGTGCAGCAGAACACAAATGATTTTTTTTTTTTTATGAAAATCTATATTTTTCTTTAAGTAAAGTGTAATTGCTGTATTTGATAAATTCAGATGTGTGTACTCATTCATGCTGAGGGAACACTCTGTTCAAATTTAAATGTAACATTAACTTTACATTTAAAAGTTAAATTACAATTACCACATCATTCATATGTGAATAAATGCAAATATTCACTAAAAACAACCAGTAAAGACAGCGATGATGCAGTCAGGGCTGTGGCGCCAGCTTGATTTGAAATATTTTTCATGATTGCGCCTGATGCGCCAGCGCCCGCTCTGTTTCCCTCTCCCCAGATGCTGCTTGTTCATAAGCAAGAACATGTCAGGGGAGGCGCGTGAGTGGAAAAGTACTGATTATTATTGATTACTGATTTTAATCCGGTTATAATAACGAAAACAATACCTCACAATTAAAAAGAAGCAGGTTTTGCCCCTGTAAACTTTTCTGTCAAAGGATCCAGTAAACGAATGAGTTCAAATAGTAAGTTCAAAACAGCTGTAACACAAAGAAAAACCGACCGATTTTAGAGAAGGGGGGTGGGGGTGGGGTGTGGAATGAACGTATACCCACTTCTCCAGGCACCACTACACCACTGGGTTAGACTCAAACATTGGTTTAGACCAATGTAACTCACTTTGCTCACTTTAGGGCACCTTTTGATGATTGAAGTGGTGCCTGCAGAATCACATAGGTTTCATAGACAATTGGAATTTTGAGGCAGACCTGACCTTTTGAAAAGAGATGGTGTTCATCCCTCCAGGGGTCATGCTGCTCTTCTCTCTAGAAATATGGCACATAGTCTTAGAGTTTGTACTTGACTAACTGGGCC
The DNA here is from genome assembly GCA_033026305.1 of Cirrhinus molitorella. Classification (NCBI taxonomy): domain Eukaryota; kingdom Metazoa; phylum Chordata; class Actinopteri; order Cypriniformes; family Cyprinidae; genus Cirrhinus; species Cirrhinus molitorella. The sequence goes on from CM065138.1 coordinate 25,717,227, forward strand.
CAGGTCAGGAAGCAGACAGACTAAACTGACCGTCTGCTAGCCACCTCACGTCACAGAAATCAGTAATTTCTCAAGCACACAGACCCTTTCGCCCAGATATCATACTACAGAGACGGTGTCTGTCCCCTGAACTAGAAAATACAAAAAAAACATCTAAAAGGTAAAGCCTTGCCGCTGTCGCATCTAGCTTGCTTAGTTAGGGACGCTTTAATTTCCAGCGATATCGTATACTATTTGAACTGAACTGAGCTGGATGATGACACGTGTCAGGACCTGCTCATTGTCGAAATCATACTCTAAATGTAATACTGTAAAAAAGGTCTTGGTTACGTATGGTAAAACTCATTCACTGTGAGCGTAGTCAGGAAGGCTGTCTTCGTAGAGAGGGCACTGAGGTCGACTGACTGAAGGGCTCAGAGGACCTTGTTGTAGGATCTTTTTGGGGGCCATAGACAACTGTTTAAACTGGACGGCCTTCACCCAAATAAACTTAGTGCAAGAGTGCTAAAGGACAATATCTATTTCTGAAGGCTATATCTTTAGCACCAACCATTTCTGCAGACCCTGTTGATCTTCTCCTGGATTCCTTTAACTCAAAAGTTAAGAACGTTATTGATGACATTGCATCTGTAAAAGTCAGTAAGGCGACTGGCAGACAAAAAACACACCCTGGAGAAAATCAACAGCAGTACAGAGTATGAAAAGACAATGCAGAAAAGCTGAGCGGATGTGGCGGAAGGCTAAAGTTTGCTTCCTTCTTTTCTGAGATGATCAATAATATCAGAAAAACAAATTGTTGGATATGCCAAAACTTTCTTCAGTTAAACAAGGAGAAAACTGAAGTCATTGCATTTGAAATCAAAGAGGAAGTTCTTAAAGTGAATGCGTACCTTGACGCTAGGGGTCAAATAACTAAAAATAAAGTCAAGAATCTTGGTGTGATTCTGAAGTCCGACCTTAGTTTCAGTAGTCATGTCAAAGCAGTAACTAAATCAGCATACTATCATCTCAAAAACATTGCAAGAAATAGATGTTTTGTTTCCAGTCAAGACTTGGAGAAACTTGTTCATGCCTTGGTCTCCTCACTAGACAGCTGCAGCTCATCTAGAATGCTGCTGCCAGGATTCTAATTAGAACCAGAAAATCAGAGCATTTACACTGGCTTCCAGTTATGTGTATTCCAGGTGTTCTTTTGTTGGATGTAAACATAGAAGTCCTCATTTACTCCTGACATCTGAGTTGCTGAAGACGCAGTGGATGACTTTTGTTTGTGAACATAATTCTATATAAATGCTTTTGTAATCCGTGATCCAGCTTCACAAAAGTGAGTGTATGTTTTTATTTTTTTTATTTATTATTAAATCTTTGCAATTGTTTTCCTAATGATGTGATAGTTAGCAAGTTTCTTGGCTAAATGCATTCATGTAAACAATGGCTCGTCACTCCATGGAGAGAAGAGAGGGGCAGGCAGAGCTCATTTGCATTTAAAGGAACATGCAATATAATCAGTTGATTTTTTGCAGAGCTGACTTTGACAAAGTAAAAGGGTGTTTTTTTTACACTACTATTGAGAATTTTTAACCAAAGTATATTGTAGACTTTTTATTAAGACCCTAAAGAAGTATATTTTTGAGCCACTAAAAGAGGTGGTTCCAGAAGTCATAAACGCTCTTCTAACTATTATTAATTCATCACCGTCAATAGGATATGTCCCCAAAACCTTCAAACTGGCTGTTATTAAGCCTCTCTAAACTATAAACAGGAGATTTATTGTGCAGCATAGAGAGAGATTCCTTTATTAGCTAATAACAACATTTTCTGAGATCGCAAAAAAACTGAAATGAGTGACAGCTTTAGGGAGCGCTATTTGCGCACTTTCTTTAAACCATTCAGAATTTTGTTAAACGTATTGTTTTTCTTTCTGCTAAGAAGAACAATGTGGCGAACACACTGCAATATTTCAGGAGTGACAGACGGAAAAAACGGCAAAGATTGACAGTGATAATTATAACAATTGACTGGACAAAATACAATATGTGCATTAAAGGATTAGTTCACTTTCAGAACAAAAATTTACAGATAATGTACTCACCCCCTTGTCATCCAAGATGACGTAAAGAAAGTCGTAAAGAAATTAGTTTTTTTGAGGAAAACATTTCAGGATTTCTCTCCATATAATGCGTATGTATGGTGCCCCCAAGTTTGAACTTCCATAATGCAGTTTAAATCCAGCTCTAAACGATCCCAGCCGAGTAAGAAGAATCTTATCTAGTGAAAAGATCAGTCATTTTCGAAACAAATTGAAAATGTATATACTTTTTAAACTCAAATGCTTGTCTTGTCTTGACTCAGTTAGGGTATGTTGAAAAACTTCCATCTCGTTTTTTTACCCCAATTTCAAAATCGTCCTACATCACTGCAGAAATACCAATTTAGTGTTTACAAAGTGAACATACAGAGAAGACTGAATGCCCTTTCCAAAAAAAAGGTAGGACGATTTTGAAGTTGAAGACAAAAACGAGATGTACACTGGTACGCTACGCTAGCTGCCCAATGTGCCTTGTAGCACAGATGGGCAGAGAAGAGAGCTTAAAATACTCAGGCCTACAAACACTCATTATGGGGAGAAAATAAATTGAACTAGTAACTTCAGAGTTGTCCCTCCCTTAATCATTTTAAATATATTTTTAATCATTTTAGATGTTTTTAAAATGTTTTTTTATTGTTGAGATTTTTTTATGAGTATTTTATTTAATTTTATGGAAAGCACTTTGAATTACCATTGTGTATGAAATGTGCTATATAAATAAACTTGTCTTGCTTTACAAATACTTTTCCCAATTATTAATTTGTTTATTATATAAATATAGATGGAAAAACTGGTCTTGTCATGAACCTGGTTCATCCGAATAGTCGGACTCATACATGTATGAAATTGCTGCATTCTCGTTTTCTGCAGTGTTAAAGCATCACACTCTAAAGTATTAAAAGCATCTACTTTGCTGCTCAGTATTTTTGCTGCAGCTCCTGTAACAGTTTCTGTCTTTAGCAGGATAGAATCAACATGCACATGAAAAAGGGCTTGAATGAAGGGAACTGGTTCTAGATAAAAAAATAAATAAATAAATATTAGAGAATATAACGAAGAAAGACCATAACTACAAACAACTCTGCATGCTTCTGGTGTTTACAGTTCTGTTATTTTGACAAACAGCTGACTTTAAACTGCAGAAATTGTAAAATGGTGCTTCCGTTGTCAGTATGTTTGGCGGTCTAGTTGGATTTGAGAATGCTTGGGCTACACGGATTTACTCATAGCTACATACATAATTAGAAGCATGTATCTGGGTTTTAAAGACTCACCAAAGAGTGTATAGTCAATATCAAGAACAAGCAATCTTTTTCCTGGTCTTGGGGTATTTAACTCCTCCACTTTATAGTCTTTTACCCGACGAGCTATCTTGGCCAAATTCTCCTCTCTGTATGAAAAGACACAAATATTCTCTAATGAATAGAAAGTAAACAACATCTGTTTGAACTTTTGTAACATTATAAAAGTCTTTTGATTAACTTAACGCATCCTAACTGAATAAATGTATTTATTTACCAAAAACTGACCTTTAACTTTTTTAAAGTAGAATGAATCAATAAATAACTGGGCGTCACTGGCCTGTTTTCAACTTCAGTCACTTCCTCTTCAATGTCAAAGTCATTGACCACATCATCATTTTCTGGTGGAGGTGCCAAGACATCTTCCTATGAAAAGGAAACTCAAAAGTTATGAGATCTTGCGCTGCACAAAGAATTAAACATTTTATGAATATAGAAAGCTTTAAAACTATATTTTATAAGATAAAATCTATAAGACCATGTTTAAAAAAAACATGAGTGGGGGCTACATCATTCCATTTAATAGCTTTCATAAATAGATGATTAATTACAATAGTATTACCTACCAGACTTTCCTCTCTGGTGCCCATCATCATAATTTTCGTATTGGGCTTCAACTTCAAGTCACCCAGTTTGACATTATCTTCTGCTGGTTTACCTGACAGATTAAGGGTTATGCAACAAACTGTTACAAGTCTTTTTTTCTCCACTTTGTATATTGTGTATCAGAGACATTGTCTGTTTTTATTGCCATTTACCTTTTACTTTCAATCCCAAGAGCTTTTGTCTTTCTGGGAGAACTCCTGTGAGAGATTTAATGGACTGTTTCAGATCCAATACGGTGTCCTCCTCAGACAGTGTACTAATGGAGTACTCCTGTCCACCCCACTTGATAATAACCGAAACAGACATGCTGGTGGGCAATCTGTAAAAGATCTTTTTGGGTGCGTTATTTGTTCGTTATAGGGGTGATTTTTTTTATTTTTTTTATTTTAAATTATCTGTCAACTTGTCAGAAACACAATGAAGGCTTTATGGAGTACATTAGTATATAGATGTTACCTTAGCAACGCTACACCATCAGCAAAAGAAGTCGTCCACTGGTCAAAACACAACAAAATAAACAGGTCAGGTGCTACATTACTGTAAAAACAAGCTCAGTTAGACACACACACACTATATATATATATATATATATATACATACTCCATACTAGTGTGTGTGTGTGTGTGTGTGTGTGTGTGTATGTATGTATATATATATATATGTGTGTGTGTGTGTGTGTGTGTGTGTGTGTGTGTGTGTGTGATTTGTAACTACTGGTTAACATGTTTGTTATTCAGCTATTTTTATTATTAGCATATTGCTTTAATAAACAAGCATTAGCCATTTAGCTTATAACTTAAGCTTTTTTTGTGTAATGCACATTTGATCTAAATAATCACAACCACGCCACTAACTTCTCGATTAATTTCATCCAAGCCATCTATATGAGACAGAAACAAATAATAATTATTATAATAATAAAGACAGATAAATCCTGTAAAGGTTTCTCACTTACATAAGATTCAATTCATTCAAAGCTCAAGCTGACCGCTGCATGTACACAAGATTTGCTTTGTTCTTCTTCTCTCTGCTTTTGACGGCCTGATGTGCCTACTGATGTGCCTACTGCCACCTGCTGTTGAATAGTAGATTAAATAAATGAATTTTCTGCACATACTATATTTACATGTTGTGATCACATGATATCAGAGGCATATCAGTTGTGTTGCGTCACTGCCATAATAAATCCCCACCTGTGGCTTCATGGGAAAGTGCATCCATTGTATGCAATCACATCGGAAGTAGTAGGTCATCTGGAGAGTTTTTGCCGACACCTTTATAAATGCTGTGAATTTGGTCATATTTCTATTGTCAAATGCTGTTTTTCGCCTGCTATGTAGTAGAGAAGTATGCACCTTTGACACCACAGCTCCAGCCAGGGGCGCAGGAGATCAGATTTCCAGATATCGGACAACCATCATATATTAAACTTGCCTGATCAGTAATAGAATAATATTAATTATTATTAAAATACAAAGTATGTGAAATAATTAGTATATATCTGAATGATCAAAACTTAGGGATGAGCAAAATGCCTGCAGAATGACAAATTACTTACCTGCAAAATTCTACTTTAATACATTTTGATTCTGCTATTTCACACTACCATGATCCAAATAGACACGATCAATTAAACCAGTCGTTCTCAAACATTTTATACCAAGTACAACCTCAGAAATATATTTTTATATATTTATAAAAAATCTAGGCTTTGTTTATAAATTACGCTGTTACGCTTGTCGAACGTAACATCACGAGTTTATTGTACGTTTGGATTCCGGAAGTAAAAAACGAATTTTCTACATATATTGAATTATAACAGTATATCTGTGAAAGACAGACCTGTTGTGAGCTCCTAGGTTGATAATCCATTATGCTTTTGTTGAACATAGTTTTAACTTATCAAAATGCTTGATTAATGTCGTTCGCAATGGTTCATGGGATTGTAGTTCTTTCCCTCACTAAAATTTAAGTACAAAGGCTTGTCCGATTATTTATTTATTGGTTCAAATTAAAGCTTGCAATGTCATGATTCTCATCGTAGTTGGTTGGTTTGGGCAATAGCGTACAACAATTCATCCTCTTCTTCTGTTTACATTTATTCCCAAATATACATATTTATACATATACATAATATTGATACATGTTTAATAAGTTACAGAGGGTAGAAAGCTGACTGGAGTACACTAAAGAGGGTTTTTGACTCGATTTGGTGGTTTCGATTGATGGAGCTTTCTCTGCAGCATTATGGGTAACGTAGTTTCGTTTCTCATCAAGAGTCCTGCTGTTAAATAAGATAAAAAAATACAAACGATACAGTCTGATGTCTTCAACAGAAAGATAAACCATAGATTAACAGCCTCGTAGCTCACAGTATGTCAGTCAGAGAAATGAACGCCCCACAGTTTCTGCGTCCGGTACCTGACTGTCGTTCACAACAGTTGTATGAACCTGTTCAACTGATTCTTTTAAAAGATCCAACTCACAAGAACGATTTGTTCACTAACGCTCGGAACAACACTGGAAAGCGGAAGTGACGTGTTAAAGCCGGTTAAAGCTGTTCTTCACGTTGGAGAAGTGTGCAGTTTAAGAATTTGTGGCTTTTTGTACCTCTTTTTTTTCCAGAAAAATGAGTGACTCCGTTGTCAACTATACTTTCCGACTTCAGCAACAGGTCAGCTTTATATTTAAAGTTGTGTTCATACATTCACGTGTTTTTCGTGGTCTGACGTAGGATACTGAAGCACGCGTGCAGGTCTGACAGTCATGATTATTCGGTTTAATTCAGTTCAAAACTACAACGTGTGTAGGTGTTTTTGCGAATAGATAATGTGAAAAGATAATAAATCATGACATACTGTGCTGAAGCTGTCGTAATTTCTAGACAACTGTAGGTTATTGTAGGTACATGCAGCTTTTTAGAGATCGGGTTTAATAAACAAAAACGTTTATATTGGCATCATAAAATTATGTCTACATATTATTATTATTATTATTATTATTATTATTATTATTATTATTATTATTATTATTAATATTTGTGGATTATTAAAAATATTAAAAGTGGAACAGTTGGTTGAACCTTTAGACAAAATATGAAAGAAAATTGTTTGCATATATGTGAAATGTTTTCACTGCGGCGTAAAAGCGCCTTGTACATTTTGCTTTCACTTTCAAATTAGCTGCAATTCGGCTTCAAGAAGTTGTTTGTTTTTAGTTGGTTTCAGAGGTGGGAGTAAGTCACATGTGCAAGTCACAAGTAAGGTTAAGTCTCAAGTCTTAACTTTCAAGTCTCAAGCAAGTCCAAGTCAATTTTTGTGAGAATCAAGCAAGTCGATTCAAGTCACTGCTTTATGTCAAGCAATTCAAGTCAAGTTCCAGTTTGGGTCAAGCTAGTCACTATCAAGTCATACAAATTTTGGGTGATTTGACTGAATTTATTGTCGTTCGGCACACTGCATTGAGCAGCCGCGTTCAGTTTTAATTGTATTGTCTGTTCTCTAACTGAACTAAATGATTTTTATTACTATATTACTATAAAAATCAAAACGACAGTGGGGGTGGTGCCGTGGTGAACAAGTGACTAAACCGGTGTTGCAGACTTACACCTGTATCACTGTCAACACAGACTATCCCAGCAAGCCTAATGGATATTCAAGTAAACCTAAGTTGCTTCAGTCCGGTAAAATATACCTAACAATATTTTTGCACATATATATGATAAATAATACCCAACAAAAAGACTTTTACTTGCTAAATAGGTATGAACTATTAACCATAGGGCAGAAGGCATGTAAACAGCAGGTTTTTCAGCAAAGTTTTGATTATGTTAGTAATTTAGAGGCCCTAGAAATTAATTAATCAAATATGATACAGGCATGCTTTAAATGGAAAGAACCCATGCTATCTCTGAGCAGTAAGTCTATGAATAGGGTATGGACTGGTAATCACTTTTCCAGGGTAAAGAAAAGAGTTTTGTATAATAATAAACAATTCCATAGTGATGTGTAATTATGACAATGTTCATGCTATTATTAGTTTGAATTTTGAAGTACTTCCTTGTAACCAAGGTATATGGTATGTGATGTTTAAGATATTTGTTCTTGGCCTACTTCAGATTTTCTGTGGTTTTAATTTGGCACACAGGAAAGAGAAATCAACTTACTCCAAGATGAAATAAAGAGGCTGAGAGATCCACAGGAGCTGAACTTCACGTCTTCACAGCTGGATGAGTTGCGGGAGGAGAATTTTCGCCTGAAGTATCGCCTTAACATTCTGAAAAGAGTGAGTGTGGTATGCTTTTTCTTAATGCTTTCTTAATCTTTGAAGTCTGGCAGAGTTTGTCCTCTGCAAAGACAATCTTATGTTCTGTGCAATTAAAAGTCATGTCACATACTACTGTCAGTCACATACTACAATTTGGGTATGTTATGAACACATTTTACTGAAAAATTCTTCCTTTGTTACAGGATCACAAAACAATCACAATGCACTGAACAAAAACAATGCACTGAAATGATACATGGTAGCATCAGTTATTGGCCAAGATTATATATTTTTCATTCATTAGATATCAATATCGGATATTTCAAGGGATAGTTCACCCAAAGGTAGTAAGACAATGTTATAATAGTCCATGTGACATCAGTGGTACAACCGTAATTGTATAAAGCTACGAGTATACTTTTTGTGTCTAAAGAAAACACAAATATGACTTTATTCACCAATTTCTTCTCTTCTGTGTCAGGCTTTGCTGCACGTTCAGGAGAGCACTATGGTGCATGCATGTGGTGTTGCTGACATAGGAGCTGGCGTTCTGATGTAGAACCTGTATGTGCTGCGCCTTGTTTACAAGCAGAAGATGACACTTGCTGCTTGATGACTTGCAATTTGTTGCTCCGCCTTACTTTTTTGAACCAGATTATACAGACAAAGAACTAAGAGAGATAGTCTTTCTATGTCAGAACGCCGGCTCCTGCACCAGAAGCACCACATGCAATACTTTCTTAAACGCACGTTGGACACGAAACAGAAGAAATTGTTGAATAAAGTCTTTATTTTTGTTTTCTTTGTACACAAAAACTAGGGCTGCACGATTTGGGAAAATTTTCATATTGCGATTACGATTACGATTATAATAAATTGTATTGGAGGCACAAAATGGGGGTTCATAATTTATGAGCTTCTAGAACATTTGACCTCTTAACTGAAGATCTTTTCACAAATTGAACATAAATTAAAACAGTATAAATAACCAAAAAATAAACAACATAGTTCTTTCTTAGTCTTATTAAGTGCAAACAATAAATGCAGCCATAATCAAAGTAGGCTACTCTCTTAATATTCAGTGTGCCAATAGAGACAGACTTTTCCAAGCATGAGACAGAGCTATAGAAGACTACACAACCTATTATAGCTTACATGCTAATAACAGCCTAGATATGTCATGTAGCCTAATTTGGGCGCATTGGGGAGTCGCTCTCTTAAAATTGCTTTTCAATGCACGCGCGAGTCTTATTTTTGGTTTTGTTTTAACTGTCGCGGGAAGCGCTCGGCGGTGCTGAGCGTGCATTCTACAATAAAAGACATTGTATTGCACAATACATGTCTCCGCTCAGTGTCAGTAATCTCAAATCGAAAATATCGTCATACAGAGGTAGAGTTTTTTTGCCTACCAGATCAGTCTCCTCTGCACTCATCTTCGTTACGGTCTCTCAGCGCTGCGCACACAAGTGAACGTGCAAGCTTGCACGCCACACGTGCACCGCCTATACTGAGAGACTGTCGGATCTTTTTATTTTTATTTATTTATTTATTTAATCTTTTGTTTTGTTGTGTTTTGTTTTGTTCACAGCACGGAAAATAGGCAAACTGTTCTCAGAAAGCATGTGTTCTCAAGTGCACACAATTAGCCTAATATAAAATAATATAAGTGCAACATTTTCCGTCATATAATCGCACAGGCTGACATCACGATTGCGATTGCGATACGATTAATCGTGCATCACTAACAAAAACTATTGTAGCTTTATAACATTACGGTTGAACAACTGGTGTCACATGGACTGTTTTAACAATGTCCTTACTACTTTCTGAGCTTTGATCGTGTTATTATATTATTATAGAGAATTTCGAAATTAATATCCTTTTTCTGTACTGTACATGACAAAACCGTTATCCATAAATTCACTGTAACATTTAAAATAATTAAGCCAATGTAAGATATTTTATTAAGTCAAGTCACCTTTATTTGTATAGTGCTTTTAACAATACAGATTGTGTCAAAGTAGCTTTACAGTATTAAATAGAAAATAGTTTGTTGATAATGCAGAAGGACAATAGTAAACACTTAAATAAAAATGAAGAGTTAAAATGGGATTAAAAAAAATACATGCAAAAGTGTATGTGAAAATAAAGAGTGTGACAAAACATTAGGGAAATGTCTCCACAAAATGTGAAAAAAAAAACAACAACAACAACTACATTTCAGTATATGATCTTTTTGGACTAGAGAGGAAGTTTTACATTACTATAACTTGACATTTACAAAAGGACAATTAGTTTCCTAATGACCTGACTCTTTTAATTTAGCTGTTCGTTACATTGTTTGAATATCTTATGTTCTTGAATCAAGTACACAAATGTGTCTTTTTCATTGAATTAGAGATTTAATGAAACAATTCAGCTGTGTTGTTTATAGTAAACAAATCTAAAATTTAAATCTAAAAAATCATTTTAGTCTTTTATTAATTATTATTTTTGGCTATTTCAAATAATATTTATTTTACAATGTAAATTTTTATATATATATATATATATATATATATATATATATACACACACATATACATATACAGGGGTTGGACAATGAAACTGAAACACTGGTTTTAGACTACAATTAGCATGGTGTTTCCTGACTCGCTCCTCCAAAACATCCCAAAGTGCCTCAATAATATTCAGATCTGGTGACTGTGCAGGCCATGGAAGATGTTCAACTTTACTTTCATGTTCACCAGACCTCTCTGTCACCAGTCTTGTAGGGCTGGTTCGAATACCATTCTTTGCGCTTCGAAGTTTCGTTGGTAATCAATATCGAATATTCGAAGCTTCAGTGGGAGGAACTAAGCATATAATAAAGGCAGAAATCTCTGTGTTGTCTGTTTGCATTATGTCGGGAATCGTTCATCCAAACGACTTCACGCTTCACGAATGTGTTGCTGCAGACCCAAGGGAATTCCGCTCCAATATGCTCACACAACGAGTCTAGGGTCGCGACCATCGGGTGGGTCGAGGGACTTAAAAATAGATTTTTCTTTCTGCGCCTATGTTAACAGATTAGAGCAGCCACACTGTCTGCGGAATACGCGCTTATATGTGTGTCTCAGAGGCTTCGGTTAAAAAAAAACGGCATGCATCTCCACTCACATGCTCTGTTAGGCTATAAACAGCCCACATTTCAATGAACAAAAATATTTCTTTATATTTCAAACTTTAAAATAAATCACAACCAGGTTGCAAGCTATAGTGACACTGGTACACTCTTTTCTCCGTGGCTTGCTGACAGCTCTCCCCCTCCCGTTCACTAATGGGCCATTCAAGCGTGAATGAGAACTGTTCGCGGCGGTAGTCACGTGTTGGAGAAAAAAGAAGAAAAAAAAAAAAAGAATATTCGAATCTCAGAATTGAAAATCGAATGCCAACCCACCGAACGAATATTCGAATATTCGACTATTCGACTATTCTAGTACAGCCCTACAGTCTTGCTGTGTGTATTATGTGCAATAAGGGAAGATTTGCCACCAGGCTGCGCAAATATAGCCATGAAACCTCCAACACTATATTGGCCAGTGTTTCAATTTCATTGTCCAAGCCCTGTTCATGTATGTGTGTGTGTGTATATATATATATATATATATATATATATATATATATATATATATATATATATATATATATATATATATATATATATATATATATATATATATATATATATATATATATATATACGCATATACATATACACTACCGTTCAAAAGTTTAGGGTCATTGAATTTTCAAGGCTTCATTTATTTTATCAAAAATACAGAAAATAAACTATAATATTACAAAATGTTATTACAATAGAAAATAATGGTTTTTATTTTCATATACTTTAAGGTATAATTTATTCCTGTGATGCAATGCTGATTTTTCATCAGCTGTTACTCAGTTTCCCAGGCTTAAGTGTCACATGATCTCTCAGAAATCATTTTGATATTCTGAATTATTAGTAGAATTATCAGTTTTGGAAACAGTTGTGCCGCCAATATTTTTTTTTTTTTTTTTTTTTTTTTTTGAACCTGTATTTTTTTCTTTCAAGAACAACATTTATTTAATCTATAAGTCTTTTCTAGCAATGTAAATCTATTATGTCACTTTTTATTAATGTAAGAATGTATTCATTTCTTTCAAAAAAAAAAGAATGATAAACATTTACTGACCCCAAACTTTTGAACGGTAGTGTACATACAGTGCACAGCATAAATGAGTACAACCCCTCTGAATAAATATAAAAGATGTATTTTCTTAGTTATCACAAATATAATTCATGGAAAGATGGCAAAATTGCATCTTCAGTTTCAGTTTTTTGTATTACATCACACAGTGGTGTGTGAATTCGTGACAGCATTGATAAAGCACAACTGTCTCACACCTTCAGCACTCATACATCCCAATATAAGAAGTTTACGACCTCTGAATGTCACTTTGGGAACCAGACACTTCTCACTGTACTCCTCCTCTTGCAACACCAGAACATTTTGGATGCTTTTGGATCCCAAATTATTGACTTGGCCTCTTGAGACCAAAGTATGAATTCCTAGAAATCTATATTTTGTAAATACGGCCTTGAAAGAGGTTAAATGAGTTTATGACTTTGACTACAGTAGGTAATTCTAGTGGTGACAACAACCATGCATGTCACTTCTGCAGGCTGCGTCATACTCTATAAGATAAAGTGTCACTGTTTTCATTGCTTTTGCTGGCTCTGAGACACCTGCATGGTATTTTTCCAGCTCTTGTCCTAGCAAAAAATCAAAAATTTGCTAAAAAAAATTGCTAATTAAAAACTTAAAGTCCCCATGAAATCAAAATTAAAGTTTTTTGGCTTTTGGTATGAATATGTTAGCCTTAAGGTTATCTATAAACTAGTGTGTTTCATAACAATGACAAAATTCACGTTTACAAGGTATGAGCATTCAAAACTTAGTCTCATCACTTCTGCCAATATGAATCAACGCTCTTCAGCTTCTCATCAAACCTTCTGTCCAATCAAATGCTCTCTAGAATCCGTAGCGTCCCACCCCCTACACTATAATAGACGCTAAAGCAGCAGCTGAGCTCGGTCACTTGTTCACAAAGTTAGTACTTTCTGTATGGTGAATGGCAGGTAATGCGCAATGTAGGCCATAGGGAACAATTGAGACAGTGTAAATATGCTTTCCGTCAGGGCAAATGACGTCTGGTTTGGCCTTGTGTCACGCAAACTGCGGCAGCTCGCAGTCTACTCCGGACTTTGACCCCGTCCAGAGATGCGATCGCACGAAGCAGATCATATGCGCGAGTCAGCATGTATTAAACTACACAGCTTCAGCATGATTATGATCACTATTTTGTTTTAGTAAGAGTTTCATATTGAATCTAGGGGGGTGATTAGATTGTGGCTGTTATAAACTGTAAAATGCGGCTTTACCGAGCTCAACGGCTCTGGCCCAGCAGATATAAATGGAACGCTATTGGCTATTTTAAAAAATGGGCGGGCTGCTTGTAAGGATCCACCCACTGGCCCAAAATCAAAGTCCAGTGGCCTGGTTGAAGGTCTAATGTGTGTTCGGTCTTTTCTCAGCGCTTCTGTAAATTTACGTAATTTCTAAGAATTTAGTTTCAGTTTTAGTTTAGCTCCGCGTTTAATCTGACTCCAATTTCAAGTGATCATTAAATTTAGGAACGGATCACAAGTATCGATTATTAATTTAGATATTTGATTATTCTGGAAATCTATGTCTTTCAATTATTCGTTCATTAATGACCTGGCATCGCTTAGAAATTCACCCGGCCGATTTGGTGAATCCACGAACACAAACTTGTCAGTTCTGATCTTACTCAGAGGATGCAGGGTAATTACAATATCTTTAAGTCGGGGTGCTCCGCTCACACATAACCAAAAGTATATTCTTTTTGTAATCACGAAAACTAAAACTTGTCAAGTCAGTGACAGTCAGGAATCAGAAGATCCCTAATGGCGAGCCCACGCCACATTCATTGGTACTTCAGTTTGGTCTGTCCTGGACACAGATTTGTGGAAATGCCAGACTACAAATTAATCTACTGGAAATAATGATTTCAAGATCCAGAATAAATAAAATGTAACAATTTATTTGACAGGAAAAGATGTATTAAGCCAATTACATAGTTAAACAAAGAAACTCCAATTCAGAATTAAATTCAGTTCCAATTCAAATAAATACCTAACATCAATTGCTCAAAGATGAATCTTAGAGTAAAGAGCCTTTAGGAAAATTACGTAGCATAAAGACATGCTCCATGCTCCGATTTGCAGAGCGGCCCCGTATACTTCTGTTCTCTTGTTTTTATACCAGACCAAAAAAACAACAAATCTTCCAATCTTCGATTGTAAAAACATAAAAAGACCTTTTGGGTAGGTTCTCGTGACCCAGTGTCACACCTGACCAAAGATAAGAGAAACATTCCCGCGAGACCCTAGGGGGGAAACACGCCCCTCATCTGTGGAGCACAATTCTGCAAGAGTTCACAATCTTTTTCACAATATAAATGACTGCTGTAAAATTGAGACCATTTTACCAATCGCACAGAGACCTTTAAAATGATACCAAATATGAAGGGGAAAAACAACATATACACAAGATATAATACATGAAGTTCATAGATCTTCCTGGGGAAATTTAAGTGGAAAAACCTTTTGTTAGGTAAAGTGTGAAAAGGCAAGAAGGGGCTTGCAAATGAGCAAGGGGGTGGTGTTGTTTCTCCCTTTGAAGATTGCATATCTAGATTAGAACATTTTATTGTTCTATTGCATACAATCTGTGTTTGTGGATTCAATTTCTTGAGGAAATAATTTCACATCTTACATGCTCAATATTGCTCGCCCTGTTTTCCTGTTTCAGTTGAAATTACATCACTACATAGAATGCATGTTTCAAGGCACTTCAGAGGACCTTTAAAGTGAAGACCTGATTATTTCAGGAGCCTTGTCACAAGTTCATTGTTTTTAAATGTCAGTGCTACTTCTATATTTTTTACATTAAAAACAATAATTTGCTATTCATCTTGTACCATTGTCCTCTTTTATGCTAAGAAATAAGTCACCTGGCAGTTCTCACCCAAGTGGTTCAATTGTTGTCAGCATTAAGTCTGAGTATGATTCAGTAGGCTATAAAACACCTTTAACTGTCAGGAAATTACTTGCCTTTAAAAGTTTTGGTATATACTTAATACCATAATCTATACTTTTTTTGTATCAAGTTTTATTTAGTAATTTTCAGGAGGGTGTACTCATTAATTTACAGTCTTATTTAGATGAATAATTTTAACATTCTTAATTGGTAATTGATTAAACAGGCTTGTTGAAACATTATACCTCGAAAGAACCCTGACATGTCTTCTAAGTAAAGAGTAATTGCTGAATTTAAGTTTTAGAGGGGGTGTACTCATTTATGCTGAGCACTATATACAGGGATTGAAATTAACTTTTTTCACTCACCAGCCAATTTCATTCATTTGCCATTCATAATTTCCACTAGCCAAAGAAAAAAAAAACTTTATTTTTGTTGTTGATTTTATTGATAAAGATAATTAGACGCTATTTTGCTGAGTGTGCTAATGTGTTGATATCTTATCATAAGGACTACTGTGGACAGCTGACTCAAAGTTTTTGATATTCTTGACGCTGTTCCTGAAATTTCCCCACTCACCATTCTTTCCTCCCTCTCTTGAGTATTAGCGAAACGCTTTCAGGAACATTTCCCATGACCCCATACATAGGGCCTATGAAATCCATTTTATTTTTTCCCAAATTCTTTCTTTTCCATTAGAATTTTTCTGGATTCCTTTTTTTTCCATTTTAATTTTTCTGGACTCCTTTCAAAAGCATGTCTAATTAATTAAAATCATGAGACTTATACAATTTAACATCAATTTATTAAAGGTTTAACAAAAATTACATGTTAAGGGCCCTTTGCAATATTTTATTTTTTCTCAACATATGTTTTATTGTTATGTCTAATTATTTGAATGCATAACAACTTTTATTTATTATTACAATAGCCTAACTTTTTACTCCCTCAGAAATTCTGTGTTGTGTATTTATATTTTTCTGATTATCAACAGAAACATTTATATTTCAATTAAACAATTAATTTTTTTTGGCAGGTAAAGGGAATTTACTATTAAAATTAAAGCATGAAATAAATATTGTGTATTTATTTATTTAAAAAAGAATGTTTTATTAATTTTCAACAACAGTAGTAGTAGTTTTACTTACATTCTAAATATTAAATATACATTTCTCTCATCTTCACGTTAATCCATACTTTTATTTTGACGGGTTGTCGTGAATACCTGTAACTGACACTGGTTGTGGCAAGATTGGATACAGCTGCGGCTGGAAGCTAACAATAAATTTTACTCAAATAGAACGGTCAAATGCGAATGAAGTGACTCTTGGAGCAGTTCTGGAGATGTTGTTCATGTATTTATGTCCTCATTTATTGAGACACCATTAAATAAATTTCGTTCTATTAAATAGTAAATTCCCTTTTTATGTATGGATTCCACGATTCTGTCCGCATTTTCCGCATCGTGGACCTGGACTAATTGCTTATGCACCTATTTTCAATTCCCTGGACTATTTAAGTGCAGAGCTAACTAGGTGCGGATTAATACAATTAGCTAACAATTATGAGCATTTGTTTCCAGTTTATCGTTGCTGTGTTTTGACAAGGGCTGGGCGATATGGCCAAAAGAAATCACTGTATTTTTTTCCCATATTAGTTGATATCGATAATTATCCTGATAAATGTCAAATTTATATTTCTTTCGAGTTTAAAGGCAGATTTTTGCAACAATGTAAAAGCTAGAGTGTAATGTGGCTTTAAAATATTCTTTATGGTCAGAACATGACAAACACTTCTTAAGTAAGTTCAAAATAGACAAAATTTTGTGGTTCTGCATGTTGTAATGAGTAATATTGTTTCAAATCAAGAAACAAGTTTTGTTACCTGATGATGATGATAATAATAATAATAATAATAATAATAATAATAATAATAAATATAGCTGCAAGCAGCAATTACGGGGCCAAGCACAAGGCAAGGGAAGCATGAGACCAACTGCAGCAATGAGTAATTAAAGCCATTTTAGGATGATTTTAGACAAAATGGTGGAAAAATCATAAATACAACCTGCAGTAATATGATTTAATGGCTTATCACTTTTGACCAATAGGTGGCGCTGTTAACATATTGATGTAGTGAGTTCTGTGTGATGTAACATTAACACACACATTGACTTAAAGATACCAAATTTGCTATGATGACTGTGCAGTCTTTCCTCTATCAGTATGCCAAATTTCACAACTTCCCGCAATCGGTTCTTTGGGCTGCCATCCAGGCGGCAAAATGGGGAGCTAAGCATGGCATGGCATATCAGACCAAATGCAACAATGAGTAATAAATACCATAATAGGATGGTTCTAACTGAAATGGCTGAAAAATCATTAATACAGCTTTCAGTAATAGGATTAAATGGCTTATTGCTTTCGGCCAGAAGGTGGTGCAGTAAGCAAATCACTTTGTTGTGTTCTGTG
This sequence comes from Cirrhinus molitorella, assembly GCA_033026305.1. NCBI lineage: Eukaryota > Metazoa > Chordata > Actinopteri > Cypriniformes > Cyprinidae > Cirrhinus > Cirrhinus molitorella. The sequence continues at coordinate 25,735,108 of CM065138.1, forward strand.
TGAGGTGACAATGGCACACACAAAGTTTGGTATAATTATGTCAAAGCCTTAAAGAGATATAGCCTCAAACTGATTTTGTCACCATGCCTAACATTTGTAGCAGCGCTGTACGAAAACGGTTTCGTCTATCAACACGAAATCCATAACTTTTTATAAGCATGGTCTGAAGATGATATGATTCAATTTTGGTAAAAATCTAAGAGTTCGAAAAAGTAGGTTTTCAACATGAATCAAAATGGTGGACAGGAAGTTCAGCTTACTATGGCATAATTGGTATTTATGTTGTCGGCATGACCCAAGGAAAATTTTGAGACTAGTTTTATGACAATAGGCTAATGCAATCAAAAGTTATTAGCATTTTTGAAAGTTGCATAATTAATGGTTTATGAATGGTTCATTACTCTTGACCAATAGGTGGCGCTGTTACCAAATTGATGTTGCGCGGTCATTGTGAGGTGACAACAGCACATACAAAGTTTGGTGTAAATATCTCCAACCTTTGCAGAGATACAGCCTCCGATGCAGTTTGGCATCGTTCCAACAAATTCGATGATGCGCTAAACGAAAACCATTTCGTGTATCGACACAAATTCCATAACTTTTTGTCAGCGTGGTCCATAGATGATCTGAGCCAAATTTGGTGAAAATCGGACAAACGGTCTAGGAGGAGTTAAAAGTAGGTTTTCAACATGAATCAAAATGGCGGACAGAAAGTTCAGCCAATATTGGCATAATTGGTATTGGTGTTCTCGGCATGATCCAAGGAATATATCAAACTGAGTTTTATTACAATAGGCTAATGTGAGCAAAAGTTATTAGCATTTTTTCAAAATTTCGTTATAACTTTTGACCACAAGGTCGCGCTGCTCCCAATTTTTTTGTGTACATTCAGGGCATGGTGCCGAACATTTTTGTAATTAATGTCGAAACGATCCGGTAATGCGTTCTTAAGATACAGCAATTTACAACTAAATTCAAAATGGCCGACACCCAAAATGGCCGAATTGGGAAAATTGGATATCATTCGACTCGACATGATGCGCCAAATCTAAAGACACCAGTTTTGTGATTTTTGAACAAACCATTCAGAAGTTATTAGCTAAACTAGTCATTTTTCATATCTCCTGACCACTAGGTGGCACTGTGCTGAAACACTGCAGGTAGTCTCAGGTCATGCTTGTTATAACACACACCAAGTTTGGTCTCAATACGCCAAACCGTTGCAGAGATATAGCCTCACATCCATTTTTGCGCACTTTTTGTAGAATTTGTTTATGTGTTATTTGAAAATGGTTGATCGAATCAATGTGAATTCCATAACTTTGTGCCAGCATGATCTGAGCCAATTTTGGTGAAAATCAGACAAACCGTCTAGGACGAGTTCGAAAAAGTAGGTTTTACGAACTATTAAAAATAGAAAAAAAACTAAACCTTACGATTTTTAAATTTTGGTGTCCATTCGACTCGGCCAATGATGAGCCAAGGATTCAGGGAAAATTAAAATTTTGTTTCTGTGCCTTACGGTTCAAAAGTTATTAGCATACAAAAAGTGAAAGTTTGGACAAGTGGTGGAGAGTTTGAGTCAGAGACTCCAAATTTGCTACAGTTAGTGTTGAGGCTGTCCTCTATCAGTTTGCCAAATCAAAACAACTTTCCCGCAATCGGTTCTGTGGGCTGCCATAGACTTGCGGCGGAAGAAGAAGAAGATGAATAATAATAATGCCAACAAACACAATAGATGCCTTCGCACCTACGGTGCTTGGCCCCTAATAATAATAACGCCAACAAACACAATAGGTGCCTTCGCACCTACGGTGCTTGGCCCCTAATAATAATAATAATAATAGGAACACTAAGAAACACAATAGGTGCCTACGCACCTTCGGTGCTTGGCCCTAATAATAGGAACACTAACAAACACAATAGGTGCCTACGCACCTTCGGTGCTTGGCCCCTAATAATGCTGAAATAACAATTGCAATTCAGTCATTAAATCTATGTTTCCATTGTGTTTTCTCAGAGTTTACAGGAGGAGATGAGCCAAAACGGCAAGGCAATGTTGAACATCAACCACCGTTTGCAGCAGATCTTTGGGGAGGCCATCTGTAACGCCTACCCTGGCCTAGAGAACCCGCCACTCACGGTCACCCCTAACCAGCAGGCCAAGTTTGGTGATTACCAGTGTAACAGTGCCATGGCAATGGCTCAGGTCAGTTTCATTTTTGGGTAAACTCTTCTTTTCCTCCCTTTTCTGTCACTCTAAAAATATTTGACTTTTTCTTCTGTTAAACACAGAAAGAAATGCTTTTAAAGAATATTGCTATGTCACTATTGAGTCCACTTACAGTGAATTCCTTTTGTGAATGTGTTTGTTTTAAGATGATGAAAGCTAAAGGACAGAAGGTCAGCCCCAGGGAGATAGCAGAGAAGATTGTCCAAAACATACCCAACAATGAGTTAATTGAGAGAACAGAAATTGCAGGGCCAGGTTTGTTCAGAATATCATAAATACAAGACAATTTTCTCCCCTGTTTTCAAAGATTTATAAATAATCAAGTGCATATTGGATTGTAGGGTTTATCAACATTCATCTCAAGAGGATTTTTGTCTCTAAACTCCTCTCAAACCTGCTTGTGAATGGAGTGCAGCCTCCATCTTTGAAGAAGAAAAAGAAGGTAGGGGTTTCGTTGTAGTTATGAAATGCATTACAACATAGTGGTATAAACTGCATTGCAGTTTTATCCAGTAGTCTTTATGCTCATTGGTATTTTTTTTTAGGTTGTTGTGGACTTCTCCTCACCTAACATTGCCAAAGAGATGCATGTCGGTCACCTGCGGTCCACAATTATTGGTGACAGCATGTGTCGACTCTTTGAGTTCCTGGGTTATGAAGTGCTAAGGTTAGTGTGTTAGTCATTTAGCTCAGTTGTGGGGTTTCAGAAATAAGAAGGCAATTTTGATCTCTGTTGTGAGACATATGCCTTGTCCTCACTAAAATATTTTAGCAATTTGTTTCTCTCTGTTTTGGCCTTCCATCCACACTGAGACTGTGTTTTTGTCAAGGAAGACAGGGCTTTTTGAAAACTCTCTCAAAAGCATATCAATTAAAAACGTTTTCACATTGTAGTGTGAGAACAGTGATGCATGTTTAGTCATGTGACACACATTGCACCAGTATACAGCCAAACTGTGTGTATATATATATATATATATATATATATATATATATATATATACATTTTTTTATTTTATTGTTATTATTTTTTTTTTACTAGTGTGTGCAGGACGCTATAGTTCATATTATAGACACTATAGACATATTATACCCAACAATTCTTCATACAGTGGACTACCAGTAAAATTGATAAAACTAAAAATTGGGACTAAAAATGATTCAGACACTTGACTTGACCATGTTTTGCTTATTATTATTATTATTTTTTTTTTATTGCTAATGTGACCTTTTTACACCACATACTGAACAGAATTAAGCATTGCTTGGTAGTTGGTTGACCTAAATTGATAATATCTGATTGTGTACTTAAATTTAACAGCTGACAGCTATTCAACCTAATTCATTATATACCTTTCTATCAAAGTTATCTGACATTATAATTGTCAAAATAAATTTGTTACGACACAGTTTAACTCTGAGTTTTAGATCAAACGTACAATAGTGAGTGCAACCTGGATGTCTATTAATGGTGGGATATTTTCAGAAATAAAATGATCCTGCCAGAAGAATTACATAAAAACGTATGTCTGTTCCGTCTGTATATCATCCCAGTGAATGTTTTGTGAGGTTTTACACATGCGCAGTAAGGCAAAATTTTGTTTTCCTTTGTTTCAGTGTGGATGAGAAACTTATGTAAAATGCTGTAATCTGTTTGGGAGTGTTTTGAAATTAAAATTTCAAATGTATCCGAATTAATGTAGACATTAGTGATGTGTCGTTCATTAATGATTCGTTCAATGTAGAATGACTTCAGAATCTTTAGAATGACTCGGGAACGATGAGTCATCAGAGCTAGGGATTCAGAAATTTTGTGCATGCGCAACATCCTATTGGCCCTTTACAGAAAACAGAAATGATTAGTTCAGCTGTCAAGTCTTCGAGGTTTGAGACGTTTGTTCATACTGTAACAGCCCTATAGATGCTATGCAGTCTGTAGAGACAGGAGAAATTATTAGTTTGTCTCTTGAGTCTTCAGGTCTGAGTCGTTCGTTCTTTTGTCACGTGACGTGACAGCAGAATTAGATGCAGAAAATTAGTTAATAATTCCTAACCTTCCTTACAAACACTCTACAAACACTTACAAAATTTTTGGTCTCAAATTGTAGCTTTTTATTTCTCACAATTTATACATTTGTGCATTTCTGTCATTAAATGTGGTAATAAAGAGGCTTTAAACTTTATCCGTATGATGAGAAAAATCACTTTGATAAAGCAAAGATACCTACATAAAATAACAGAATCAGTAATATAACAGTCAGTAATATATAATGTTTGTATTGTAATGTTCCAATAGGTATTACTTTACAGTAAGATCTCATTAGTTAACATTAGTTAATGCATTAACATTATCAGTGAGCAAAAGCTAAATTTGCTACAGAAGTTATTAATTTAATGTTAAAAATGAACACAACTCTTAGTTCATGTTAGCTCAGGTTCATTAAAAAAAAAAGAAAAAAAAAGTTTATAACTTTTGATTTTAACAAAATTGTTGTTGTTGTAGTCCAGATTACAATGTAAAAAAAATAAATAAATAAATAAAATAAATAGCCTATTGAGTCTAAATATTAAAGTATTTGGTGCTGTGATAAACACCACTGTGAATACAAAAATCTGAATGGCTATTTAAATCATTTAAATACATTTTAGAAAGTAGCAGATGCTTTGTTAATGGGTTTCCGGAATAAGGGGTGCAATTTGCTGTTTAGCGCCGTCTGCTGTGCTGAGAGTGAATGTGCACTTTCATCCAGAGCCTCTCTCCAGTGTTCCGCCATGTACTTCTCATCCATGCTTGTTTACATCAGAGTGCACAAATCTTCGATGCAGCTTACAGCGGTGTTGTGCACTTAACCAATTTTTAAAATGCATTCAAAATTAAAATTTTTAATAAACAATTATTTTCCCCACAATAACAATTATAAGTCCCCACAATAACAGTACCGTGCATATTCATTATCTAGATGTATCGCAATACCGAATACCGGCATGTCTAATCGGGAGGTGAGGGAACCTGAATCAGTGCATTAATCATTTCTGTTTGTCATAATTTGGCCTTGGTTGCATTATTGTTTTCTTATTTCAAAACATCAAATATGTATTAAGTTGTGGAATTTGGCAACATGTAACATGTATTAATTATATTCTGCTGAAGTGAACAAAATGAAAGAAATTACTTGGAAAAAAAGATTTGTTCATTTTAGTGAATGAGATTCAAAGGTCAGAGTCAGTAAAATGATTTGATCTTCCCATCGCTAGTAGACATTCACATTAGCATATTTAATGAAAAGATGAACTTATCGTCAACTCTGCTCCTGAAGAGCTACAGTCCTGCAGTGCCATCTGCTGGCAAAGAATAAATTAGCATTTTCGACAAGCCTGTTATTTTTGTTTACGCCAGGTATCCTCAAATGTAGCTTGTGATATCCTGATCCAGATCAAACTCACCTACCTATGATTTTCTAATGATCCTGAAGACATTGATTTTTGCATGCTCAGGTGTTTGTTTAGGGTTAGAGCTAAACTAACCCAGAAAAAGGGGATCTCTTGAGCAATAAGAAGATAATGCACTATAAAAATGTAACAGTAAAAAAGTTTATATGTGTTTAAATTAATATAATAATTTATTGAAGATAATGGATTGAATATAATAATTAATAGTTATGACTCATCTATTTTCTTAAAATGGTTTAAAGTCTGAAATGTGAAGTTTATCATTTTATAAAAACTTTTATCTGAACTGTAAATCATGCTTTTTACAGTCATTTTACAGTTTGTGTTACCATAGACATTGCCCTACCTCTCTCATATGGTATTAATTTTATTTATGTAGGTATTAAAAAAGGTTTTAAAATTGAGCTTAAAAATCCTGCTGATACCCAGTTTTAGGGGTGTCCAGCACCAGCGCGGTCACCTGGGGTCTCATTTATAAAACACTTCTTAGATTTAATTCTAAAAGTGTACATACACACAAAAGCTAGATTTTACATACGCACAAAAGTACACCAGAACCTGCTCAAAAATCCCTTAATAAATCCCGGTCAGGGAAAGATTGTGCGTGTGTGCATCTCCACCCTGTCTTCTCCCCTAAATCACCATATATGGAGCTTACAACGCCTAGTTTTACTATGCATAGCCTCATCTGCATATAATTTTCATGCATATTCCCATCCACGTGACGCAGTGTTTAACACCATTAACGGTACAACAAGACATTAGGACTGTTATTTCATTTGTGCCATACACATTAATTTTGTATTGCTTTTATGATAAATATATGAAAATATTCATATATTCATAAAAACAAAAAAAAATTAAAATAGTTCTCAGATATATTTTAGTGGCCAAATAGCATTTTTATTTGTTTTAAACAATTCAAATCAAATTAGATTTATGCACTTATGCTGATAAGGTGAACATAAGTTGAACATCTATTTTTAGTGGAATCAGATAGAATTATTGCAGTGTAAATTTGTCTGACTCTGCGCATTACTGAAAGTATTTAAAAAAAAAAATAAAATGTGCAAATCTTCTAATTTCATCCTTCACATACAGTGGTATTTTTCATAATGTTGTGGAGATACCTTCACAAGACATCAACACCTCCATGCAGCTGCGGATGTACACTATAAGATATTATCATTGGACCTATTCAAACCGGACAATGAACCTTTCGACCACTAAATCCAGCAGTGTCTGCCATAATATCGAAGTAAGTGGGCATCCTTGAGCATTGTTCTCACTAAAATATTTTCTCATAACATGAGATCTGCAGTTTAGTTTAAAATGAATTATAGTGCACCTATAGCACTACTCGCTGTCATTAAAACAAGGCATGCCACTGGAAAAGTGATCGAGCGCATTCAACGTCTAAATTCAGATGTTTTTTAACTTCTGCATAATGACTTTTTGTAATTTCAGTGCTTATCTCCATTAATGAGAGTGGAATATTTAATGTAAATGCATATTAAAATGAAAACAAAATTTAAAATCATTTACTTCATTACTTTTCTCACTCCAAAAGAGTTTGTACGCATGGTCTGGAATGTCTGTGCGGTGCGTGCATATTTACACCAAGTTTATTTTTTTAGAAATAAGGATATGTGCATGGAAAATTGCTTACACCTATTTATATGCCCATTTTGTGTCTACACAATGTTTATAAATGAGACCCCTGTATTTTTTTCTTACTAGTGAAAAGCTTAAAAAAATTAACAGAAACTTAGTGAATACTTGCATCACAGACATGATAAATATATCTAAAGAAAGCTTTAAATGAACACTTTAAAAACTCAAAAACAAAAACTGTTTCATTGTGTAATTTGTAAAGATTAATTTCTAGTTTAATAGTGGCTCAGTCTAAATTACACTCACACTGGTGAATTTGTAAGCCAAATTAATTAGAATATAATAGTAATAATAATTTTATACTATTATTTTGTAGGGCTGTACTAGAATAGTCGAATATTTGAATATTCGTTCGGTGGGTTGGCATTCGATTTTCAATTCTGAGATTCGAATATTCTTTTTTTTTTTTTTTTTTTTCTCCAACACGTGACTTCCGCCGCGAACAGTTCTCATTCGCGCTTGAATGGCCCATTAGTGAACGGGAGGGGGAGAGCTGTCAGCAAGCCACGGAGAAAAGAGTGTACCAGTGTCACTATAGCTTGCAACCTGGTTGTGATTTATTTTAAAGTTTGAAATATAAAGAAATATTTTTGTTCATTGAAATGTGAGCTGTTTATAGCCTAACAGAGCATGTGAGTGGAGATGCATGCCGTTTTCAACCGAAGCCTCTGAGACACACTGCCTGCGTGGCGGACGTGGAGCAGGTTTGTTACATGACTGCTGCCGGAAAAATCCGCTTCACTTCTATTCTGTCGCGGGGTCGCGGTTGCGGTGTGGTTGGACCGCACCTGATATAAGAGCGTATTCCGCAGACAGTGTGGCTGCTCTAATCTGTTAACATAGGCGCAGAAAGAAAAATCAACACGCGACGTGTCCGCCACGCAGCCTATATCCTATAAAGAACTCACAGCAACAGTTATAAAGCCTAGATATGTTATATAGCCTAATTTGCGCGCATTGGGGAATCGCCCTATAGTATTAAAATTGCTTTTGAATGCGCGTGCACGTTTTAATTTCGGTTTCGTTTTAACGATCGCGTAAACTCTTGGCGTCTACAGGCTTTGTTATAATGAGAGGAATAATTAGCTTGCAGAACTCAGGACTGAACAAAAAATCCGGCGTTTTGAGCGGTGAGCGGTGAGCGGAGATTCTGACTGATCAACTCAAACACAGATGGAGTCTGGCGTGAGGCGGCTGCTGCTTACTTTCATTTTGTTAATGTTTATTTTAATATTAAAGTACGTTTGTAGTTTCCCGCACCCTTCCCAGAGTCTTGAACTTCGTTACATACATATACATCTTCCGGAAATCATCCTGGCAACCTATTTTTTAAGTCTCAAGGTTTGGTCTGGCACTTTCCTACTCTTTTCAGTATACTTATTTAAAAAAAAAAAAAAAAAACCTTGCAAGGCTTATCGTGTTTATCTAACTGAAATTTGCCTCAGCATTTATACACTGTCGCTCTCTTGTTGCTCTGATTGCTTCTATTGTAAGTCGCTTTGGATAAAAGCGTCTGCTAAATGACTAAATGTAAATGTAAGTCTAAAACAGGCCCTATGCCTGGCCTATGAGTCTGAGCTATGAGGTGCATAAAAAAAGAGAGAGCGAGTACTGTATTGTACTCGAGTACTGTGTTAAGTTCTCTTTCACTTTAAATTTCATAACACCTCTGCGAAGAACTGTTAGATTGGTAGTCAAAGCATTCTCCTCCTATCGAAACATTAAATCTTTGACTGTTAGGGTTCACCCTTAAATCTTTTATTGCATTTTATTTTTGTCCAGCAGTAATCTGTGTGTTCATTAGTGCTTGAGTGCATCTCGTTCATTCTTTTGTCCTATATCTGTCAGGTTGAACCATGTTGGAGACTGGGGGACACAGTTTGGGATGCTCATTGCTCATTTGCAAGACAAGTTCCCAGATTATCTCCGTGTTTCCCCACCTATTGGTGACCTTCAGGCTTTCTACAAAGTGAGTATCTGTTACATACAACCAGATGAATGTGCTCAGAATTGGAGACTGACTGCTCAGTTTCACCAATGTTTACCCTGTGTTACTTACTATCAGTTATTGTTTGTTTTTTTGTTAGAAAAAACATTGTTAAAAGGTCTGATAATGTCAGCCTTCAGCTGGATTCTCTTTTTTTTTTTTTTTTTTTTTATACATATATATATAATACTTTTTATTAACAAGGATGCATTAATTGATAAAAAAAAAAAAAAAAAACAAAACAATAAAGACATTTATAATGTTCCAAAAATTTCTATTTAACATAAATGCTGCATTTTTGAGCTTTGTTACATGCCACCGTTATCTTGCTGGAAGTAGCAATCACAAGGGGAATGAAAATGGTCAGCAACATTTTAGAATGTGAAGCTGACGTCAGTCCGTGTTGCATTCTGGATAATTATTTCAGTCCTGCCAACCTGTACACATTTTGCATAGCGAATATGCGTTTTGACCTCAAAGTATGCTGGTACGATTTGTCACACTAAACTACACAAAAACCTGGTTACGACTCCACATGCAGTACTCATATCAAGCAACAGAAAAATAAGAGTTTGACAAGTCAGAGCAGTTCTTTTGGTTTTGCATTTAAATAATTTCCTTGCGTTTTATTTCTCTCCAAACTGGCTCTGTTTTATGTGTCCGTGAGTCTACACGCTGATGGGAGGAAACGGTTCCCCGCTTAAATGTGCAACACACAATAAACATCTTTCCTTGTAATGACTTGTAGTGAGAAGCATTTCTAAACATCGTCCAACAAAAGAGAATGTTATAACATGCTAAACAACATCAGTCGAATGTTAGAAATAGCGTAGGTTTGTGATCTTACGTGGCTGCTTATCACAAAATGCGGCAGAAGTATTCTATACTGTAATAAAGGCTATGTCGATTAGCAATGTATTATAAATGTACTTCATTATTCTGAAAATACCAGAGGTGGTTTTAAGAACACAGACAAACTATATATTGTCGCAGTCGAGTGTTTATTGTCTTAATATTTCATAATTCAAACGCAAATCGATTCTATCTTCTTTTATTCAGTTACAGCTATAGCTGGATGCTTTTGCCCATATTAGGATTTCCTGCAGTGTAGTCAGTTGTATTGCTTCTGTTCTGTTATGCAAATTTTCTGAGCGGCTTCCAGTATGAATGAAACGTGTTTATAGCACTAAATAATGGCCAATCCATAAAAGTATTACTTGTCTCAAAAGAAATTTGATGTAGACATTTTTTTCTACAGTGTACTGGAGTTTTTAAATAGCATTTTAAATTGCAAACCTAAACAAAATAAAAATGCTTTGATCCATCAGAACCAAACAGAATCAGGGCTAAAAAATAAATATGTATTCAGTTCATAAACTCATGTTAATCTTGAGTACCTATAGAGTAGTACTGCATCCTTAATATCTCCAAAAAGTCTTTAAATTTATAATATTTATAAAAGAAAAATACAGCTTTCCGATTCTGATGCAGTTGTACTTACATGACTGGAATCTTTTATCACTGGGACCGCTCCATGTTTTTATAGCAAATGATGTGCAAATCCAGCATCAACCTGGGCCTTGTTTCTAAAACATCCGTCACTGAAATGATGGGAACGTACTTGCTACACTCTGTTGCTGCCCCGGAAAAACAAACAGCATTCACTGTTTGCGTAACACTGAGTTCTTTGGGAAGCTGAACACGGAAAACTTTCTCTCACATCCAAAAACGCACTTATTTGGAGACATTCTCAAACAAATACTATGCAGCGCTGTCGACGATTTCCAGATGAAGCGCGTTGATGGGCGCGGTCTTGCTCTCGTCTGGTTGACTTGTGCGCGGGCACACTTTTCCAGGAGAAATGCTCATATAAGGAGTTCCACCATCGTCTACGTCATTAGATCCACGATCGAAAAAAAACAGCCAAAACTTGTACCAACCCGGAAGTACGATTTTCGGCACAGAAATTATCCGTCATTCATCCAAATTATTATTTTTTTAAATGTTGGCCATGTTTAGCATGAGAATCTAACTCTTTAACACTGTAAACAACTCGGAATACACGAAACACCATTGTACCCCCCATTTAAACTATATTAAAAACGAATTATCTGGCAATGCAATAAAAGAGCTTCTCTTTCCTGCAAAACAACACCACAGATAAAGCAATTTCAAGGCAAAAACAACAGCTATCTTTATTAATTTCAGTATTATTAGCAGAGTGCGATCATCTATACTGCCATCCAAAGGCAAAGCACAGTAACTACACATTTGGTCAAAATTGAGATAAGGCTTAAAATTTGCTTTGTGACAATGTTTTTTTTTTTTCTTGTGACAAAGTCTCCTGGTTCAATTTAGTCCCGTTTCAGAGAAACAAGAGCGTCAAAATTGCAGTAACTACAAAATCCAAACTAATACCAAGGCAAAGTGTAATAGTAGTAAGTGATGTTACTGCATTCTAGCTTAGTTTTCCTGGCTTTCACACCGCAGATACTGTGATCTGCCTTGGTAGCCGTTACACAATATCCAAAGACGGGTTAGGAAGATAGCAAAATATGAACTCATAGAAAGGCAAATGACAGCTTTAAAATAATTTGATTAACTAGCCAACCGCTACAGAAAAAAAAAATGCATATTAATCCTCTATTTTAATTATTAATTATAGCTTTAAGGGTGTAAATAGCATACACTAGAAATGTACAAGTTTGAGAATATCCTACACGCACTACTTGTTTGTTGTACTTCCTTTGTTTAAATTGTTTATATTTTTTACTTTTTAAATTGTTTTTAAAGCAAAAGTAATGAATTAAATACAATTAAAATGAAATTAAAATAAATGATTCAAACACTCTTTGTTGTGAAAGGAGCATTGCGATAAGATGACTTTTTAATCTTGAGGCTTAATACTGTGGAATTTTAACATTCACAGCATGCAAACATCAATAGAACTATTTAAGTTATTAAAAACAATCAACATGTAGTAAGAAACACATTAAGGAAGTTGGTTGAACATGTTTAGTTTGTAGATACTTTACTTTGCTTTTGCAATAGTGTTTTAGTTGGTTCAGGTCATCAAAAAGTCATCCTAAGAAGGCATTACATGAATGCATTACCACTAATCTATCCACAACATGTTTGACTGGCTGCTGTAAAAACTTTAAAGGCATTTTTCTCAGTTTCACTGCACTTACGGCACTTAGCCTTTGTAGGGCAGTATAGATGCAGGTGCTACCCTAGTATGCAACATAGCATAATGTAGCTTCACATTCTCTATTCTCAGGTAGGCTATGCCATTTAGACAATGCTCAATTGGTGCTAGGGGGCCCAAAATGTGCCAAGAAAATATACTCCACACCATTGCGCCACTAGCCTGAATCGTCGATACAGTGAGGGGGAAAAAATATTTGATCCCCTGCTCGATTCGCATTTTAATAAGTGAAAACATAACTTGGTGGCAAAACCCTTGTTGGCAATCACAAAGGTCAGACTTTCTTGTATTTGGCCACCAGGTTTGCACACATCTCAGGAGGGATTTTATCCCACACCTCTTTGCAGATTCTTTCCAAATCATTTAGGTTTTGTTGCTGACAATTGGCAACTCAAACCGTCAGCTCTCTCCACAGATTTTCTGTGGGATTAAGATCTGGAGGCCTTAATGTCCTTCTTCTTGAGTCATTCCTTTGTTGCCTTGGCTGTGTGTTTTGGGTCATTGTCATGCTAGAATACCCATCCACGACCCATTTTCAATGCTCTGGCTGAGGGAAGGAGGTTCTCACACAAGATTTGATCTGACCATAGCACTTTCACCCAGTTCTCCTCTGAATCATTCAGATGTTCATTGGCAAACTTCAGACAGGCCTGTATATGTGCTTTTTTGAGCAGGGGGACTTTGCAGACGCTACAGGATTTCAGTCCTTCTTGGTGTAGTGTGTTACCAATTGTTTTCTTTGTGACTATGGTCCCAGCTGCCTTGAGATCATTGACAAGATCCTCCTTCTGTACTTCTGGGCTAATTCCTCACTGTTCTCCTAATCATTGAAACTTCCACAAAGTGAGATCTTGCATGGAGCCCCAGACCAAAGCAGTTATTTAAAGAGAGTTATTTTGTGTTTCTTCCATTTGCAAATAATCACACCAACTGTCACCTTCTTACCAAGCCTCTTTGGCGATGGTCTTGTAGCCCATTCCAGCCTTGTGTAGGTCTACAATCTTGTCCCTGACATCCTTGGTCAGTTCTTTGATCTTGGCCATGGTGGAGAGTTTGGAATCCCATTGATTGATTGCTTGGTTGCTAATCCCATATAAAACCTGTATAAAAGATACATGGGAGCCAGAAATCTTGCTGATTGATAGGGGGTCAAATATTTCACTCATTAAAATGCACATCAAAACAAAACATCAAATATAAAGTGTCATGCAGGGATTGTGGGTGTCAATTTACCGTTTTACACTGAATTATACAATGACTTGTTCTTTTCCACTTCCAAAAAAATTTATTTTAAAAGTATCTTACTGTAAAATTATATTAAATGTAATTACAGTTATTCATTAACCCAGGACCACAAAACCATACTTAAGTATCAGTAGGATATCAAGTAAAGATTATGTTCCATGAAGATATTTTGTAAATTTCTTTCAAAACTTATATCAAATATATCAAAGCTTAATTTTTGATTAGTAATATGCATTGCAAAGAACTTCATTTGTACAACTTTTAAAGGCAATTTTTCTTAATATTTAGATTTTTATTTTATTTTTATTTTTTGCACCTGTTGGCTTGTCAAGCAAAATCGATTCAAGAATTTGGGTGAACTTTACAAGGGATGGACTGAGGCTGGGGTCAAGACATCAAGAGCCACCACACACAGACGTGTCAAGGAATTTGGCTACAGTTGTCGTATTCCTCTTGTTAAGCCACTTCTGAACCACAGACAACGTCAGAGGCATCTTACCTGGGCAAAGGAGAAGAAAAACTGGACTGTTGCCCAGTGTTCCAAAGTCCTCTTTTCAGATGAGAGCAAGTTTTGTATTTCATTTGGAAACCAAGGTGCTAGAGTCTGGAAGATGGGAGGAGAAGTTTATAGCCCAAGTTGCTAGAAGTCCAGGGTTATGTTTCCACAGTCTGTGATTTGGGGTTCAATGTCATCTGCTGGTGTTGGTTCACTGTGTTTTTTTGAAAACCAAAGTCACTGCACCCGTTTACCAAGAAATTTTAGAGCACTTCATGCTTCCCTCTGCTGACCAGCTTTTTAAAGATGCTGATTTCATTTTCCAGCAGGATTTGGCACCTGCCCACACTGCCAAAAGCACTAAAAGTTGGTTAACTGACAATGGTGTTGGTGTGCTTGTCTGGCCAGCAAACTCACCAGACCTGAACCTCATAGAGTATATAGTATATAGTAAGGAAACTTACTGTTAGCTAATCAACAATTAAGTAAGTTTTTACTGTAGCATTTTTACAGTCTTTTACTGTTAAAATCATGATCATTTTTTTTTTTTTTACAGTATTGTGACATATTTCCAAATAGAATGCTTAAACAGATATACTTGTAACTAAAAGTTATTGGTTAAGGGTACTCTGCCTATGTTGTCAATGTGATATCATCAGAGAAGGATGTATAATGTATAATTAAATGCAAGTAGTTTTTCATGGTCTTTTGCAATATACAATCTTTTTTTGGGGATGACTTTGACAGAAACTACGTACGTGCTACTGCTAAGAGGTCAGTTGTGCATTCTATGCAACTGTTTTTTGTTTGTTTGTTTGTTTGTTTGTTTGTTTTTTTTACTTTTCTAAGCTGTTAAACTTCTTTCTTCTTTCATCTACATCAAGGAGTCGAAGAAAAGGTTTGATGAGGACGAGGAGTTTAAGAAGAGGGCCTACCAGTGTGTGGTTAAACTCCAGAGCAAAGAACCAGACTTCATCAAAGCCTGGAACCTCATCTGTGATGTTTCCCGCAATGGTATGTGTGAGAAATTCATCACTAAGAATGTCATTCTCACATAGACAGCATTAATATAATATACAGTGCACAGCATAAAGATTACACCCCCTCTGAATAAATATAAAAGATGTATTTTCTTAATGATCACTGATATAATTCATGGAAAGATGGCCAAATTGAAATGTATTAAACACATACTTAATAAAAACAAAAAAAATATATGCCAAAATTTTCTGTAAAATAAGTAAATTAGACAATTTTGTTTAAATCAAGGATTGCAGAAATGAGTACACCCTAGAATTAATTCAGCAAATGTATAATATTCTAGTACTTGGTATGTCCTCCAGAACTTTAAATATACTGCTCTGACCCTTGTTGGCACTAAGAGTACAAGTTCAAGACAAAATGCCACATCTGTCCTGTTTAACTCCTGGAAGACGACCTCTTTAAATGCCCTGGTCTTTAATGGGGAATGTTGCTCAGATTGTCTCTACAGAATCCATCACAGCTGCTCAAGAGTGTTAAGACTGGGTGAAATACATGTCCACTAAAGGATTTTTACACTGGGAGAATGAACATGTTCATTGTCATGCTGAAAAAATGTCCAACAATGCAGGGACTGAGGAGAGGGTAGCATCTTCAGTTTCAGTTTTTTGTAGTACATCACACAGTGGTGTGTGAATTCATGACAACATTGATAAAGCACAACACCTTCAGCACTCATATATCCCAGTGTAAAAGCTTTACTACTGCTGAATGTCACTGTGGGAACCAGGCACTTCTCACTGTACTCCTCCTCTAGTAACACCAGAACATTTTGAATGCTTTTGGATCCGAAATTACTGACTTGGTCTCTTGAGACAAGAGTACGGATTCCCAAAAGTATATATTTTGTAAATACGAGCCCTGGAAGAAGCTAAATGAGTTTATTGTGCTTTGGCTACAGTAGTTAATTCTAGTGGTGACAACAACCATGCATGTCACTTCTGCAGGCTGTGTCATACTCTGTGAGGTAAAGTGTTACGCTTTTCATATATATATATATATATATATATATATTAGTGGTGTCAAAATTAGCGCGTTAACGCAGGAGATTAATTTTTTCATTTTAACACGTTAAAAATATTTAACGCAATTAACGCATGGGCGGGGCCACCCCACTCACAACTGCTTATGAAATGCTGTTATTTAAATGCGCAGAGCGTCTTTACGAACACATCAAACAGGAGACTTTTCAGATGCGCGCTCCAACTTTACTTCAGCACCAGACGCGAGTCAAACGACCGCGGAAGCGGTATCGGTGACGGGGAGCTTAAGTAAAACGTTGGTAAACTGCGGTCAGATGAGATGCTGTCAGGCCATATGTCAGTAAAAACGAATTTAATTGTCCTGTCAGCCTATATACTCTGCTTGTAGCGTGCGCTCTTGAAGTTCACGCGCAAATGTGCCGACTCGCGCTGTATTAGGCTATATTAAACCCAAATGAAACTGCGAGCATGCAAAGTCGTAGTTATATCGTCAGGTAAAACATGAATTCACAAAAAAAAAAATTATTTATAGGTCAAAGCAGTGTCAGATCAAGTTCAGCAGTGACAACCTTTAACAGCAGCCAAAATATCCTTATAACCAGTTGCTGTGATGTCTGTTAATTAAGGAACAAAATTAAAAAGAGGAAATTAATAACTAAGTTTTATCTTTATATAATTTAGAATTTGATATAATTTAGGCTATATTTTCTTGCTGAAGGGCACAGGTAGCTACTATATATATATATATGACATTTATTATAATGGGTTTGTGTGAAGATTGTTTCAAGTTCACTTAAATTATTATTATTAGTTATTTTTTTAAAGTCTAATAAATGTTAAAGTGATAGCTCTTAATGATACTGTAATGTTGAATGATTATATATATATATATAAAAAACAGTTTTTTCAATGGTTAAGTATTAGGGGGGGAAAATCAATCAGTGATATTTGCCTTCAGTCCTAAAACAAGATGGCGTTAAACAAATATTAAAAATATATGTTCTTTATGTTGTTTCTACATTAATTTGAAGCATTAAAGTGAAATTATTGCAATATAAAAGTATAATTAAAAACTT